>CM053404.1:37390468-37520471 GCA_028644305.1 Xerus rutilus
GAAATTTCATATATATACACACACACACATACACAGTGTATATACAGTGTACAACATGATGTTTTAAAATATGTAGCATTGAGTGGCTAATTTAACCTAAGAAACATACATCTTTTTTGTGTAATGAGAATGCTTAAACCCTACTGTGATGAATTGTCAAGTTATTAACCATGTTATTATGTCACCATGTTGTACCACAGATATTGACTTATTCCACATATAACCAAAATTTGAGGTTCTCATATTTCTGAAGTATGCAGCATTCAAAACCCTTGAGCAAATTAAAACCTCTTGTTCATCTGCTGATGGACAATGAGAGGCTACCTGAAGTTCCCCCAGAGTAGGCAGACTGAGAAAGAGCAAGCAAAAACAATCCTGCACTGAATTCCAAATTCAGGGCAATGCAGTCCAGGGTCAAAGAACAGAAATGTGGGTTTTAGCACCAGTCCTGTGTTAAAAGTAACATAACAAGGCAACTCTGTCATAGAATAGTCCCAAATGTGATCATGTAAGCCATTGTTTCAAGGGATGTGGAAAAACATGTCACATGGAAGTCGTTGATCTGTGTTTTAAAAGGTTAAAATACTGGCTTTATGTTCAAAGAGCTGCTCCAATGCAAGATATCCCCCAAAGCCTTCTGCTGTGTGTGCTAGGGAGGCTCCTTTTGGGAGTTTAGGAGGCAGCCTTTCCCAGCTTGAGGCAAACAGTCACACGGTCCTGGAGTGCCCTGTGAGCCAGTGATCTGTGGTGCCTACTCTGGGAACTGCATACCACAAAAGTATGGAGCATACTACCCATTTGATTACAAAACATGTCAGTTACAAATGGTTTATCTTAATAATGGAACTGAAATCTGCCACTCTGTAGATTCCACCCAGATCCTTGTCAAATGACTTTTCACTGGTGACATTCCAGGAAGAAGTAGTCCATCTTTAGAGAGAAGACTTTAGCTTTAGATGTATAATGATAATAAAGTAGGTATTGAATATGTGCTTATCTTTAACATCCGAGCTCCTCATTCTCTAGTAGTTTTCTAAAATCACAGTAAGGATCAGTAATTGTCTCTGGCTGCAATAGTGGATCCATGTCTCCTTCTTCCAGATGAGATCATGGACAAGGTGATGAGATATAATTTGTTGAGATACTGTCATGTATGTCCCCACCTGTTACAGCAAGATAGGCAGATTCAGAAGGAATGAGACAGAGTCCAGGGTTTCTGATTAGGAAAAGATCAAGGACTGGGGGTAACCAGTTGTTTTAGTCTGAAAAGCAATACATGGCATCATAGAATATGTACTTTTCAAAAAGTGAAGAGGTCAAAGAACAGAGAAATAAGGTTTGAAACAGGCTAGAGAGCATACAGCAGTGTTGTTGTTGCTGGGGGAAGGAACCCTAAGATAGTCTCTAAGAGAATGTGACAGTAAAGCAGACAAACAAGTAGACCTGAATCTCTCATGCCTCGGATCCCTTAGAGGAGAAGATGGGAAGGAAAGGTAACTTTCAGAACTGTGAGCACACTATTGGAGGGGGAAGCACAGAAGTTTGTTTCCAGGTCTTGGGCTTTATTCCATAACATATCTTAAAAGATGAGGGATATTATCATTTCATCCTTTTTCTAGATACTTAGTGTAAGCATTATGATATGAATGCAGGTCAGATCCTAAGCTCCATGCTTCCTTCACCAATTTATGCTACCTCTTTAAATGTATAATTTTATTTTTAAATGCACACATGACTTTAGAATTTATAAGTGCTCATGAATACAATGTGAAAAATAAAAATATATATTTATAAAAAATTGGTACCTTTTTCAATACCAGCTATTTCCTAATTTTTTGTCCCACTTCTTTCTAGTCTCTTTTCCATACTTGGAAAATAAGCTAAACATCAGTTTTACACAAAGCCACCCTGCATCATGTGCCTAAGTCAGAGGACTATCCATAGCCATTTCAGTTATAGTTTTCCCTTGTTTCCATCCCATTGGAACTGACAGTCTTTTCTGCTATTGAGTATAGGCCATGACATTATTACGGTAGCCAGCCTCCCATCAGACAGACCATCGATCACAAAGAAGGCAAAACCTCTTTTCCAGCAAAGCACAAAGCTTCTGTCTCCTTTTCTGGGCTTGGTGACAGAACATAACCTCTTGATTTTTCTTTCCATAAGATTTATTGTTGATTCCTGTTGAACAGAAATACCTCGATTCTATACTATCATCTTCTAAATAAGAGTGTTCATTTGTATAAAAGGAGAAGATTCAGGAAGTCATGGAGACTGGGCCAAATGTTACTGTACTGCAAACTTCAGATGGGCATTTTGTTCCATACATGAAGTATCAAAACAGGATTTCAACTGAAGTTCCTCAGTGACTGTCTGCTTAACCTACTCCTCAAAGATTAATCTCACCTAAATAGCTTCTAGATTTTCCAGGGAAAATATTTTGGAGAAAACTCAACTCTGATCCCATTTTCTGTCTGACTAAAGAATTTTGTAAGAATTACCACTGTGTGAACAAAAAAAAACTTCATTCAAAATCATCTCTGCTTTTTTGCTTACATAACTTATGATAGTAGATATGTACAGGTAAATACACTAGGACTTCTTTCTCCTCTAACAATTACTCAGCTTCTTTTCATATTTTATCAATTTTCTTACACTTTCATATTTTTTCATCGGGGATTTCTATACATATTATTTTATATAATTTTAAAATTAACCTATAAATTAGAACTACTGAGCCCCATTCAATAGCTGAAGAATAAGCTTCTGTGAAAAACTAATGGTCTTATTTGTAGAGTCCTAGGTTCTTAGGATAGAAAAATAACATAAATCTCAGGAAGGAAGAGTAGTATTGTCTATTGCTCACTGTTTTTTTACTCCAGATTATCACAGAATCTAACATGTTGTATCTGATCAATACATATTTCCAGAATGAATAAAACGCCACCTGGAACAACCCCTTTGCCTGCTGCCTGTGATATCTGGACTTCTCTCAGAGCTTGTCCAGCCTGTCCTCTATCACCACTTAGTATTCACAAATGTTTCCAGAAAACTCCTTCAAATCAAATTATATTATCACAAAACTCACTTATTATCTGAGAAGTTCCAACACACGTATATATATTTTTTATTTTTATTTGTTCTAATTAGTTGCACATGACAGAATGTATTTGGACACATCATACATAAATGGAGTATAACTTCTCATTCTTCTGGTTGTACATGTTGTAAAATCACACTGGTTGTGTAATCATTTATGTATATAGGGTAATAATGTCCGATCCATTGTATTGTCCTTCCTACTCCCATTCCCCTTCTCCTCCTTCACTCTTCTCTACCTAATCCAAAGCACTCTTATTTTTCCCTAGCCCCTACCCCCTTATTGTAAATTACCATCTGCATATCAAAGAAAATATTTGGCCTTTGGTTTTGGGTAATTAGGTTATTTTGCTTACCTTGGTATTCTCCAGCTCTATCCATTTTACCTGCAAATGCCATAATCTCATTCTTCTTTAAGTAGCAGTCCATTGTGTATATATACCACATTTTCTTTATCCATTCATCTATTAAAATCATCTAGATTCCATAGTGTGACTATTGTGAATTGAGCTGCTATAAACATTGATGTGGCCATGTCACTGTAGTATGCTGATTTTAAGTCCTTTTGGAATAAACCAAGGAGTAGGATAGCTGGGTCAAATGGTGGTTCCATTCCAAGTTTTCTAAGGAATCTCATAATGCTTTCCATAATGGTTGCACCAATTTGCAGTCCCATCAGCAATGTATGAGTGTACCTTTTTCCCCACATCCTCACCAACATTTCTTGTTATTTGTATTCTTGATAATTACCATTCTGACTGGAGCAAGATGGAATCTTAGAGTAGTTTTGATTTGAATTTATCTAATTGCTAGAGATATTGAACAGTTTTTCATGTATTTGTTGATTGTATTTCTTCTGTGAAGTGTCTTTTCAGTTCCTTAGTCCATTTATTGATTGGGTTATTTGTTTTTTGGTTTTTTTCCCCACAAAATATTAAATATTCCCTGTCAATTAAAATATATTACTTGCACTATTTCAAGTTTTGCTTCCTTATAACTTCAAACAATTTAAGAAACCTTTGTAATAACTGTTAAATGCTCTTTTTTATTCTAACTTTCCAAATTTCATAGTCTCTAATATTAATGAAAATATTGGTTAATAGATATAAGGATTACAATATAATAAGGGCAAGTCTACTAAAACTACAAATAAACAAAAGGAATTATATGCCAAATAGTTTCATGTATGTTTATAGCTGCCATATTAAAGTCTTTGATTAAAGTCATTGATTAAATTCTTCTTACCAAATTATATTACTACCATGTTTTAGTTACACTTATAAGTACAAAATTGCATTACCTTCATAATGGAAACTGACTGAAAAAGTGATTCACATTAAAAAAAAAAACACTGCTATGAGCTATACTCTGCAAAGAACAAAGACAAGTCACCCCCACACCCTAACAGATGACAACTTCAGTACCATAAAGAAATGGACTCTTTGCTTTTCATCTGCCAAAGACAGAGAAGCCAAACAGAAAGATTATCCAAGAGGTATATGTGAGGTAGAGGATGCCTTGTCCTGGATCTAATAAAAAGTCTCCTTATTAAAATAAGTGAAAATCCATGGCAAGAAACTAATGAAGAGCATTCATTCTAAGATTATAACCTAAGACATAAGTTATAACCTTAGGCAGAGGCATTTTGGTTAGAACTCAGGAGAATGGGCAGCAACCAAGGAAGCTCAATTTGTGATAGTCTTGGGCAATTGCTGCAGGGCTAAGGCCATAAACAAACACAGGTGTTGGAGGCTTGTTCTTAAGTGGTGCCCTGTACCATCAGGAAATGGTGTGGAATGACACAAGACCACCGTCTTCTTTTTCTTTCTTTTGGGAACTACTCTTTATGTTGGACTCATATTCAAGTGGCTGAAAAATGTAGCTTATGAAGGTCAGGTTTATTCATTGTTATTGCCAAGTTGGTTTTGTTTGTTATATTTTGTTTTGTTTTTGTTTTAGAAAAGTGTTCTCTTGTATGGAAGGAAAAATTATATTGCACATAGTTCTTCTAGTGCAGAAGGTACCTGGCTATTTAGTTTTCCCACAAGAAATCAATGAAAAGAACAACTGGTTTCCTGCAGCTCTCCTAGCATACTGTTCTGCCAGCATTTCCCTAGTAGGCCCAAAGCTCACATACATCATGCATCATTCCACTGGCCTTAGTATCTTTCCCGACAGTCTTACATCTTCTTCTAACAAGTTCCTCCTAACTTTTTAAGGTCTATTTCCTCCTGAAGCTTTCTCT
Organism: Xerus rutilus; assembly: GCA_028644305.1. Classification (NCBI taxonomy): domain Eukaryota; kingdom Metazoa; phylum Chordata; class Mammalia; order Rodentia; family Sciuridae; genus Xerus; species Xerus rutilus. The sequence continues at coordinate 37,395,813 of CM053404.1, forward strand.
GATTTCCTGAAATGATGCTATCTGCTCCATGTTTCTATGAATGATAATGGAATCTCTATATAGCAACAGATTCTTATACCTTGGATGGTAATTTATAGCAATCTATGTCTTAACTAATTAGGTAAGCTGTGATCTCCTCTGCCCTTCTCCACTCTGCCCAGGGCTTTCCAAATAGTAGGTGGCAAGTAAATGCTTACTTAATCTTTTTTTCATAATCCTAAAATTTTATTTCTATTTGAATAAATAGTTTTTTTGATATTTTATGAAAGTGAATCATGTTTATAAAATATAATTTCAAGTTTATACTAACATTTTCACTTAATCCATAACTATAACATCAGATTTTCTGAGTATTTCCAATAGGTTTCCAGTAGAACATACACAAATACACATAATTTTGTTGCAAAAGGTATTCTTCATTGAATTGGGAATCACCTGCAAGGAGCAGGGAGAGAAGTTAAGATCTGTCTTCTCCTATTCTAACACCTAGACAAACTAGGTCTTCAGACAAATGACAATTCGTATAAAAATTTTGGTATCTTCGAAAAAATATGAAGTGAAGTGTGGAGTGCCACTAGAGCTAGAGAAAACATTCCATGTGGTTTTCACTCTTAGTCATACATGTCAATCATGCCCTCCACTCCTGCACTCAGCTGCGGCCTCTTCTCTGTATACAAACTGAGCAATGTCTGTGGAATAAATGAAAATTCTCAATTCAACAAGCTTTGTGAGGACTCCAAATCTTTGGATGAGCTGCTATATCTTTTTTTTTTTTTTTTTTGAGTTATCAAATTCTTTTTTTTTTTTTTTTTTATCTTTGAAGACTCAGATTCCTCAATAAAACTGTCCTTTCCAAGCTTCTCTTTGATTTCTCTCTTGTGGCCCTTTGTCTAGGCATCTCACCTCTTTCTGCAGCTGGTATTCTAGGAGGAAAGAACTGCTCAAAGCACCTTTGTTCATTGAACACACATGCAGATGGACAATGAATATCTAAATCTATTTTTTGAAATGCATATACTCATGTTGGCTACTATTTGGTATTGTACTGTTACAATGATACAGAAAATCAGAAAACTAGGAAGGAAATGTGGCAACCATGTGGTTTTTATTGTCGATTATGTTTCATTGCTTCATTCTGACAAGATAACACATTCCAACATTCCAAATTAAGGTGGGGAAACATCTTAATTTAATATTTAATGTTATAATTTGTTTTGTACAAAATAGTACTGTGGGAATAGTTTCATAGTTTATGATCCTTACGCTGCATATTTCTATTACTAAGTTTTAAAGCCACATTAATTTATACTTATAAGCCCCAGAACACCTGGGAATAATTGATAATGAGCATAACAGAAGACACACTTGGTTTCATTAATGGATTAATTTATTTCTTTTTCAGGCTTAAAATGTAGCAATAGGATGAAACTTTTTTCCTTAAATACATAATCAGTTGAGAATGTTATTTGTCTCATTTAAATGCAAAGAACAATTCTTCTTTTGCTACCTGCTTCCTAAATCCATTAAGCAGTTAATAATGTAAGGACTAATGTAAGCCTTTTTTATTTAATAGATATAAAGAAATGGAAATTAAACCAGCAGAGCCTTCTCCCAATAATAACTTTCCTCAAAGTAGCTGGATAATTCTTAGTACAGAAAATTCAAGAGAAGCTTCTTTATTAAAATAGAGGAAACTAGTATCTAATAATTAGTTGGGAACTCAGTTGAATCCAGATATTTTGAAGTTCTTATCTTCATGTTGTCACTAGCTCCTTCTATAATCATAAAAAACTTCCTATAGATATTTTCTAGGTATGTGAATGGAAATAATCACTCTGCTGGGCATCCTGTTATTGTGTAGACCTTTTTGAAATGGTCAGCAGATGTCAGATGCTAAGTATGGATGAACTTAGGAAACTTATAATTATACCTCACTTACACATTAGCAAAGCGAATAGAGTCTACAACATTCTTCCTTGAAACTACTATTCACAAGTGAGATATTAGAGTCCATACAATATCCTTTTCACTCATTCTCATAGCATCCTAATTAGTGATGGTATTTCACAGATACAAAGTTTTAGAGAGTGAGTTAAATGAGAAGTATCTTTTTTCATTAAACTATGTACTGTTACTCACAGAAAACTTTCCACCTTGCGTTGCTTCATAAATAGTAATGCTGCAGCCTCGGCTGGCCTCTCCAGTCCTGCCTCCACATTCTCGCTCCAATTTTACTACCCCACTCTGCCCATAGGAGGTCTCATGAAATTTATTCACTTACATAGGCTCACTGCAAACCAAACTATCCCTGAACAACCTATCTTTTCCAACACAATCTCTCCTAGAAATGTCCTTTTGGGTAAACTACTATGTTTATGTACTGTGTTCCATTACACTCAATTATTGAAGCTACTTGTTCATTTGCCTATCTTCCCCAATTGACTGTAAGCAATTTAATTAAATGACCATGCTTAATTTCTTTGTATATCTTAGGCTCCAAGACAGCTCCTGGCACAGATAAAGCATTCAAATAAAGAAAAACTATATAGCTGCTGAGACTTTTGAAATTTTACTCAGTGTGATCTGTTACAGTAGTTCTCTCTATCCTGTATCCCTTCTTCCATTGTCTCAGGAAAGGGAGGTATTAGCAAAAGACAAAGAAAATGAGAAGAGAAAGTGTTAGAAAATGTTTAGGCTAGAAGAAAATAAAAGTGTAAAATTATAGATTTTATTGTATAGATGAAGAGTCAGCCCCCTATTGTGGATCAATACATTAAATTTTTTTCTAAATGAAAGGAAGAAATGGAAGAAAGACAAAATGTTCTGGAGAAGACCTGTCATGAAGTTCTTTTCTAATTTCCAGCTTCAATTATGGGAAGAGAAAAAGAGTTGGCAAGCAGGGTTGCCAAATAGATCTGTCTGCCTTGAGCTTGATGAGTAAAGCACCAGGAGGAAGGGAGATCAAAGAGCACTCTGTGCCCATTGCTCCCCAAACTCAGCTTTATGCTAGAGGATGAAATGTTTAGATGGTCCAGAGAGATGTACCAGGGTGGGAAGAAGCAACGGTCCAGACTAGTTTATTCCCTATGTACCTGATTGACAAGGTATCTGGGATTGCTATATCAATGGGTTAGGAGGATGGCAAGACTATAGGAGATGACAATGACAACTGCAGACTGACACCCTGGAAGATGCTATGAGGATGAGCAAAGGACTAAACCCCAACCTCAGCGCTCCTCCAGTAGCACCAATGCATGGGTCCTACATAAACTACATTTTTTCCCCCAGAACTTTAATGCAGAACACTACAGTTAGAGGAATTAACTGCAATTACATTTTCTCTAATCTAGTGAAATGGAACTTGAAAATTAGGGGATTCAAATAATAAAAACTAATCACGGTATAGCTTACACTGTCATTCTATTTACATGCCTTAAGTCCATTAAAACTTACAGCAACATCATGAAGTAGAAACTCTTAATTCCCAGTTTTGAGGTAAAACTAAAGAACTAGAGGTTAACTAACTTCCTCAACTTCTAATATTGCTAGCATTCAAATTCACGTAACTGCTTTGAAGTACCTACACTTTGAATCCAGTACACGAACATTGTGATAAACACATTTACCTCGTACTCTGCAGACCTATATTTGTTCCTGCTACAATGAAGATGATTTTGCAACCTACCATGTTTCAAAATTAGGTACAATTTCAATGGAACCAGTGTTGTCCTGTTATTCTTATATTTCACTTTATTGTAAACTTTTCTTTAAAAATGGCACATCTTGCTCTTGAAAAAAATTGGAATATGAAATTAGGTAATTTGCAAGGTAAATAAACAAAATATTTAAACAGCTAGATGCAAAGAAATTTCCAACCAATTTTGTGGGTTTTCCAGCTGTTAAGCACTTAGGATTGAATTGTTCTTGCTATAGTCATTTGATACTGTTAAAACAATTTTACATAGTTGATGTCAAATCAGTTTGAATCTTTGTTTTAAGTAATTTTCCCTCTCTTCATGTTAATAAACAGATGGTAAATCTTAAAGGATTCACAGCCACTGCACATTTAAATCATGATCTATTTCCCTTTGTTCAAACTGAGCCTTTGCTAGAGAAAATGAAATTCATTTGCTCATTGCCAGGACCAAAATGTGATAACAGCTCAGCCAGGTCCAGAAGTGTCCATCAAAGATATGTGTAGGAGGAATGAATTATGTGGTGGCTGATGGCCCTGTTGCCCTGAATAACTACATGATTGCACCAAGTCAAATTCTCCTCTATACCACCTTTACCTATTCCTCCCAGCACTAACATTCAATGCTTCTTCAGCTGCTTCCAAGTAGAAACTTATTGCAAGACTCCGTGTTTTTTTATCTATTGCATCTATGACAATTAGAACAATGTCCAGTACAAGGGACATAGTCAGCAGACATTTATAAGTGAATGAAATGTGCTACAGGAAAATGTAACACATGTATATCCATTAATCTTTTTCTAGTTCAGTGTCACCTTTGTGTCAAATTCATGGCTCTTACAGGCACTATTCCTTGTAGTGTCATTCTTCTTACTGTTTTTCTTATATCTCCATATAAAATCAACTCATTTAAACATTAAGTAAATATTTGCTCAATTCTTACACTCTCACATGCTCTGTGAAGACTTACAGAGACAGTAGAAAGAAATTTTTTGAGCTCAAAATACAATCTCTATGTCCAGACTTATCTAGCATCTCTGAATTTCTACCAATGGAACCATGGACTAAGCACTGTGAATACAAAAAGGGGGCTTTTCCCTAAAGAATTTTCAGTCTAGGATGAAGAAATGTGATCACTGCTATGAAAAAGCATTGAGGATGCTTTTCAAGCCCAGAGGATGACCAGAGTGTACTTTCTGCCACTAGAAGGCAGCTTGCAAGCAGATGGGAAAGTAGGTACTACAGTGGTTGATGAGCATAATTTAAAGAATTGAATCTCCAATGATAGCTTGTGGCACTGTAGTGTTCCTGGACTCCCTACCCTCATGCACTTCTCATCACTTTCACAAAATAAAACCCTTGACCTTCTTAACCATTGTTCAGTGGGGTTTTCTAGTGCTTGAAGATGAACATAATTGATAAAAGCAAAGATACAGTGTCTTGCTTGTTGTAGATATACATCTACTATGTTCAGATTGTTCTGTCTAAATACAAATCCCTAAAACAAACTACTGCAGAATTTACTTAATGAGAATATTAGATTTATATAGCGTAAGTATGTTCTTTTACTAGCAAATACATTTTTAAAAGCCATTATGCTTAATTATATGTGATTCCTCTTACAAGTGTTTGTTTATTGTTATATTTTCATATTACACACACACACTGTACACACACATCTTGACATTATTTGCAAAATCTTCAATTCTTGCTCATCGGTTTACATATTCAAATAAAAATTTTCAACTTTTGAACTTTTAAACAGTCTGCTATGAATCAACATTAAACAGTTATCCTCTACTTGAATTCTACTTGATAATGAAGGATAATCGTCATTCAGAAATCTCTCAAAGTGAGCTCAATTTGTTCCATAATAATTCATGTTTAAAAATACATTTAATAGACATTTGGAGGGTGGCAACTACATCTGCTGCTATAATTCTCCAAATTTCAGAATGCTGAAATTGAATATTCTCTTGCATCATGACTGTATTATCTCCTCTTTCATGAAGGTTTTAAGTTTCTTTCCTTCTGAATCTTGTGCCAGGCTTTCCTGATATTTCTTTCTTCTCTTTTAGTCAGTCTGTAGGTTAGATAAGGTTCTACAACTGCTCTGCTCAATATGTAGTGTTCATTCAGATCATAATGGGACCTACTGAATAACTAACAGGATGGTTTTCAATTCATTAATTTGTTCTGTATCTATAATCCCACCGAGGAAATAAGACAAAAAACACGAAGAGGAAATTTATCTCTATAAGGGTAATGGTGAAGTATAGGACAACCAGGGAGTGTTCCTAACTGTGGACTATCAGCAATCTATATTGGAAGCAGTTAAAGTGCATGCTAAAAATGCAAATTCTATGAGCCAGATTTGTAATTAGATTCCTAGGGTTATTCTTGTGCACTTAAGTTTGAGATCTACTAAATTCTCCATGTGTGTATATATGAGTACATGCATTTATAGTAGCTTAAAGGTTAGGCTGCATTAATATTCATTCCCAGTATTTCTTGTGATTGGCTTTTGCAGAAACATTCAAGTTGCATCAAACAAAACATCCACTGTGTTGTTCTTCTTCCATGTTAAACATTTCCTTATACCCTCTTCCTAAAACATTCACACTCTTCCATATTCTTCTTCTTTCTTGCATAGAGGCAAGACCTGTGACAAATATTTTATATCCTTATATTTTCTTTGCCTTTACCCTTTTTCTAGTGTATTCATTTTCTTCAATTTATGTCTTATTATGTATTTATCAGGATTTTTAACATCAATTCCCTTTTGCCTGTCCAGGCATGTTTTCAATCCTCCCTGTGCTTTACATTCATAAGCACATGCTAACATATTGCCTCCAGTATCACAATCTATTTTACAGATCAGCAATTCCTCATTTTTAGTCATAATACATATGAGGATGGTGTTTATTGAAGAGGAAAGTCCCAAAGGACTATTTTCAATGTTTGTGGCAGTAAGAGCAATGATGGAATTCTATCAGCTTAATTTCGTTTTCAGATATGAAGAGAAAAAGATACTTAATATGTATCAATTAGCCATTAAGCCAAGTTTTATATTCAGCACTGGCATGCACCAAACTAAAAACGAGGCTGTAATGCTTGAAGCTCTTTAAATTTCTAATCTATGTTTTGAACATTAGATAAATAACAGTGACAGAGTCGATTATTTCAACAATGAATTAACCCTTTGTTTTTCCTTGGGGAAATAATTTGTTTATTTTGCAAAAATTGTCTCAACTGTGTTTTAGTGATTCTAACACAAACACAGTTACTTATGTGAAAGTGGACTGCAGAAGCCCTTTGAGTCCTAAGAGACTATTTTTTTCCTGTCACATAAAAGTTATTGTAAACAATGGAGGAATTCTGTTCACAGGGGTGTAGGGGGGGAGGGGACATGGGGACAGTAAAGGTGGTGGAATAGGATGATCATCATAGCCCTAACTTTATGTATGACTGCATGTATGTTGTGATTCTATATCACTTACAACCAGAGAAAAGAAATGTTATCCTCTAAAATAATAATAATAATAATAATAAAATTTAAAAAAGAAATTCAAAGGCATACAGCATAGGGAACAAATATTTGCAAACATACATCTGACAAGAGACTCCTGTCCAAACTATGTGAAAGTTCCTTAACAACTCAATAATGAAAACACAAAAACTCAAAAATGGACAAAAGTTCTGAATAGTCATTTCTCAAAGATAGTATGCAAACGGAAAATAAGCACATAAATGAAAAAACAGTTATTGTAAACAGAATCATAAACTCTAAAGATTGTTCTGTGTCTTCTGGATGAGAACAGTGATGCTCAGTGATGGTAAGAACATCGCCCAAAATCATATAAATGGTAAATAATCATTCAAATTTGAACTCAACTTTGTAAGTTAATATGTATACTACATTTATCAGGGGTGTTAAGTTGCATTAGTGATGACGGGGGTGACATTCTAACCCAGGTATTCCTGTGGAGAGCTGTCTCTTTTCCCAGTACAGCTCTCTGACACCAAAGTTTATCACTATATAGTCTTGTGTCATTTAAAGACAGAAACTTTTTGTGAAGTGCATCAGAGATTCCATTGCTGTGTAAACATCAGAATGTACTTGTACCAACTAGATATATAGCCTACTACACACCTGACTACATGATATAGCCTATTGCTGCTAGGCTACAAATGTGTACTGCATATAACTGTACTGTATACCTTAGGCAACAGTTAGACAATGGTGAGTGTTTGTACATATTAACATGTATAAACATAAGCAAGGCAAAGTAGCAATATAGCATAATGCATAAAAGAAGATCCATCTCTATAGGGCAACTGCCATGGAAGGAGCTTGCAGGAGTGGAAGCTGCTCTGGGTGAGTCAGAGTGGTAAGTGAGGGTGAAGGCCTAAGATGTTATTATGCACTACTGAAAATTATCAACACTATATCCTTAGGCTATATGAAATTTATTTTTAAAAACCCTAACCAACCTAGATGCCCTTTAAAAAATAAATGGATAAAGAAACTGTGGTACATATACACAATGGAATATTACTCAGCTTTAAAGAAGAATGAAATCATGGCATTTGTAAGTAAATGGATGGAACTAGAGAGTATCATGCTAAATGAAATAAGCCAATCCCCCCAAACCAAAAGCCAAATGTTTTCTTTGACAAGTGGATGCTGATCCATAGTGGGGCATGGGAATAGGGAAGAATGAATGAACTCTGGGTTGTGTAGAGGGATGTGAGATGAGGGTGGTGCTGTGGGAAATAGGAAGGGCGATAAAATGAGACAGATATTATTATCCTGTATACATGTATGATTACACTACTGCACCACATACAGCCAGAAGATTGAGAAATTGCACCCCATATGTGTATAGTATGTCAAAATGCATTCTACTGTTATGTATATTAGGACAAATAAAATGATCTTTGTTCAATAATGCATAAATCTAAGTTTACTGTCACTTTTTTACTTTATATACAGTGTTTAGCTTTTTGACCCTTTTGTAATAATACTTGGCCTGAACCAAACACATTGTCTACCCATACAAAAAGTATTTTCTTTGTGTGTTTACTCTATTGGGTTTTTCTTTTTTCTATTTTTAAATTATCTTGAAATAATCAACCATCCTATGTGACTGAATAGAAGTATGTAACTCTGCCACAAAGAAGAATCAAGAAAACATAACATAAACTATACTTTGAGAAGGGGAGGGAAAGAATTCCAGGCATTAGCAACAAAGTGACAGAAACCCTGAGCAGTACAGAATCTGATAGGTAACGCATAGAGAACAGCAAAGCAATTTGCAACTTCAACCGCATAGGAAAGTGCCCGCAACATCAATCATCACAGCACACAAGTAGTCCTTACTGAGCAGAATTCCATGGTCCTTATAAACTTTAAATCCAGTTTGAGGAGCTGTCTAGACAAAAAGAAACTGATCTTTTCCAAAGAAGGAAAACATATGGAAACCCCCTAACCCCCAGAACCAAAGTAACTACAGCAGCGATTGCTAGATGCTATTTTGACATAGGAGCTGATAGTTGGTGTCTTGATCCAGCAGAAGCTTGGGGTAGTTCATGCCTCACTGGGTAGAAAACAAGCCCTCAGAATCCTGCAGCTTTAGGACCAGTGGCTGCTATTGCTATAAGCCTGAGTCCTACCCAAACTTGCCTTGTAGGAACTAGGGAAGGTCTCCTCCCCACACACAACTTTGGCACTATAGCTACTGTTGTAGAGTCACAGCCACATCTGCATCGGTCCATCAGGAGATATGAAAGGTCTCAGCCAATTTCTGAAGCTTCAGGAATGTGACTATCGGTGTCCCAGCATCCCCTCTATCTGTGCCAACCCAACAAGAACTAAGGAAAGTCTCTTTCTCCACCCGTGGCCTTAAGACTGAAGCTGCTGGTAAAAAAGACTCAGTTATTCTGCTTATATCTATGTACCATGAGAAGGTTCTAGCTATATCCTGTAGCTCCAGGATTGTACCATGAGACTCATTTCCACTACATCTTGCCTCACATAAACTAGGGACATTTCCATGCATCTTCCTGTAGGTGCAGGAATACAGATACCAAATCCACAGGCCCAGAATCACTTGGGTTTACCCAGTGGAACCTAGGGAAGATATTTTTATCTTATACCTCCAGGAGCATAGAGCTCAGTGACATAAGCTGGAAGGTTACACACACATGCCCCAGATGACACAGGGAACATCTCATGGATATTGGAACAAAGCTGCTGGTGTCAAAATCCCTGTTAGCATTTGTACATGTCCCTTGGGACCTGGGGAAGCTATCATCTATGTGTAGGTCCTATAGCTCCACAAATGCAAGTAGGAGCTCATAGTTCCAAAATCACCAGACCAAGTGCATTAGCCTGTGGGACATAAGGAAGATCCCTTTTTGTGTTCCAAAATGAGGAATCCATGGTTGTCAGTGCCACAGACTACAGCACCACCTGGGCTCATCCCATGGGGTTGGGTGGAAGGCCTCATCCCATCCTGTGGCTCCAAAACTGTAACTACTATTGTCATAGGCCCAGGTATTTCCTACATTTGCCCTGAAAGGGAAAGACTTCATACTCCATATTACTGAGATTATAGCAGCTACTGCTATAAGCCCCAATGCAATCAGAGCTTCATTCTGTGGAGGCTGAAGACAAAATCCTTTAGAAGCCTACATCCATTGCAGTCATTCAATCACCTGCTTAAACTGCTGCAGGTTAGACTGTTAAGGCACTCAGTGCTGCTGACATCAATCAAAGATGAAGAATCACACAGAGACCATGGTCTTGAGCCTCACTGTATTCAAACAGAAAGCACCTATCCAACTGACATGCTACACCCCATCTAAGTGAAAAAAATATTTTGTACACAAGCTGTTCATGAAGTAGGGAAAAGTAAAATTAATGCCAGTCACAGAGTCATTAACATTAGGACACAAGAAACAGCACACCTCCAAAGAATAGCAATGGCTCTCCAGAAGTAGATCTCAGTTGAAAGGAGACCTAGGAAACACTTGAAAAAACAACCTATAACAATGACCATAAAGATCCTAAAGAAACTTGCTGAGATTCAAGAGAATATAGATAAACAACACAGAGAGATGAGAAAAACAATTTAGGATGTGAATGCGAAATATGTTGAAGAGAAAGAAATCATAAAAAAGAACAAATCATAAATCTCAAAGTTAAAAACTTCCAAAAGTGAAATAAAAAATCATAAATGTTCACTATAAATATCATAAATAAAAAAATCATAAAAGTTCACTATAAATGATAGTGAACTTCCACAACAGACAAGAACAAGCAAAAATAGAACTTTTAGACTTAACCTTCCCAAGTCTTCAAAGAAATATGGACATCCAAATACAAGAAGTTCAAAGTACCCACAACTAGATTCAACCAACCCATAAAATATTCAAAATATGGAAAATACAAGACAAACAGAGAATACTAAAAATATCAAAAGTATGAAGTTACATATAAAATATGTCCATTAGACTTACAACGGATTTCTCAGTAAAACCTTACATGCTAGAAGAAAATGGGATGATATATTCAGAATAATTAATGCAAAAAAAAGAAAAAAGAAAAAAAAGAAAAGAAAACCTGTCAATCAAGAATACTATGCCAAGAAAAAAATTTCCTTCAAAAGTGAAGAAGAAATAAAGTCTTTCCCAGATAAACTGAAACTACAGGAACTCATCAAAAACATACTGATTGTACAAGATATACAGAGGTAGTTTTCACTAGGAACAAAAAGATGAAAACACATGGGAATATAAAACTTACTAGAAGAACAGATATATGAAAGAGATATATATCAAACTTAGCATGACAGAATACTACCAAATTGCACAAATAAATAATGAAAGGTAAAAAGGAAGATAAAATATAGAAACAAGCAGGACACAATTAACATAATGACAGGGAAAATTTCAATATAATCTTGATTGTAAATGGATTAAATTCACCAATTAAAAGACAGAGACTGGTTGAATGGATAACAAAACAGGACCAATTCTATACTACCTACCAACAATTCACTTCACTGGAAAAGATATACAGAGACTAAACGTGAAAGACTGAAAAAAGATAATCATTACACAAATGCAAACAAAAATAAGCAGAGGAGCTATACTCATATGAGATAAAGAATGTAAATCAAATTGTCAATCAAGACAAATATAATACTACAGTAATAATGATCTATTTTGTAGATGAGACAATAATTTTAAATATCTATGTACCTAACTTGGAACCACCCAGATATAAAGCAAATATTAACAGATCTAAAGGGAGAGGTAATCTCTAATACAATAGTTATGGGCTTCAACATCCTTTTTTATTTAATAGATCATCCACACAAAATATTAATGAAGAAATATTTGAATTGAAAGATAACAGAGCAAATGGACCAAGAATATGTTTACAGAACATTTCAACTTGAAGTACCAAAATATACATTTTTCTCATAAGAATAAGAAATACTGTCCAAGATAGATCATCTGTTAGGCTGAAAAATCAAGTCTCAGTAAATTTGAAAAAACAAATCTTGCCACTGTATGTTTATCCTAAGACCACAACAGAGTAAAGTCAAAAATCAACAATAAGATAAACATTGGAAAATAAACAAATACATGAAAAATGAATAAAGTGCTCCTAAATGATCAATGGGTAATTGAGAAATTTAAAAGGGAAACAAAAACTTTATAGAAATGTGAAAATTACAACATATCATAAATCTAAGTTATAAAAGAGCAGTAGTAAGAAGTTTATAGCGATCAATGCACACGTCAAAAAATATAAAAATATTTTTTAAAAAGCCAAAAATAAGCTGAGCGTGGTGGTGCAAACCTATAATCCCAGCACTTGGTAAGGTTGAGACAGGAGAATCGCGAGTTCAAAGCCAGCCTCACCAACAGCGAGGCACTAAGCAACTCAGTGAGACCCTATCTCTACATAAAACACAGAATAGGACTGGGGATGTGGCTCAGTGGTCTAATGCCCCTGAGTTCGATCTCCAGTATCAAAAAAAAAAAAAAAAGCCAAAAATACATCTCAAAGACTTAAAACTTTCAAAATTAATAGAAGGAAATAAATAATAAAGATCACAGCAAAAAGATATAAAATTGAAACAAAAATTCTAAAGATCAATAAGACAAAAGCCTTTTTTATTTTGAAAGGATAAAAAGAATTTAAAAACTTTAACTAAAATAGCCAAGAAATAAAGCAGGGAAAATCCAAATAATTAAAATCAGAGATGAGATGAAAAATGTGACATTACAACCAATACCACAGAAACAAACAATTATAAGAAATTAGTATGAATTCCATGCTAACAAATTGGACAAATTTTCCCTCTACTCAGACTCTTAATTCCTCAGTGTGTCTTCTTAACACTGCCTTTCCTTTTAGTGAGCATTTCACTTTAAGACATTCTTAGATGGCCAATTCTTATCTGAAGGACTATTGTCATGAACAAGAGCATTTTAACACAGGATTCAGGAAATGCAAACATTTTCAGTACCTAAACAGGTAGAGAGGGCTGTGGAGCTTAAAGGGAATGGATTGGGGATTGGACAATAGAGAGGTCATGTCAGGTCCTCTATCCTACAGGCCTTCTTCCCACCCTTCCACTCATGTCCCTTTGGGATACCATTTTTACACTATTCTACAAAGGTCATAACTGAGATATTGAGAATAAGGTGACTAGCTGTGTGTGGCACTTAGTGAGAGGCATATCTTGTACTCAGATTAACATTTCTCTAACTCTCCCTGGAGAATATGATTTTCTATTTAAAAACTGTGAAGGTTTTAATTGTAGTCATTACATAACTATCTCTATGACAGGACTAACAGTAAATGTTACCCTAAATGTAACAAAGCAAGTACTTTACTTCACTTCATTTTTTTTTTTTTTTGGTAGAAGGGGTAGGAAACTCTAGCCTAAGTAGGAACACATAAAAGAAAGGTGAAACTTAAAAACTAATCTTCCATTGCCACTTAATATAAAGTCTCTTTGATCACATAAACAATCAGAGAAAATCTCCTTCTTCCTGGCAAAGTTAAAACTTCAGAAAGAGAAAATAAATATAAATGAATACAAAACATGCTGATGTTTCTAGAGTGAAAATTAATAACTTAAAAAAAATTGGAAACCCAGAAGAAACTGATAAATTCCTGAAAATATACAACCTGCCAAAACTGAATAAAAACAAATATAAAATTTAAATGGACCAATAATGAGTAACAACATGGAAGTGGTAATTAAAAGTCTCCCATCTGATAAAAGCCTAGGATATGATGACCCTACTGCACAAATATACAAAACATTTAAAGAACTAATTCCAAACCTTCCTAAATTACTTTAAAACATTGACATGGGAGGAAATCTGTCAAACTGTTTACAAGGGCAGATTTACCCTAATAACAAAACATGACAAAGATACAAAGCGGGGGGGGGGGGAGAGAGAAAGATTGAGAGAGAGGGGAAGAAAGCAAGTTAGCTGTAGACCAATATCCCTGAAGAATGATGATGAAAACTTATCAATGAAACATTAGCAAATCAAATTCAACAGCACATCCAAAATTAATACACCATGATCAAGTAGGTTTCATCCCAGTGATACAAGGATGGTTCAACACACAAATCAATGAATGTGATACAACACATCAATATAATGAATGACAAAAGTCATATGATCATTTTGATGCATGAGAAAAAGCGTTTAGTAAGATTTGTCATCCCTTCATAGGAAAAAATCTTAACAAATTTGGTATAGAAAGAACATGTCAAATTGCTAGTGGCTGTATATGAAAAACCTATAAGCTAGTAAAAATGAAAGGGGAAAATATGAAAGCATTTCCCCTAAAACCAGAAACAAGACAGGGATGTCCTCTTTTCCTGCTTTTATTTAATATATTACTGAAAATTCTAGCAAGACCAATTAGGCAGAAGGAAGGAATAAACAGGGTACAATTGGAAAGAAAAATAGTTAAATTATTCATGTTTACAGATGACATGATTTTATAATCTAGAAAAAACCTAAGTACTCCACCAAAAACTTTTCAAAATTGGAAACAAATTCAGTAAAGTTGCAGGATACAAAATCAACACAAAACTAATAACATTTTTATACACTAATAATGAACTTGTCAAACAAAAAGACAACATTTACAATGGCTACAAAAACATTAAAAAATATAGTAATAAATTTACCAAGAAAATGATAGATGTCTACAATAGAATCAAAAATACAACACATTAAAAAATGGAAAATATCCCATGTTCATGAATCACAAGGATTAATGTTGTTAAAATGATTATACTGCCCAAAGCTATATGCAGACTAAATGCAATTCCCATCAAAATACCCATGGTTTCTTCATAGAAAAGGCAATCCTAAAATTCACATGGTAACACTAAAGAGCACAATAGCTAGGGTGATCCTAGGCAAAGACAACAATTCTGAAGGCATCATAGTACCTGACCTCAAAAAAATACTACAAAGCTATAGTAACACAAACACATGGTCCTGGTATCAAAATACACACTAAAACAAATGGAAGAGAATGGGAAACATAGAATTAATCCACTTTCATAGAGCCAACTGATTTTTGATGATGGAAACAAGAACACACAGTAAGGAAAGAGAGTCTCTTAATAAATGGTTCAGGTAAAACTAGATATACATATGCAGAAAAACAAAACTATCTCTCTTCCTCTTATTATACATGAAAATGAACTTAAAATGAATCAAAGATCTGCTTGTCATATTTGAGACCATGAAATTACTACAAAATACACAGACAAAACATTTCAAGACATTGGTGTAAAAAATGATTTTTTAGATTGAACCCCAAAAGGTAGAGAAGCAAAGTAAAAACAGACAAGTGAGATTATATTAAAATAAAACACTTCTGCACAGCACAAGAAGGAATCAATCAACACAGGCAGTAATTAGAATGAGAGAAAATATTTTCCAACTATTAATCCAATGAGGAATTGATATTTAGAATATATAATGAACTAAAAAACCTGAATGATGAAAAACAAATAATACCGTTTTGAAAACAGGCTAAAGAACTAAATATACACTTCTCAAAAGAATACATGTACATTTGCAGTTAGTACATGAAAAAATGCTCAGTCTTGGTAATCATCAAGGAAATGCAAATAAAAGAGATATTATCTCACCCCAGTCAGAATAACCATCAGCAAAAAGACTAAAAATTTTAAAAAATGCTGGAGATAATGTGGAGAAAGGGAAAATCTTATTGTTGCATAATTGTACATAATAGTTTAACTCACTGTGATATATTCATACATGGATATAATTTGGTTGATATTATTCTGCAGTTCCTCTTTTTTCCCTCTCTTCCTCCCACCTGAAGTCCCTTTTCCTACTCCACTGGTCTTCCTTCTATTTTCTATAGGATACCCAAGAAAGGGAAATTAATACACTGTTGGCTGGAATATAAATTAGTACAGCCATTTTGGAAAAAAAGCATAGAAATTCTTTAGAAAACTAAAAATAGAATTACCAAATGATCCAGTAATTCCACTACTAGAAATATGCTCAAAGGAGTTGAAACCATTATATCCAAAAGACACTTGCAATCCATGTTTATTGAAATACTTTACAAACACCTAAATTACTGAATCACCAGACGCTCGTCAGTAGAGGAATATATAAAGAAAATGTCACACACACATACACAAACTATTGAATATTGTTGAGCCATAAAAATGAATACATTACATTTGCAGCAACATGGATGGAATTGGAGGTCATGATGTACAGTGAAATAAGCCAGACAAAAAAGGCAAATATCACACACTTGTTTGTGGAAAGTCAAATAAAAGAAGAGTGGAATGGAATGGAAGAGAATGGAATGGGGTCACTAGAAACTGGGAAGGGTGGTGGGGAAGAGGGAAGGAACAGAGTTCAAAAAAGGTCACCAAAACACAATTAAAGTGAAGCAATTACTTCTTGTTCTTCTTTAGCACAGTAGAATAACTATTGGTTAAAACAATCAATATTTCAAAATGATTAACAGTATATGAAATTCCCAATATGTACAAGTAATTATTGGTTGATGAAAAAGAAACACTTATTACCTCAATTTATTACACATTGTGTATATGTATTGAATTACCAAAATGTACCACATAAAGATGTACAAATATTGTCTAAATAAATTTTTCATTTTTACATATTAATTTTTTTAAAAATCTAGACACAAATATATACATCAGCCTAGGCCTACAAAGGGTCAAGACTTTGATACTACTGACTTCTATCTCCACAACATGTCCATTGGAAGGACTTCGGGAACAAAAACACACAAGAAACTGTCAACTCCTGTGATAACAGTGTCTTCTGCAATACCTCCTGAGGGGATGCCTGAGGCTCTGACAATTTTTTCTTTTATAAGTAGAAAGTGAACACTCTAAAATAATAAAAACTACAGTATTGTAAATACTATGTAACTAGTAACATATTCATGTTCGTATTCTGTTCTTTGCATAACTACATGTGCTATATGGCTGGACTATTTGTCCACACTATACTAGTTTTGCTTACACAAGGATCGTCAGAAACATGTGAATAATGCATTGTGTTATGATGTTACCATGGCTACAATGTCACTGCGTGATGGAAATTTTCCGGCTCCATTATATCCTGATGGGACTACCATCATATATGTAGCCCTTCATTGACCAAAGGGTCCTTATGCAGTAATTACTATATTTGGATGAATGCACAGTATAGCAGTATTGTATCAATAGGGACTAAACAGAGTCCATTATTGTGCATAATATGATGTAATTTTAAAAAGTCACTTAAGGAAATGTTTTAGAAATAAACAAATGAAGCACATAAAGAGGATTACTAGAACATATTAGCTAGCTTGCCTTTATTCTTTTTTGCCTTACACTACTCATCTTACTTTACCTATATGCTCAGTTATTTAGGGTACTGATGATCTACTTAATTTGTGTCCTTAAATATATTTACAGATCTCTTGGACTGTGACAAAAGATAAGTTAACAGTTTTCATTATACGTATTATACTTATTATACTTATTTTGGTATCAATCCCTTTATCTAGTGCATTTTGCTTTACAGATCTAGCTATTATGCAAATTGTGTGTATATACATATATACTATGTAATATATATCTCACTGTATTGTATCACTATGTATTGGTTTATATTAGTTAATGGCTTGTTACTACTTTGTTGAATTATGCTTTTATCATTACTTAATGTCCCTTTTTATCTTGACACATCTCATTAACCTCACTGGCATTTTGCCTCACATTAATATTGACAGTCTCTATATTTTCTCTTTTTAAAATAGACTTGAATTGTATGCCTTCTATTATCTCTTTATTTTTCACTTTGATATCATTGATGTAGGTTTTTGTTTCTTTTTGGGAGGGTATGGGTTGGGTATCCGGGATTGAACTACTCAGGGGCATTTGAGCGCTGAGACACATCCCCAGCTCAATTTTTTATTTTATTTAGAGACAGGGTCTCAGTGAGTTTCTTAGTACCTTGCTTTTTTCTGAGGCTAGCTTTGAACTTACCATCCTCCTGTCTCAGCCTCCTGAGATGCCAGGATTATAAGGGTGTGCCACCGCGCCTGGCTGATGTAGGTTTCTTTTAAAAAGCGCATAGCTATGTGTGAATTATTCATGTGTATTTTCATAATTAGTGGCCTTAAGTTTATTCCTTTGGAATTACTAACATGTATTATACCTTTTATATTGTCATTATCCTTTTTGTCCATTAATTAGTCTGTTTATGCTGCTATAACAGAATACCACAGTCTAGGCAATTATAATGAACAAAAATTTATTGGCTTACAGTGCTGAAGGCTGGAAATTCTAAGACTTAGGGTCTGAGAAGTAAAGGAAAAGCAAGTGGGGACCAAACTTATCTATTTATAAGTGACACATCAATCCTACCAAGGAGGTAGGATTAGATGACTTAATCCCCTTGTTATAGTTTGGTCTGGAATGTCCACCCAAAACTTATTGAAGTCTTGTTACCCAAGGCAGAAATGCCCAGAGGTGGGGCTTTGGGGAAATGATTGGATCATCACTGATAGCTGAATGGATTATTGGAAAGTAGTGGCAACTGTTGGCAGGTGGGGCATGGTTGGAGGAAATAGGTCACTGGGGGACCAATTTCTCGTCTCTGGTCCCTTCTTTCCTTTCTCTACACCTCCCCTCCCTACCTCATCCCCTTGTTTCCAGCTTCCATGAGCTGAGCAGCTTTCCTTTGCCATGCCCTTCCACCATGATGTTCTTCCTCACGTGAGGCTTGGAACAATGGAGCCAAACAACCAAACATTAGCTGAAACCTCTAATGGTAAGCCAAAATTATCCACTAAGTAGTTCTTATCAGTTATTTGGGTTACAGTGATGAAAAGCTAACTTACATGTATTTGTGTGTGTACATGCACCCACATGCTGTGGATTGAACCTAGGGCTTTGTATGTGCCAATCACATACACTCTACAACTGAGATAAATACCCAACATCCAATCACCTTTTAAAGGTCCCACCTCTTAATTCTATTATAATGGCCATTAAATTTAAGTATGAATTTTGGAAGGGACAAAGATTCAAATCTATCATAATCACTAGTTGGATAAACATGTTTCAGAAACATATATGCTATTCTATATGTTTGGGATATGACAGTGAACACAACAGACAAAAATCTTTACATGGAAAAGAAAAGGTAAGACTTTATGTTCTTTAAACTAACATTTTATTCTTCTCTTGATTACAGAAAGATTACACTTCTCAACTTCCCTTGGAATTAAGCAGAGCCATGTTACTCAATTCTGGCCAATGTAAGAAAAAGGATATATTCTAATACTGCCTAATTAAAAAGTTCTCTGGAACTGGAGACCTAACTGGAGAACTGCTGTATAGGTTTTGAATTCCTAAATACATTACCAATCTGTTTAGTGACCATATAGAAGACAGCATTCCTCCTAGATCCTGCCACAGACACAATATTTGACCGTGATGGGAGAAAGAAAGAAACCTTAGGTTGTTGCTGTTGATACTTGGTGTTGTTAGGCTCAATGCAGTGTAACTACAATTTTTGCCTCCATCATCTCATGAACTTAACTGTGTATCCTCTGCATCATCAGATCTCTCTCTCTCTCTCTCTATAAGGATGTCCATAACTAGACTTAAGGCCCACCCTCATCTATATGACTTCATTTTAACTTTATTATATCTGCAAATACTATTTTCAAATGTTTACATTCACAGAGTTTGGCATGCCAACACATCTTTTGGAGGCAAATAATTCAACCCACAACATAGCCATATGGGTAGATCTGAAGGAAGTAGGAGAGTTAGCAAAGTGGCTATCTCAAGGAAAAATTTATCTTTGTCCTATGCTTGCCCATTTCTATAATTATTATCTTGCCCAGAAAAAATTTACCAACTCCTTTTTGCACAAAATACTATACTATACTTAATTACTTTGTTTTATACAAGTATAGGTTAATTCTAGAAATCTTTATATGCATATCAGGGATTGAACAAATGAATAAATATGTTATATAAAATGAAAGTCATATTTTTCACTATTGGAGAAAGAATAAGAAAAGAGGGAAGCCTAGAATAACTCCTATACTATGAATCAGAACTAAAGACATCAGTATATATTCAGGATTTTAATAGATGCAAATAAGCAGAGTGGTGTTTAGAAGGATATTTAATAATTTTAATATATTTATTATTGAGTTGCAAGACTTGGAGTGATTTTTTTTCATTTTTACATATATATGAACACATACATATTTGTATGCATACATATTTATATATACTATTCACATATATACACACATAATTTTCAATATGTCTTTCTTTTGACTTTTTATATGTTATGATTTTTCAACAACCATTTTGTAAAAACAAGTCACTTAAAATATTATGATTAGAAATATAAAGATTTATCAGAGTTTTTGGAAAAGAAAACAATCACTTCTCAATGTATCTATACTTTTCATTATACACACAGTAGAAATAAACTAAAATATATTTGTTAGTTGTCTCTGTGATGAAATTATCTTTTTGTGCTTCTATTTTTCTAGTGTTATATAATGAATACATATTGAGATGGTAAAATGAAATGCTGTTAAAATCTTTAATATGCAATTATCTTATAGTTGAATTGTGGTAGAAGTTTCACATAAGTTATCAAGCTTTGATAAATGGTCAGTTTGTTGAGAACTCTTATTTTCCTAACACACAAGTATTTGTAACTGGCTGAATGTTCAAATGTGTTCTTATTCTTGCTTTAAGAAAAGATAATCTGAGAGATCATATTGTAGATTTGACTAAGTATAACTTAAATTTTAGATATTTGTTAGTCAAATTGTAATATAACTTTCCCTTTGGATGAGCTCAATATAAGATAGAATATATAGAATAAAGGGACACACACACACACATGCACACACACACACACACACACACACACACACACATATATATATATATATATATTCATAAATTAAATACCCCCAGTGTTTTGGTCTTAATGAAGTAAGTATTCATAAATGTTTTATTTATAAACTCTAATAACTCCTATTTTTAAAAATTTGCATAACTGAGAAATTGGTATCAGCTACATAAGACATGATGCATTATTTATCTCAACTCAATTTTCTACATTGTACCAATTCTTCTCAATTTTTTTGAGCATGAATCTGTCATTATTCAGTAAATAGAAGATCCCCCGCTGTCATTTGCAGATATACTGTTCTATGTGAAAGAGATGACCGTCTATTTTCACACTGGAAGATGCTTAAAAATGCCCTCTCCAAATATTATGAGTGTTGTAAAACATATTTGTCTCTGCAGAACTCCCCTGAAGAAATACAGCATTACCAGGTATGTAACTTATTATACTTGGACATTTATATATATTTCAATAATATTTTCCACACTATTATCATAACTGTACTGAGAACTTGTGTTCATTAATAATCTGTACATCAGTCTGACTCTCTTTCTCTGTACTATATAGATAAGCAAAACCATATCCATTTACAAAGGTATTAGTTTCTAAAAACCTGTTTTAAATTCTTTGGTTGAAAAGACTGAAGTTACAAAGAGGATTTTAAGCTTAGCACTAAGCAAATTAGCACTAAATAATAGCAAAAGTAAATACACTAAATCTGACCAATACAGCATATATCCTGCTTCTCCTTCACGAAAAACCTGCTATTGTCCCTAGCTTTGGTTTTATTTTTCAAAATAAGCCAAATTCCACATACTCTGAAAATCTGTAGCCACAGGCACCACTGCTTCTGGATGACCCCAGTGCTATATCACAGGCTTCCCTAGGAATGATAATTTCCTTGAATCCTGTTCATTCTTGGCTTCTAAAACTCCCTGCATCTCTCAACAAATATCTTGTTTGCAGTATTTTAACCATAAGTCTCTCATTCTAAAACTCCTGTTCTTTTCCTGAATTAGCATTAATCTAATGGACATGTGCACCATTATTATTACTTCAGACCCACTCAAAAGATTTTCTAATTTGTTTCCCTCTGCACCGACTGTTTAGTATGGATTGTGTCTTCATTGCCTTTGCACACATTTCATTCTTTTTTTTTTTTTTTTGGTACTGGGGTTGAAATTAGGGGCACTCAAACCCTGAGCCACATCTCCAGCCCTACTTTGTGTTTTATGTAGAGACAGAGTCTCACTGAATTGCTTAGCGCCTCGTTGTTGCTAAGGCTGGCTTTGAACTCGCAATTCTACTGTCTCAGTCTCCCAAAGTGCTGGGATTACAGTTGTGTGCCACCGTGCCCGGCTACACATTTCATTCTTTATCCTTAAAAATTATGATTAGTGACTAAATACACAGGCTATAATTATCATATTACCTTTATTTTTTTCCATCAATTTTAGTTGATTTTCTTTCCTCATTTTATACCTTTGCTTCCAAGCTGTTTTAAAACTCTCACTTCTTTTATATTTACTGAATACAATACAGTTAAACATTCATTTAATAAAGAATTCTCCAAACCATGCACAAATTCAACAGGTTGTATGGTCAGAAAATAACAATGGTTAAAACTAAATGTAGGCGCTTGGGTATGGCTCAGCGTTAGAGTGCTTGCCTAGCATGCATGAGGCACTGGGTTTGATTCTCAGCACCACATATAAATAAGGTCCATTGACAACTAAAAAATATTTTAAAAAAACCTAAATGTAGTCTTCTGAGTTACTGGATTTTTGTGCTGAAATGTGACTTTGTTACTGTAAAGGGTAACTGTTCAATTGAAAATTAACACATGGGGGAATACTTGTACATGTGTTTGTGATTGTACATATCTGCCTTTGCTTCTTGTTCAGTGTATGCGGACTAAAATGTTCTCTTTTGTTTCAACTTCTGGGACACAGTTTATCATGAGAGCATCTGGTAAACCATTAGCTACTATTCTTTCTCTATGTCCCACAGATTGTTTACCCTCAATTCACTAAACCAATGATCAGAAAAAATTCCTTATAAAGTAAATCCTTTAGGTTTGGGGGCTTATATGCTTCTGTTATAATTATTCTATTCTACTGTAGCACTAAGCAGCCATAAATGATGTACAAATAAGTTTGGTTTTGTTCCAATAAAACTTCATTTGTAGACACTGAAATTTGAAAATCAGTTTTCCTATACTATGAAATATTCTTCTTTATTTTTTTGTCAGCCATTTAAAATAGTTAAGATTGCTCTTAGCTTATAAGCCATACAGAGTTGGTGGGCCAGAATTGGCCTAGAGGTGGTGTCCTTTTTTCTTGGAGGCACACAGTCCAAGGGTCCACAACTTCTTTTCTCTGCAGTTTGAGCATATGGCACTGAATGTCAACTAAGTGAACCATTCCTTTCACTAACTACTCTGCAATCCCCAAAAATGGTCCAGACTTCTGGTAAGCCAGATCTTTGGAAAACTTAAAAAGGAATTTTAATGAATGCCGTTTTTCATCTAGCTGTCCCACCAAGCTGATGGCAGGCAGATGACATTAAGATGACCTTCCTAAAAGATCAGAACATGAACAAAAATGAAGGATCATGAAATTCAGTCAGCCTGTGCCACTCACTGGTTTTGTGAAGAGTAAAATGAGGAAGAGAGAACATAAATATGTGGATTTATCATGCTGGGCAAATTGTTTAGTTGTTTGGAGCCAAGACTAACCCATGTGTTCTGATCCCAGGTCATCCCTTTCTCCTCTTTTTTTTTTTTCCCTCATAATATTTGATGCTTAATATTCACAGATTCTCAATGTAAAGCCTGCCTTTTTCATATGGTAGTTTGAAAGAAAGTGAAAACAGAATATCCCAAACATGATTATCATGATTATAATCTGGGAGGATGTGCTGATTCTGTTTATAGACAATCCAGGTATATAAAATTTCCCATCTCAGCCTGCCTGGGTGTGTGGTCATTACAAAGCTATAAAGTTACTCAAAGGGGACCTGTTTTCTGAACACTTGCACATAGTTCTATATCAAGGCCATATTTTGCTCTGATGAAAGAAAGTGTATGAAATATTGTTTCTAACTGTGACTTCCAAAGGCAGCTCCCAGGAAGACAAAAGACAACTGCACAATGATGACAGAATCTAATTGTCAGGTCAAGATGGCTCCCTGACAAAGGATGGCTGACTCATTCTTCAACTGCAAATCCCCCTTAGTTAAAAAAACACACATATATTTTTTTATTCTTTACTACCTCTAAAAATGGATGATTGTATTAAAGATGAACATCATACCTCCAAACAATCAGAGGAGGACCTTACGTTAAAACATAGGGGTCTCACATTGTGTTTTCAACCCCAGCACACTAATACAATTGGGTCACAGGAGAAAATGACCAAGTCAATAATGGGAATACTGAACAGCGTCAGAGAGGAAGAACTGGATGCTCAGCATCTCCTAACTTCCCCGATATATTGGTATAAAGCATCTAGTAAGCTTCTTTTCAAGTAGGAGGAATGAGCATTGGCCTCTGTTAGAGGAGAATGGTAAGACCTTGGTAGCTGGTGATATTAAAGAAGATTGAAGACTATCCATACCAAAAAGACTGGGCTCTTTGAGACTTTTCTTTGCTCTCTCAACTTTTCTTTTTTATTAAGTTCAGTGACCCTGCTTTATGCTGTGGCTTTCCTCAAATGCCAAATGATTCTTCGCTCTCTCTATTTGCAATTCACTGTTACTCTACCCGTGACATTTGCTGAGAATGGTGACTTGGGGGATAGCAATTGCCTCCATGGGAGCACCCCTGGGGACTGAAGCTGAAGAATTAAAAGGCCAACAGTGAGTGAAGAGCACTCAATATTAGTCTCATGAGTGAACAGTTTAGTAATTAAGTTCTTCCTGCCGCAAGCCTAAATTGGCATGTGTTGCAGGGCAGGGTTAAGGATAGATGAAGAAATCAGTGGGCACAGTGTTTAGGAGCAGCCAAGAGGCAAAAGACCTACAAGCATCACGGCTTGCAATTCAAAGACTTCTCTTCAGAATAATATAGTGCTCACTCTGTAGGAGCAAACATACAATGCTATAATAATTGATGGTACAGGCATAGTATACCAAAGGCAGACTACTAGTTTGTATGCACTGATCTATGCATTTTGTTTTGTTTTTGTTTTTGGGGGGGAAAAAAGCACAGTATACCACACAAAAGAACAGATGAAGTAATTGGCTTTATTACTTTCAATAACCTAGCCTCATCTTCATTCTGCAATGTGAAGTGGAATGAAATACAGGAATATTAAATCAGTCACATTTTTTCTCTTGTCAGTTCTTAAGCTTCAAAAAGCATACTCAAATTTCAGCTGCTCACTCCTTCCAAATAATTTAATTTGGGGAAAGTGGAACAGCTCAAAAAATCAGAAATGGAAGATTTGGAAGAAAGAAATTTTCTTCCTAAGGAAAAAAAATTTGTGTGCCATGACGCATAATATATTAAGAATTGCCCAAGTATAATGTGCAGGCATGTCAGGGTTAACTGAAATGGTAGATCAGTGGACCAGGAGATCTTTGGATTTGGAACCAGATTGCCTGCTGGGGTGGGACTAGTGTTGGAGAGTTGGCTGTAGCTGCTGATGGGAGGACCTCTAAGAGGGCAGGTGGAACAGGAGTCCAGAAAGTATGTTATTAGACAGTTGGCCTTAGAGAATTCCAAACAGGTGGGTATAAATACAGTTGTAAGAAATAATATTTAGATATTCAGTAGGCAGAGAATGTTAGTGGCATCTGCCAACAGACACCAGTTCCTTACTCAGGTACTAGGCCTGTGTCATGACTAAGATTTCTTCTTTTTTTCTTTTTTTATAGGGTCTCTGGGAAGAAAATGGCACCTCAGATCAAAAATGGCTGAGCAGAAAGCTAAGTGGACCTGTTGCCATTCTATATTAAAAAGAGAGTTGGAGGGCTGGGATTGTAGCTCAGTGGTAGAGTGCTTGCCTTGCATGCGTGAGGCCCTGGGTTCGATCCTCAGCAACACATAAAAATAAATAAAGATATTTGTGTCCATCTACAACTAAAAAATATTAAAAAGAGAGAGAGAGTTGGAATATGAGAGAATTATTAGTTAACATAGGTGGAATGCCTAGCAAATGACCACTTTTAAAATATTTCATGAACATATAATTATGGTATATAGTGTGATAATCTGATGCACTCATGTAATGTGTAATGATTAAATAAGGTAATTAGCATTTTCCTCTCCTAAACATTCACCATTTCTTTGTGTTGTGAATCTTTAAACTTTTCTGTTCCTTTATAAAGTATATAATACATTGTTAACTAGAGTCTCCCTACTGTGCTATAGAACACTAGGAATTATATAAAATCTTATTTTCTTCCCAACTCTCTTATATTAATGCAATATCACAGGTAAAGCAAACCTAGAAAATAAAGGACATCTCCTATATAACAGAATGGTATCCCAGCTACCAGAGTTCCAGTGGAAGACAGCAATGTCACTAGAAAGAGGCTTGACAGAGTACGAGACAGTGAAGATGTTCTAGTTGAATTTGGTGCCAAAAACAGGTTTATATTTGCTTTGTAAGAAGATTATAAAGTCATAACACATTGCAATGTAGATTTTGATTTTAGCTCTATATACCCACAGGTTAATGAAGTTGGTGATGTTCAGAACACACGTACACACACAAACACATAATTACATGCATAATATTTTTTCTATCTTAATAGTTTGTCTTAAGCACTGTCTCACTTCCTTAAGTGTATTTTTCAAATGCATCATTTTATTGTGACATAATAATACCTCATTATGTGGCAGCAATATATAATCCCCTATCGTTGCCTATTTTTTAAGTGTTGCTATAATAAATAGCTATGCAATGTTATTACACCCTTGATATAAATTTTTGACCACATTTCCATTTCCCAGCATGGAGGTTACTGAATCATAAATATGGATCCTTTAATATCACCATATATTAATGTTGTTATGTATTGCCCATTTTTTTTCCAACAAGGTTATGCCAATTGGCACTCCTACTACAAGAGGATTATGGTACCTAAATGATAGTGAATTTCTAATATGACTTAAGGGAAACAGGGTGCTTGGGCTGGTCAGCAATGGAGAAAATGCATATTTAGGCTGAAAATATTTCACTTATGACTTTGAGGCCTTGGCCCAAGTCTCCAGCTGGGGCATTGCTAAGGAAGTTCCTGTTACCACACACTAACTCTCCCAGATAAGACATGAGCTGAAAGAGGGTCAGAGGACCTGTATCCCAGAAAGGCTCATATTTTGGAAGAATTCTGATTTTTATTTTTATTTTACATTCCCAATGGTAATATAAATGTACACATTTCTAACAGAAGTTTTCTTATGAAAATCTTTATCAACTATTTCTACTAATACATTGCAAAAGGAGAAAATATGGGTTATAAGGTAACATCTACAAGGCACCTCTTTCTTGCCATGAGGTGGAAAACAAAAACAATTTCAAAAACTCCAATTGCAAAGAGGTCCCCACTTAAAGAAATTCATATCAATATCAAATCATATCAATTTTCCTAGGGATGTAATGAGTGCAAGGGACACACAAGACATTTGAATAGCAATGTTAACCCCTCTTCTGGCTGTACTCCCTTTCAGCTTCATGATCTTGGATAAATGACCTCTCTTGACACAGATCTCTCTTATTATAATAACTTCATTATATCCTATGTAAATTATGTGTAATAAAATTGTTCCAGCCGGGCAGGGTGGCACATGCTTATAATTCCAGCAACTAGGGAAGCTTGGACAGGAGGATTCCAAGTTCAATGCCAGTCTCAGCAACTTAGTGAGACCCTATCTCAAAAATAGAAAATAAAGAGGCTGAAGAAGTACCTCAGTGGTAAAGCATCCTGGGTTCAATGCCCAGTACTGAAAACAAGAACAATGAAAGTCAAAGAAGAAATCTGTGCTCCATAAGATGCTATGTACATTAAAGTGTGTCTTCTAATATTACTTCTAATTAAATAATTGGACATTAATGTGACTGGTTGGTTCACTTCAGTTGGAGGCAGATTCTTTTTTGTCTATATGTTTCTTAATAGGCAGTGGGTCAGCAGTTTCAGGGGCAGATCTCTTTCTTGTCAAGTAATTAGCCATTTTACTTCCCTAGAATATTGTTGAATCCCTGGCTCAGGGCAGCTTAGGGAAACCTGTCTACTTCAGTTAAGACCTACTGCTTGGGTCTAGTCTCTTTAAGGCTGCACAGACCCTGATGAAGACCAAATAATCTCAGGGATCAACTTAATTAGGCACACAGCTTAGAGCAAGGTTAGCAACTTCTAGTGCTACCAGGGAGCAGGTAGAGCAGGGACATAAATGTGAGTTCTAAGCAATATGTAAGGCAGCAAATTAGCAGTGAGTCCTCTGGTTAACAAAGGCATTCACATTCAATTTGTTTTACACACACAGTTCTAGCCAAACAACATATCATCAGGCAGTCAGCCCAAGGAACCACCCATTTCTAATTCCTGTCACAAATCTGAGTGCAACAGTGGATGCATTCTGTGAGAGTCTTGCTCTGACTCTTTCTATTCCCCAATTTGAAGCATTTCATAGCTTTAGGGATACAATCTTTACATTCAACCATGTCTAAATGGGTCCCTTCAACTCTTATTAGCAGGGTAGGACAGGAATTGCTTTAATTTTTGTGGCAACCCAGACATGTAGATAGAAGCACATTTCAAAACACAATAAACATTCTAATGAGGCTCAGCAATGATAAAAGGTCCCTGTGTACATTGTCTTTTTTGAGCCTCATACTAGCTACAGATGATTATTATTTGTAGAAACCTATTAAAAGGTCATCTAACATGTGATCAAGACAGGATTTTAAGCCAAAACTAACTCCAAGTTTTCTACTCCCTCTAAATTAACATGCTATAAATCATCTGAGTATGTGGGATGTAGCTATCAAATATATTTAGATTTAGACTGTGGTTTCCATTGAAACTATTAAGCTAGTGTTCTACAAAGGAAAAATGTTTTAATTCTGTTGTTTGAAATCAAATACCCGTTTTCTGCATTGTTTCAAACATATCTAGTTCAGTGGAATCTTATTGGAAACTAAAAAAAAAAAAAAAAAAAAAGATGACTACCAGACAAAGAAGTTTAAGATATCTGAGTCTTTTGCTAGCTAGGTGAAGTGGCGCACACCTGTAATCCCATCAGCTCCAGAAGCTGAGGCAAGATCGTGAGTTGAAAGCCAGCCTCAGCAATAGCGAGGTGCTAACTCGCAACTCAGTGAGACCCTGTCTCTAAATAAAATACAAAATAGAGTTTGGAATGTGGCTCAGCCCCTGAATTCAATCCCTGGTACCAAAAAAAAAAAAAAAAAATACCTGAGTCTTGACACAAAGTTAAACCATTCAGGAGCAGTTTGAATTTATAATATTTTAACATGATTTATGCCTATGCAAATAACAGGTTCTATTTGCTGCCTCATCTAAACTCAAAAATGAGTTACATGAGGTACAATCAGGACAATACCATGTTAACATTAGTACTAGCTTTTTACTTTGACCAAAGATCACCATGAGGAAACACAGAACTAAGCTCCTTATGTGAATGGCAAACACACCCTGTGGAATAGTGGTTTGATTTTATCTGTGGCAACCTGCCCTTTCTTGTGCACATGAAGTAAATCTCTTACCGATTAGGATACAGAGATCACCTGTTATCTATGACCGTGGCACAATGTTTCAGACAAATCAGCCAGAATGCAGCTTTTCATTAGCTTAGATGAGATTTGGATGATTTATTAATTTGGAAATGTCTGTTCTGTCAAAGTTTTTTTTTTTGTTTTTTTGTTTTTTTTTGTACTGGAGATTGAACTCAGGGGTACTTGACCACTGAACCACATACCCAGCCCATTTTGTGTTTTATGTAGAGACAGGGTCTCACTGAGTTGCTTAGCGCCCTGCCCTTGCTGAGGCTGGCTTTGAACTCGTGATTCTCTTGTCTCAGCCTCCAAAGTTTTTAAATTACAGCCAATGTTAATAGTAATCACACAACCAAAAACATAGATGTATTATTCATCACTAGGTTACTCCCCAGACTCCAAAATAAAATTCAAATTGATCCCTCATCCATCTGCCTGCTCTATCTTCTAGCAACTGTTTCCTATCTGCTCAAATACCACCAATAGTTCCTTGGTCCTTATCACATCAACACTGACAACTTCTACCTGGCTTTAAGGTTCACCTTGACTGCATTTTATCTGCTCAGCTTTAGAGCCTACTATGACTTAAAATGTCTGGTCTCATTGCTAAGCATCCCTAAGACTTTGTTTTCTTCCTCCAACCTGGGATTCACTATCTTCTCTGATTACACAAATCTGAAAATAAACTCACTTATTAGAGAAAACCCACCTCTGACTATGCAGACGTAGTTTGCCCAGAGGAAAATAGTGACTTGAAGGAGTTCAATAATTTTTTTTTTATGTTCACAGACCTAACGAATGGCAAAGGCAAGGAAGGAATCTAGGAGCAGAGCCCCCCAATCCCTTCCTCTGCCTTTGCCCTGTTTTTCAATTAGTTCTATCTTTGGAAAAATCAGTAGAGTTATAGTCAGTGAAAGCCACATAAGACTTTCTATCCAATATGTGTCATTGAAGAACTATATATAAAAAGGCAAGGCAAAAATTGAGTCTGAAATCCCATTAACAGGGATATAATGAACACATGCTTAAAACCTCACACTGCAGCACCAACTTTCATATTTAAAAAAAAAGCCTTATGAAATTTACAAGGGAAAAAAACCAAACATTATTCTAAAGAACTATACCTCAGGGAAAATTTTCATTTACAGCGAAACTGTTTATTGAATACATTACTTGTCATATTTTGCAGATGACAATACCTTTCACTTCCCATCAAATGCTCAGCATAGCAGCTACAGGACTGTCATCTGAACAGACAAGGAAGAAGGTAGGGTATGTTGGCATCTAATTTAATTTTCTTCCTTTGCAGTTAAATTTTGCATCTTTTTTTTTTTTTTTAGATAACTGTTCGCTATCTTGTTTGGTAGAATCATAGAAGCTTTCATGGATTGTAAAATTCACATTTCAGTCAAGTGAAAAAAAACTTAAGTGATTTTTTAAATTGAGCAATGTTAAAATTCAAACAGATGTCCATAACTCATATTAGAATATTCCCATTCTTACAAGTCTGAGTGTTATGCTAGCACCGTTTATCCTAGGTCCCAAAAGTCAGAGGAACAAAATTTATGCATTCCTTTCAAGGGCAGAAGAAAAAAGAACACTCAGGGTGGTTGGTATGGCATGGCCACTCTACCAATCACCAGACCTAAGACAAGTGGCTTCACTTCCCTGGCCTGTTTCCACATCTTCACAGTGGACTTAGAATAAACTGGATATGTAAGACACTTCCTGTTGTAAGCATCTTATAATAATAAGTGGCAGTTGTAGCAACATCCTTTTGTATGCCAATGAGTACCTCTCTCACTTGCTTCTATTTTTTATTTCTTGGTATTGGGGATTGAACTCAGGGGTACTCGACAACTGAGCCACATTCCCAGCCCTATTTTGTGTTTTATTTAGAGACAGAGTCTCATTGAGTTGCTTAGTGCCTCACCGTTGCTGAGGCTGACTTTGAACTTATGATTCTCCTAAGTCTCCCAAAGTGCTGGGATTACAGGTGTGCGCCACTGAGCTCGGCTTCTCTCTTGCTTCTAAATTTCTGAATAACAAATGAATTTTGTACATTCCCAGCAGGAATTTTTTCCATAATCAAATACATTTTATAAATGCCTCCTTTATTTTATGCTATGCTTGCTCTGGTCAATGCCATGACTAGGCTAACCCCTCTTGTGACTGTGCCAGTCACCCTAGTCAACTTTCTTTATTGTAGGAAAAGGACATGCTAAAGAGAATCTGTCTCCATTTTGAAGGGACACAGAATTCCAAGGAATGTCCTCTGAGGATATTACTTTCCAGGTGCAGTGGTGTCCTCTATTTGGTGTGACAGAATCTACCATGCCTTTCAAAAACACATGTCAAGAAAAGCTCAAAAAAGTGCATGATAATATTAATAGTGGTTGTCATCACATACACTATATTAGAAATGTATTAGGTTTATAATGATTTATTTAAATTTAACAAAAATATACTCCATAAAATTATGTTTAATATAAAAATATGAACCACTTTATTTTTATCTTGTTTACATTGACTCTGAAAAATATTTTGCTATTTGAAGCCATTATGTCTCCACTTCAAGTGAATTGCCTATTGTTTTGGTTTCAAGGCAAGGTCAAATCGATTTATGAAGTCCATTTTGAGATTTTGTTTTTAAATCTCTTCAAACCTCCAAAGTAGCAGAATTTTTACTGACATGGACAGTTACTAATAAAATTACAAATGTACAGTCTGCTTTAGAGACTTCCTTGCATTTCTACAATTTCTGTGCTATCTTACAGGGCCTCTCTCTGGGTTCTTTCTCCAAATGTAGTCAAAGACAAAGGCGACTCCAAGCTGCTCAAGGTAGTACTGTGATAATGCTTAGTCTCCTAGGACTTGCTCTGGGCTGGTATTCATTGAGTAACAGGAAGAACTGCCTCTCCTCTTGGGGCTTTAATATCTGCACATGAGTGGAAAGCACACTTTTCTTGGTGCTGCTTCCTAATTCCCAGGTTTTGTCACTAATGATGCATGCTCTTTTCTCTCTGTCCAGGTCACAAATATCTTAACAGATACTCACACATATTTTAAATCAACAGTGTTTTTCCACTTTGGCCAACACAGAAGGAGCATTAAATCACACTGGAAAATGCCCAAGCAGCTGTTGCAAGAATTGAGTCCTGGGACTGGCAGTGGTCTAGTATGGATCCCAGGTGAGGTCTTGTTACTAAATCATTTATAACCTGGGCCCAACCCCACCCCCTTATTTGAGATGAAATTTTAAAAAATGAGAACAGAGACTAACTGATTACATTATCCTTCATATCAAACTGCCTATGATTATGATTTCCTAATGCTTGGAAAAGCTTGAAATGGCTAACCAAAATTTAATCTAAATATATAAATGCAAAAATATTTAATTCCAGTGAATTGTTGTACAAATCTTCCCCTCTTATCCTTTTTCCCTTAGACCTTCTGAGCATGAATTTACTCTATGATTCAGCACCATAAGCTAAATATCTCTGAAATGACAAGATACAAACATCTATACCACATAGTGCTAAATGTACTAATTGGGTTTTCTTTTTTAAATTAACAGAAACCCACTCCTTGTTGCACATTAGCATGTATCACATAGGTAGCAACCATGTTTATAGCCTGAAACAAACATAATTGTATTCATTGTATTCATGTAATAGTCTCATCTTTATAACAACAGTATGTTACATGATAATGATTGCTACAGGATATGTATTACCTTCTCTACTCAAATACATAAATGAACAGATATGTTATGTGATACTATAACATGTTTTGAATATTAACTTTCCTGTACATTAATCTCTGAAAAAAATTCTCATAAAGTAATATAATTTGAGAAGCAAAACAGAAAAATCTATTCCTGACAATCTAAAACAATAAGGAGTGTCTTCAGGGCTGCCTCCCTTTTGTAGTATGGCAGCCTCAGAGCCCTGCCCAGGACAGTTGTGTTTGTGCACAGCTACTACTGTTTCCCTAGTCACCACAGTGCACTTGCTGTTCTGAGTGATGTGTCTCATGACTGGAGATGAAGGTCTCAGTATAGGAGTTTTATTAAAAATGTACTTGGGAATAATACTCATGCTTTGGGAACAATCAGAACTTTACAGAGGTAAAAATCATGGACCAAAATGGATCAAACATAAATGAAGAACACTATAAAAATACTATAAAATATATAAATAAATCATCATGACCTTGGCTTAGGTGATGTTTTAGATATGACACCAAAAACACAAGCAAAAGAAAACAAACTGATTGCATCATGAATAAAATATAAATTGTAGACTATAGTACCAGAGAAAACATTTTGTACATCAAATATCCAATGAAAGACTTGTATGAAGAATACATACAGAATTAAATATATTTTGGTAACTGAATAAAAATATGCTAATTAAAAATGGACAAAATATTTGAATAGATATTTTTCCATAGATGATGTGTACTTGACCAGTAAATACATACAAATGTGCTCAGTATCACTGTTATTAGGAAAATATAATTAAAGTCAGAGTGGGATACCACTTCATATCCACTGAGAAAGCTAGAATCAAAACCACAAATGCTATCAAGCATTAGGAAGGATCTGGAAAAACCTGAACCCTCATATATTGCTGCCAAGTTGGATAAATGGTGCAGCTCCTTAGGAAAGTAGTTTGACAGTCCTTCAAAATATTAGACGTAAAGCTACCACATGAACAAGCAAGTCCAGTTCTGGACATATACAGAAGATAATTAAAATTATATATACACACAGACACTTATACACAACTGTTAAAAGGCAGTATTACTTGTAGTACTCAAAAGCAAGAAACAACAAAAAGTAAGCTTTTACCTTACTTTCAAACTCAAATGCCCACAGATTAAGAGAAACTGTGGTATATCCATTCAATGGAATATCATTCAACAATAAAAGAAATGTGGATAAACTTGAAATCATGCTGAATGAAAAAGCCAGACATGAAAAGCTATTGTCCCTATAATTCCATATGTTTGGAATGTCCAGAACAAGCAAATCCAGAGACAAAAGTACTAGATTATTGGTTTCTAGGGGATAGGGATAGAGATGAATGGGGTAACTACAAATGGGTATGAATTTCTATGGAGAGAGTGATGATGATGTTCTGGAATTAGTGGTGCTATTTTCACAACTTCATAATTCCAGTAGAAATCATTAATTTTTATAGTTTACAAGGGTATGTTTTATGTTTTGTGAATTATATATCAATGTATGTGTAAGTAAACATCATACTGTATCTCATAAAGATATACAATTTTATTGTTAAAAATAAACCCCAGTGGGCTTACTGCAAAGTAAAAAAATAAAAAAAGAATGAAAAAAATGCTCATTATAGGAAGCAACTGATATGTAATAAAGTTACTCTACAGATGGATGGTTCTGATACAAGACAACGATGCTGGGTCTCACATCCATCAGGGATGCTGAATGACCTCCAGACAAGGCATTTCCTGAAGAGGGACTCAGCAGGGATCTGCCAATTGCCAGTAGTCATCTCTTCCAGGATCTGGGTATCTTAGTACTAATGGTGAGGAAAGGGGTTGATGGTGTACCAGAGAGAGTCCTAACATGTCTCCATGGAGACCTGACTTTTTCAGCTCTGTAAGTTCAGGACCCAAATCAGACATGCTCACCACCATTTTGCAGTCTTGAGAAATGTGTTAAGTGAGCCAGTGATGTTTTCTTGGTTTGTTGCCACTTCAGAATCCCATATCCGAGTCTCTAAAGCCTATTCTTGCTTCAGCTTAGAGTTTCCTAAATCATAAGAGCTTTTACCTTACTTTCAAAACAACCAGACTTTAAGTATGTTCACTTTTTCATTTAAGTGGTTTTTACATCCCCAAACCCACCAGTTCTGCAGGTACTACAGAAACTCCATTTGTACTTGTCATCTGTCCACAGTTGGGATTATCCCCAGAATGGTACTGCCATCCTTGGCTTTCATAGGAGATAAATTGAAGTGGTAGTTTATTATGTAAATACCTGTAGAAGAGTAAATATACAAAAAAATACCCAGAAAGTCACTATGGCAGAGAGCAGAGAGAGGGAAATTAAAAGGGGAATAGTGAAGTCAGCATGTATGCCAAGTACACTAGGCATTTGAATTTTCCATCCAGACTGTTAGCCCCAATGTATAGCTGAGTGTACTGAAGCAATTGAGTAGCTTATTAAACCTGATACCATTACTATGAAGCCCAGGAACTCAGAACAAGAGCAAGAATTCTTGGTAGTCACTGAGGCTGGGCTGGAGCTTGCAAGGATATGAGTTCCCAGAAAGGATTATGACATAACTGCAGTTGTCTGGTTTCCCTGTTGCCCAGAGTCTTAAACAAGCTACAAGGCATTTCCTGGAGAGGGACTCACCTGGAATCTAGGTCATAGAATAGCTGGAACTGACCTGTACTAGCTCAGCTTTGTGAACAGATCTGCACAATGCTTATGGACATACCACATTTCCAGGGATGATAGCCTAGGGTCCACCTCAGCCTAACACAGGTGACCACCAGACATTTTACCTGCACTCATCCTACAAACTAGCTATGTAGAACAAGTTCTGACTCAATAGATCCCCTGAAAAGAAATTGAGGTAGAGGCCTAAGTATAGTAGCACCAGGATGCATTTATCTTTTTCTAGTTCTAGGATGTGAACCCAAGTTCATGTCTCCATCCCTGATGTGAAGCTGCTTAGGGATCAGCTGATAGCTGAGATTAATTTGTTCACCCATCAATTCAAACTTTCCATGTTCCTGATCTCAGGAAGTCCCCACCTTAATGTGCATGGGCACCTGCTCTGCTCAGCTTCTAGGAGCTGCCTTGGATGCTCAGCCTGCTTGGATTCAGACTTCTTGACACTGGTGCTGAAGCATGGTCCTGTATGTTTCCCAAGAAAGGTGTTCCTGTTGGATGCTCTTCTGGGCATATTTCCATTGTTAGTTCAGACTACTCCCATCTATCCTAATCAGTTACATTGCTTTTCAGAGAAACCAAAACTCTTTCTGTTGTGGTTCTGCAGGTCTCCACTGACTCACATGTCTGCAGGGGAATCAAAGAACAAACTGGCCATAGCTATGGTTCTGGAATTCAGATTCTCCTTTTGCAAGACTATCTGGCCAGGAAGGGGGGGGAAAGGCATCAATCTTTTTACCACATTTCAGATTATTTAGATCAAAAAGGGAAGCAGAGGGACCTATTATACCTTGACTATCAGCCTTTTCATGTATTTTCTCATATTTTAGACTCACAATGGGTGTTAAGTTGGTATCATTTCCACCTCTGAATGGGAAAACAGGAAAATAAATAATTTGTCTAGTTCTCTGCAGATATTGAATACAATATTGCAATTCTCACCTGAGACTCTTAGACTCTCAGATTTTTATTCTGTACACACATCAGGGCTAGCTTTCGAAATAGGCTTACATATAAGCATTACCTGTTATACTAAGAATAAAAGAATATTTCCACTGAACTGATTCAGCTCAGCCCTTGTAAAGGGCCCAGGAATTCATGACTTTTTTCCAATTTGAGTTTTGGTACCGTTTCACTCAACTACACCATGCTGTTTTCTATTGCCTTCCAGGTGATAGAGCTTCCTAAGTTAGGCATCAACTCTAAATTTTGAAAGCAAAGGTGAAGTGATATTGGAAACAGAGCTGAGGTGGTAATGGAGACAAGACATTAGCAGTAGAGACACCCCTTCCAAGAATCTTTCTGATGTGCAATTAAGAGGGAATGAAGTCTTGCACTTAAAGAAGGGTAGTGGAATGAAAAATGTAAGGGGGAATGACACAGTAGAGCAGATGGAGAATACCAAGAGAGCATACAAGGCTGCTGGCTGTGTGGCTCTGAGCTGGGCTGTGTTTCCATCATAACTCTGGGATGTGGATTCTCTTTACTCAAGTGAGTTCTGGGCCCATCTAATTATAATGGTACTTGAAACAAAATGAGATCATGGAATGGAAGGGAAGGAAAAGGGAATAAATATCTTGCTTGAATTGGGGAGTAGAATGAAGTCATTTTTAAAATTTTCAAAGTTTAATTTTTTTTTTCAAATTGCTCCCATTCTTGACATGCACTAAATTTTTTTTGTTTTGTTTTTAATTTGTTTTTGATGTTGCAGCTGCAAAGTGCTGGAAAAAAATTAATGCAAAGCTGAATTGAAGCAAGAGAAGACTCCTCTTATTTTATCATCTTATCTATTTTCTAATGAGGAACCACAGCAAAAGATTAAAAGAAAGGTCACCTTTTATTTAGCAGAAAGAATATATGCAGATAGTTGATAGCCTGAAATGCTTAACAAAATGAAATTGAGTCTGGAACCATAAACATTCAGAGAGCACTTATTTCTTACAATAAGAAGATAGAAGCCAATAGATGGTAGAGGATACTTAACCAATGCTATGTTTTCTATCCTGCATGTAATTGATATAATTTAAAGTGTTTTAAAGGGTATTGATATTAAGAAGCAATTTCAACTGATTAAGAAAAAGTTCATTGTATGCACTTAAGCTAAAGAGGAGTTTATACAGCTTGCTAGACAAGCTCAGAGAACAACAATTTGGAGGCTCAGATACAACATATCTGAGTTAAAAAATGTGCAGAGAAATAATCATAGAACATTTCTACTCTAAGGGCAAATTTGAAGAGAAGGGAAAGTATAAGAATAACTAAAATGTGTTGAGAATCTAATGGATGCCAGACACTGTCATGTATTTATTTCATTTCATCCTCACAGCGATGATGAGACAGAGTTCACAGATGAAAGAGCTGTGCCTTAGAATTTATTATTTGTCATATTAGAAAACAGTAATTGATAAAGTTTCTAAGTTGTTCATATATGTGTCATCAACTCTTCCAAGAAGAACCATTCTCTTCTCCTTTGCTATTCAAAAGGCTTTATGATTTCAGTTGTGTTATCATTCACCTTACTGTTCTCAAAAGCCACCCTCAACCTAGACTCCTGCCCTGCATGCATTCTTGGAATACTCTCATCTCTATCCCCTGAGGTTTTCCATCTCTTCAAGTTCAATCTTGTCAGTCTCTTTCTAATGCAGTCCTATAGGGCTCTGCTGCTTCTGCCAAATCCCCCTGCTCTTGGTCCCTATATGGTGCTTTTTGGTAAATCTTGCATATGCTGATCACTCAAATTCAGTCCTGAGATTCCCTTTCAATGTTACTTCCTATTTGCTAAATCCCTTATTGCACTGTATGTTAAGTATGTAAGCTCACAACAGTGTCTTAACAAAACCATATCTTTCCTGTAGAACTCAGCCCTGGGCCTAGAGTAAAATATATGTCATTATTAAGACAAACAGCAAAAATTATAACAATTGCTTTAGGGTTTACAAAATTCCTTCATCGAGGTTGTCTCACCAATTATATAACCTCCTTAAATACTCATAAGAACCTTGGGTAAATATTATATTTTACTATAATTATTATTACTATAATAGAAGCTGTTTTCCTTCATTTTACCTCTAAGGGGATGAAGGATCAGAAAGACTATAATCATTGGCACAAGGTTACTTGGTAGCTAGATTGAACTTGGCATTGGTGCCTCTCTTGCGGTCAGCACTCAATATATATAGATCTGATGAATGATTAAATGAATAAGCTAGTTTACAAATCAGCATTGCTAACTCCAAACGTTGTACCATACATTTAGGATGATTTATTTGACAGCATATACATGTTTATATTTTTCTCACAGTCTTACTCCAGCATGGTTTACATAGTTTTGGCTTTGCAACTTCCCAATTAATTTCAGTGACTATCAAGCTCATTATTTGAATCAGAGAGAGAAAGTAGTTAAACTAGTTTTAATATAACTGAATTCTCCATTAACGATAAAACATTAATGGTATCTTCAAACATGGCAGATCTTAAAAATTTTTCAGTATGAATGATCCTGATTACAAAACATTCCTTAATTATGCTCTTTAAAACGTTCATAAAGGTATTATGATGATAATTTAAGATTTCAAAAGATCATTAAATTATATCTATTTTTTTCCAAAGTAAATAGCATGTGGTTAGAACAGGTCAATGGAAGATTTCTGTCCAAAGCAGAAATTGAATTGCAAACGATAGCTGCATAAACAATCAAATGTGTTTCACATGTAGATCCCTAAGTAGGTCTGAGAGAACTTTGATTTTCTAAGTGGGAGGTGGGTCAAGGTAAGGTTGGATGAGGTGAAATGGGATAGGGAGAGTAGATGTCAATTGGTTGCTTCCACCTTCATGAGAAGCAAAAACTCAGGGGCAACACTAAGATCTGTCTAACCCATGAATTTGTACAAACTCAGAGTTTAAGAATTTTAATTTGGAGTTTTATGCAGAGAAAATAACTCAGTCTTCTTATAAAATACGACACATACATATAAAGATATTTAAAAATTCAAGGAGTGATTTAAATTAAGAGTAGTATCTTGGGTTCTGGCCTCAATGTCTAGACTTTTCTTAATAAAAAGCTATGGAATCAGGAGGCTGAGACAGGAGAACCGCAAGTTCAAAGCTGACCACAGCAACGGTGAGGCGCTAAGCAACTCACTGAAACCCTGTCTCTAAAAAAAAACCACAAAATAGGACTAGAAATATGGCTTAGTGGTTAAGTACCCCTGTGTTCAATCTCTGGTACCAAAAAAAAAAAAAAAAAAAAAAAAAAAAGGTATGGAAGAGCCATGACCCACATATCCCAAAGAAGATGAGCAGGGCAATCCTATCCCATCTGGCTTCTACTACACAGGCCTCCTGATAGTCTGATCCCTCTTGGGTAGTGAGTGGACCTCTTTCACAGTCCAGGCATTCCCTATAAATGGCCCTTGCTCACTGCATGTTAACCCAGCTCCATCTTCCTGAGTACACTGGGGCTGCAAGGATCAGCTATGTTCTACTTCCAACAGAGCACCCTCTGGGAGCTGCTGTGGAGAAAGAAGGAAGTGATCTAAAGACCTGTCAATAGAGAGGAGTGGGTTCACAATTGAAGCACAAGTAAAACATCCTTCTTGAGGGATGGTGCTCTGCACTCCTGGTTTGCCATCATGACGAACCTCCTGACCAAGAGTACTCTTTTCATCACTTAATCCATTTCAGATGGTGGTGTGGAACATCCATCTTCATTTTCCTCAGGACAAGTTGAGTCCAGGTTTACTTGAATCAAACTTGGAACAATTTGAAAATCATTTGCAGGAGTAAAGTTAAAAGGAGGGGGTAATTTTGTACAGTAAAGATAAAAAAACAATAACCCAAGTGCCAAAAAAAAAATAGACCAGAAAAATAAGAAATGAACATTTATATATTTTTTATTAAGAATCTCTTTATTGGTCAAAATATGTTTAAGCCTTTAATTTCTTGATAATTAAATTTCTATAATTAGATGTACCAAATATAGCTAAATCATCAAAGGGTATAGTGAAGACTACATATAGACACCATTATATTTATCACTTCAGAGTAAACTAGACATCTGAATAAAATATGGGCATTACTCTGCTTGCTTCAAGCACATTGTCTGTTTTATTTGGAGTGTCAGATTAGAATTTCAATGCCAATTTGGTTCTTACCTTTGTAAACATTTTTGGATTGTATTAGTAAGTTACAAGTTTCACTCTGTAATCTAGTGATGTCTCAATGATGTGTTGGTGTGAGTATTCTTTATCTGTAACTCAGTCAAGATTTTTGATCTATAACCCCAGGTCTTTAGCTCAAGGGAATATATTATTGCTTCTCTTCAATCAATTAATTTTATTCTGAAGATATTATGTGCTAGATCTTTGCATCAAAATTCCATGTATCTAATATATATTGAGATTTTCTATGAAGTTCTTGTTTGTAAACTAAGGTATGGAATTTTTATTTTATTTTTAAAACAATGGACACTTTGCTTTCAGTTTTCATGCCGTTGGAATTCAGTATATCATTTAGTAATTAAGGGCATGGGTGAACATTTTCTCATATATATATATGTATTTTTTTTTTGGTACTGGGGATTGAACTCAGGGGTACTCGACCACTGAGCCATGTCCCCAGCCCTATTTTGTGTTTTTTTTATTTAGAGACAGGGTCTCAGTGAGTTGCTTAACACTTCGCTATTGCCCAGGCTGGCTTTGAATTCATGATTCTCCTGTCTCAACCTCCCAAAGTGGAACATTTATGTTTTTAAGAATTAAAATATAGGAAGAAAAATCTACCTTATCATGGTTTTATTCCCTAGCTAAGTTTTAGTGGGGCTTTACTCCTCGTTCAAACACCACTTGACTTTCAACAAATTATTCAATATTGTTTGGTTTCATTTTTCTCAGCTATTAAATGGTAATTTTGCTATTGAAATTTTTATGTTGGGACAGATCCAGTGAGAAGAAAATAGAAAAAAAATTACAGTATTTAAAACTCAAAATTCTGTTCAGTGGAGAAGTATGTTTTCACTTAGGAAAACACTAATTGTACAATAGAATTCTCACTGAAGAAATACCTAGATATTCAGCCATACAAAATAGAAATTCTTAGAACTGGTCTGGGAGAATAAGCAGTGTAACAAAGATACCACATGGATCTACATGTTTCTAGAAGAATATTCAGATTTCTGGGCAAAGGAAATGGAGTCTTGAAGCTTGACATCAGAAAAGGGAAAAAGTTCTAGCTTCATAGGAACAAGTGGAGAACCCAAGAAGGATGAGGAAGGAAGAATTTTTAATTAGTGCCTTGTGGATGCACATGATGGTGAGGATCACTGTGGTATATTCATATATGTAATCTCTAGAAATTAGAGAAATGCAAATTAAAATTACATTCTGACCTCATCTCACTCTAGTCAGAATAGCAGTCATCAAGTATACAAGTAATAGGCCATGGTGGTGAATGCCTATAATCCTAGTTGCTCGGGAGACTGAAGCAGGAAGATCAAGAGTTCAAAGCCAGCCTCAGCAAAAGCAAAGCACTAAGCAAGTCAGTAAGATCCTATCTCTAAAATACAAAATAGGTCAGGGATGTGTGGCTCAGTGGTCAAGTTCCCCTGAGTTCAATCCCCAGTACCTGCCTCCCACCCTGCCAAAAATAAAGAATACAAATAACAATAAATGTTGGTGAGGATTTGGGAAAAAGAGGTACTCTTACGCATTATTGGTGGGACTTCACATTAGTGCAAGCCCTCTGGAAAGCATATGAAGATTCCTGCAAATACTAGAAATGGAACCACCACATGACCCAGCTATCTCACTCCTTGGTATATATGCAAAAGGTTTAAAATCAGCATACTACAATGACGCAGTCATATCAATGTTTATGGCAACACAATTCACAATAGCCAAGCTATGGAGCCAATCTAGTTGCCCTTCAACAGATGGATAAAGAAAAAATATATATAGAAAAAAAAATACATGCCAAGGACAATATGACATAAGCGAAGATCTATCAATGTGTGCTTTGCAAGATATTTAATTAACCATGGGAATCCTGAAAACCACAAAACCCAACTTTAGAGCAATGATGATAAAAATATTTTTTATAGAATCAGATGAGTAGAGTGGGTTTGGGCATTATCTCCAGCACATATTAACTGTGACCTCCAGCAATTTATATAAGCCTTCTATGCCACATTTTCCTCTTTCAGACCCCACACCACAGGGTTATGAGGATGAAAGACCACTCACAAAGTGCTGAGCAGACTGCCACCTATGAAGGTGTTCAAGAGTGTTCTGCATGACCAGAACAGGCCTTTTGCTGAGGATGACATGGGGTGATAAAACAAAGCTCTTGGTAAATTGTAAGGGAATATATATGATTATTGTTGGTTAATATGAAATGGAAATTGAAAAATATAAAAAAAAGAAGTCCCATGTGGTTTCTGGGTTTTAGAATGAATATTACCATCTGGTGATAATGATAGTAATTAATATTATTTATACATTTCCTTCTAGACAAATATGCAGACACTTTTAGTTCTCTTTAATATAAATTAATGATCATCTATTTGATTCTATATTTTAGTGTAATCAGACTCCATAGTAGTCTATGAATTAATATGTTCATCAAAGTTAATCTCATGATGTAGACAAATAATGGTCAATGAAAAGACTTGTTCGTAAAGTTGCATATTGATCTAATTGAATACTACTCAGTAAGGAGTCACAGTTCTTGGAAGAAAGTGTTTTTATCTGTTGCAATTCAATTATGCTACAAATATCAAAGGAGATCCGGATTAGCCCCTACAGATGATGAGAACAACGATTGGTAACATAAAGAAGAGCATTCCTAGGAGTGAACACTGCCAACAGCACAACAAACCAGTTGCCTCTAAGCAGCAGCCCTACCCCTGTATGTCTTGAGTGGGGAGTCACCTGCCAGGCCAGCTGTAATTTTTCATCCATCTCAAGCTCTATTTTTTGACACAACTTGTGGGTATACAAATTCCAACTCATGTTTCAGATATACCATTTGCCCTTAT
Source organism: Xerus rutilus (assembly GCA_028644305.1). Classification (NCBI taxonomy): domain Eukaryota; kingdom Metazoa; phylum Chordata; class Mammalia; order Rodentia; family Sciuridae; genus Xerus; species Xerus rutilus. The sequence continues at coordinate 37,440,248 of CM053404.1, forward strand.
ATCCAGAGTTGCTTTCAAATTTTAATTTGATTTGGAAAAGATGGTTTCAATATAGAATCTCTAAATTTGATTTGTTAGTGATCTTTGTGGTCCCTTCCACAAAAGTTCACAATGTGATCAAGTCTAGGAGGCAGAAGAATGGGTGGAAATTATATAGTAACACACATATGCACACATGCACAAACTCCTAAAATAGCAAATACTTTCAGAACATATATCAGATGATGCAAATAAATGTGTAAAAGTATTTTTTAAAACCCCAGAAAAACAAAAGATCTTTGCCCTCAAGATTCCTATGCTATACTGGAAAGTTCTCATAAGGAAGCAAGGGTAACACTATAATAAAATGTGCTGAGACTTATAAAAGGGATATGAATAATGCACTTGGTGCTTTTATTAACCTCTGTAAATAACTGAGCAAAATCCTCCAGGGTTTCAGATCCAGGAAGTCTCAAACCACTATGCCTTTAGTGAGGTCTCAGTGACTGATGTTTGTTGACAAATTTCTTGAGTTTTTGCAAGATTGAAAATGCCTTTCTCTTGCTATTAAACTTAAGGACAACATGTCAAGATATAAAATCTTGGTTCACATTTGATTTTTCTAACAGTTTTATGCATGTTTACATATATTATTGCTTTCTGGTTTTGAGTATTGTAGAAGAGAAATTTAAATCTACCCTGAAAGTTCTCTTCTTCAAGAGAAAACCAGTTTTGTACTGGCAGCATTAAACTCCTTACTTTTGCTTTGAGGTTTAAAAACTTACAGGGAATGGCTCCATGTTAATTTCTACCAAGGAATTTTTTCTGAATATAGTAAGGCTTCTTTCCCTAAGGATCTTGGGAGTTCTGGAAGACTTTCTTCTGTTATGTAATATCTTGTGATTCTAACTCATTCATCTCCGCCTGGGTCAGTTTTTGCCATATCGATGCTCTTCAATTTACACTGGGCTCATATTCCATTAGGACAATCCTAAATTGATTCTATCATAAATCAAAAATTCATTTAATTCACCTACGCTATTGAACATCAAAGCATAGCCATACAGAACACCCTGGAGCATAGATTACTCAGCACATGACAGAGTCACTAGGAGCTAAGGCTCACTGACACCACTTGACATCTCCAGAGTATCATATTACATATCACCAGCTCAGGAAAAATCACAGTTCAAAATTCTAAGCTCAATTTATGTTTTTCACTGAATGTGTATTGCTTTTGTAACATTGTAACATCAAAAAAATCAGAAGTTGAACTACTCTATGTCAGAATCATCCGTTTCCTTGAGTTTTATGTCATTCGTGCTTCTTGTGCTTTTATCTTCCTAGTGGTCGCTTCTACATCTTGAGTATGTTTCAGAAATTTATGTTTTGTTTCACTGATTTGATTTCTAGCAATCTTCAATCTTTTTTCCATGTGCAATAATGATCTTATTTTTACTTTATCCATTTTTCTATAATTACACTTACTTGGTTGAAGCACTATCAATTAACTTTTCATCTTTTAGGATTAAAAGAAAAACAACCAAGTGTAACAGTTTATTTCCTGTAAAATACTTATTTCCACATAGGTATTTTTTCCTTACCCAAGAATCTTCATTATTTAATTTGTTCTTTAAATTTGTCTTAAGAAACAAAACAAACAAAAAACCTTCACTTGTCTTTAAATGTGGGTTGTTAATCTTCAGTGGTTTGGCCAGAGGTTTAGATGCCTTGATTCTTAAAGGCTGGTGAAGGGCCAGGAATATCAGAATCATTTGGGAGCTTGTGAAAACTGATGACTCTTAGATTCCCCCTGCCCAGACCTAATGATTCATAATCTACATTTCGATTCTTATTGAAATAATAAGATAATGCATATATAAGTTAATATTTGAAAAAGCCTGGTCTAGAGGACCTATGTAATTGTTGTTGGGGGACATCTCAGTCATCTAAGGAAAGGCAGATGTGCATAAAAGCAGGTGATATCTCTTTCTCTTTCTAAGTTGTGGGTGGAGGCAATTTGTATTTCAGGCTCTGATGTGGCCAAAAACAATGGGATCCAGTCCACAAGGTGTTCTAAATGTGTATTTAATAAATTATCATGGCTTGCTCCCTAAAGTAAGGATGAAAATAGACAAGACAGAAAATCACCTAACTGAAAATTTCAAAGCCAGCCTAATGGAGGACTACAGAGGAATGCAGCCCTGTGTCAGGGGAGGGAGAGGACTGAAGAGCAAGAGTTTGGTTCTGTTTTAGCTTTTTAATTGCTGTGACCAACACCTCAACCAGAACAATGTAGAGGAAGAATAGTTTATTTTAGCTCATGAATTCAGGGGTCTCAGTCCATAGATGATTAACTCACTGACTCTATAGGCAGAAAATGACAGCAGAAGGGTGTGGCAGAGGAAGGCAGCTGAGGACATGGCAATTAGGAAGCAGAGAAAGCTCCCTTGACTAGGGACAAAATATAAAACCCAAAGAAAAGCCCCCAGTGACCTACTTCCTCTAGCTACACCTTACCTGCCTACAACTACTGCTCAGTTAATCCATCAATGGATTAATCCACTGATTAGGTTACAGCTCCCATAATCTAATCATTTCACCTATGAACTTTATTGCACTATATCACACATGAGCTTTGGGGGGAACAACTTATAACTAAGACATAATATCATCTATGAAAGAACTCATACATCTATATCATAAGAATACCATAAAGGTCAGGTTGATCACCAAAAATCAAGTAATTTGTAATGACAAAGTAGAAATGTCAATTTTTTTAATAAATTTAAATCAATCTGAACATTTATGTTCCTGAAAATTTAGTAAAACAAATTTATCGTTATGCTATTCAGGTATAAGTGTGTGCTACTCAGTGTAAATAGAACATGAGTGTTGTAAGCTAGAAATCCCTCAAATGGAAAAGGATTTCTAAGATGTTCACAACATCTACCTGAATACTGTGGATTTTTAAAAGAGCTACATGTGCACAAATAATGCTCCAGGGGCATATATAAATAAATTACTCAAAATACATGAAAATGAAATAGAAGTATGTGCAGAACCTATGAATTAACCATAAATAGTTCTTCACAACAAAACAGGGTAACACCAGATACACATGCCATCTTATAAAAGGAGTCTATTTGCTAGAGAAAATTGTTACAAACGTTGGCAGATGAAGAGGAGAAAGAAACTGAGAGTAGACTGAGTGAAGAAGTTTAAAGTATTTGAGCAGAATGAATAGTTCTATGCAGCTCTGGTTGTGCTTTGTGAGAAAGCAAGAAACAAACATTGTAAAAAAATGCCACATGACTATCTTTGCTCTCATATAAGAAAACAAAAGCAGGCAATAGGAAAGGGAAAAAAATCTTTGAAAGTGTGTTGTACAAACCAATATTCCTTAGTCTTTAATGTGTATAGGATTTATCAGGGGATCTTATTAAAATAAAGATTCTGATTCAGCTTAGTCTTGGGTGGCACTCCAATTTTCACATCTGTAACAAGGAAACTCCCAGGTGCTGGTCTTGGATGACATGATAAGTTCCAAGGATACAGAAAATCCCGTAGATTTGTGCTTAAATCTGGGATCTAATATATTATCTATATCTACAAATCTATATCTATAATTGTGTAACTTAGACTCCTGGAAGTCTCTGAGCTTTCATTAGGTGGATATGGATAACACTTTTGCTTATCCTGTTGATACACGGTAATAAGATGTTAGTCAATCTCCAGACACAAAGTAGGTATTCAGCGACTATCACTTCCTTTTACTGAGTGCTTGAAACTTTATTCATTCAAATGAATGTTAACGAAGACATAATTATTTCATCTTAAACATAATGAAAATAAACAGGTCAAGATACCACCTAAATAAGTCAAAATATGTCATTTAATTTTTATAGCACTTCTTTTTTCATGTAGTTTGACAGGCATTTCATTTATAAACAGAACATGATTAGAGGGAAAGAAATTGTTGGAAAGATGTTGCAAACATTTGGAAAAGCAAGAGGCTTAAAATCAGATTGTGATGATGACTTTCTCCCATGACATTTTTGTCCAACAACCAATTAGGGCCTTGGCAGCAGACAATGTTGTAGAGAACCATAATTCTATCAATTTAAAGCTGAGAAGAGTTGAAATCAAATGAAAGTGTGAGTCTTCCAAGTATATGTAAAAAATGAATAGACATGTTGTAAAAATAAAATGATTAGCACACATGTCAAATAGGAACAAAATATGCTATGAGGAAATAAGATCTTAGAGTGTATCTACCTGATGAGTTAAACCTTCTTACAACAGCTTGTAACAAATGTCAAAATGACTAAAGAGGAACATGGGCTTGCCTAAACTTTGTGCCCTGATTACAGAACCAATCCCAGGTGAGTGACATTTATGTCATTCATCTCTAGATGTCCTGTTGTCATATCTCAGTTATCCTCATCTCTCATTTAGTCACTCTGATTTTATGTATTAGTGATACATGGCAACTCTCAAAAAACAACTCAGATGTGTGAGCAACAACATCTTAAATAAATAATGATCTTTCTAGAAAACACTCTGATAAGACCTATTAACCAGTTTAGACATAAGTGGGTAATCCTTTAGCTTCTTTTCTTATAGCAGCCCCTACAGGAGAAGCTGAATTCCCTGTTCACCACTTTGTACATTCTCTACTAAAATGTGATATGAGAATGAGGTTGTGTTTTTGTCCTTAATATGAATTTTTAAAACAAACAAAACAGCAGAAATGTAATAGAAGTCAATCTCATAACTGGATTATAAATTTAAAAAATAAAAATATAGTGCCCCATCTATGTATTTAGACCACTGGCATAACTTCAGGCCTCCACTGTCATCATTGTAGTTGGAAATACTTATAAGCCATGTCTATACAAAGAAGTGGCAATGAGCCCTCAGGAGAGAGCCAAACCTCAAGCTGTGCTTGTAAGCCATAGGTTATGTTTTCCTGTGATGCCACTTGTCTTCTGACATGACAGGAGCCACATAGTCTCTCTGTAAAATAAGTTTTCTCTAGCAATGGAATAGAATGGGTAAAGTCCTATTTTCTAAGTGTTTTTAAGGTAGCATCAATGAAGTTACTGTTAATAAGATTAAAATTCCTCTCATTTTCTGTGGCTATCTCAGAACAAACTTTCCAGTGAAAAAAACTGAGAATAAAATCTTCACTCATAGCAACACATCTTTTAAAAGTCTGATGTAAATTCAGAAGTCCTTGGAGGAGGCCTGTACTCACCTGCATATGATCTGCTGAATTCACACTTTTCAGTCTAAAAGGCAATCTAGAGATGATTTGCAGGGTCACCTCTAATTTTAAATATCCTGAAACTTAGGTTGCTTAGCTAATCTGCCTAAGTCATAAGCTCATCAGAAACATCTCCTCGGAGACAAAATGTGTTCAACACCATATCAACTATTTAATATACTAATAAATCAGTCTCTGAACTGGTATTTCTATATCCATAGTCCACACAACTCTCCACCTTCCAACAGATTTTTCCTCAAGTTCTGCATTATTTGTGAATTGTACATCTCTTTCAAACCAATTTGCTTCTCACTCATTACCCTCTATATCCATTGCTCTTCAACCCATTCCTAGTACAGATTTGTATCTTTCCCACAATGGTGCAGGTAGATTTATTCCTTCTGCTGCTCTATCTCCCAAAGTTTTCCATGTTGTTGGTCATTTGTATGCTCAAATTTCAGTTTACATATATTATTATATATTATTATTTCTTTCTATGGTTTCTCATTTTTTCCATAGGACTGATGAATCTAAGTATTTTATGTATAACCTATTTGTGGATGACTTCTCCATTTACATGGTAGTAATTCCTTTAAGACAAGGGTCTTTGTTCTCCACGGACTCACCAATCTGTGATTAAGTTAGCAACAGACAGTGTGCACTATGTCTTCACAAAGTCTATGGGTAAGTACTTAGTCATGTAGACTTGGTTAAGTAGTAGTACATTATCAATATCCTTGTTATCATCTCTGTTGTCTGTGGAAGAAGGAACAATGTTTGAACAGATGCTGCTGATAACTCTAGGATTTAATAGTGGACCACTAGGGGCTGAAGCTCTGACCTTCATCAGGAATTCCAACCTCATCAATAAGTACCCTTGATGAACCAGCTGTTGATTGATACAGATTATCATATAGACTTTGAAAATTGCCATTAGCCTCATTTTTGACACAAAATTGCTAACATTGAGAGTACAGATGAGGCTTCAACCTCTTCCTGTAGGAAGTTGTTTAAATAGGACACTCTTAACACTTCCATTTACAAGTTATCTGATTCACAATACTAAGTTGATTTAAATAGCAGTTGAATTTTCATGTAACTCAGGAGTGATTTTCCAAAGTCAAGAAACAATTTTTAAAAATCACTAGTTATTCATTTATAAAGAAACCTAGTTGCAAACTAAGATAAACATCCTGAAAAAAGATATAATTTCAAAGGATAATTTTTTGATAAAATCATCAGTATCAATTTTTTTAAAATTATTACAATGACTTTGTTGAAGAGTTGTCAAACTAAAAATAACTTGCTTGTCAAAAATGTAAAGGCATAGATCTTAAAGAAGCAGCCATATTAAATGAAAATATTGTAAGCTTTTCAACTTGGGCCAACAATGACATTAAAAATATTAGGATAAGTTATTAGTACCAAATTAAAAGAAATGCATTTAACACATTTCCTTAAATGTAATGAAGTGCATAAATGGTAACAGGATTTATGAGGCCAAAATCTAGAAGAAGATTACATTAATGGCAAATAGAACACTGAAGCCACTTCTTCCCTTTTTTACCATCAGAGAAAAACCAAACTTTGTCTTGAATAATCAAGCTGAAGACTCTAAGTGCAGTGTTTGCACCTGAATTCTAGACCTGGAAAGAGCTGCAAATCTGTAGATTAACTGGAAAAACAGAACAAAAACTATCATTTCCCACCCTCAGGAAAAAGCAAAGAAAAAATTGTAATGGTATTGATTAATAAAGGAGGAAATAGAAGCCCTTGTAGAGTGATAATTTCTAATCCTTTTCTTGCATGTAAGAGTCCAGGGAATCTCAAGACACAAATTTATAACTTCCAAGCACTTAGTGCTTCTATGCACTGTGACAAGAAAATGCAAATGTTTGCAGAAGAAAAGAATTTTCTTTCAAGAACTCAAAAACGTTCACACAAATAATTTTCAAAGAATACCAGCAGCAAAATATTAAACAATCAAGTACATAAGAAAACAATTTTCCATGAACAAGAACCAATAGCAAAAATTTAAAAAACACACACACATAAACAACCAAACTATTAAAAATATAAACCCTTCCTGCATGAGACATAGTTTTAATGCAGATTACAGTGTTTTAAGAAAAAAAAAGTTAGAAAATTTCTGTGTTTACAATGGGTCGATAAAAATGACCTAGTCAGTTTAGAAAAAGGATAACTGCTTGAGTGAATAGCTACAGAGATGTATATAGTAAACTAGAAAAAGATACAAAAAAATTATCTAGAATACAGCAGAGATAAAATGATATGGGGGTAAATGAAAACAAAAGAGCTCAGAGACATAGAAGGTATGAATGCTCAAATTTCATTTTACATATATCTGAGACTCTAAAAGAAGGAAATAAAATAAAGACAATATTTAGAGACGTAATGGATTAGAAATTCCATAAAGGATGAAATGATTACAGATTTGGAAAGGCAAAGATTTCCAAGTAGGAAATATATAAGTGAATTCAGGATTCATTATTGTAGAATTCCAATAACAAAACATTAAAATCAATTAAAAAGGATGATTGCCTATAATGGGTAAAACTAATAGTGATAATGGAAGTCAGAAGAGAACAGAATAGTGTCTTCATTGTGCTGAAGAAAATAAGAATATAAAAGTCCTTAACATTTTTTATTCTCTGGAATCCAATATCCAGGGAAACTCTTAAAAATCAGACAAATATAAAGACACATCTGAATATCACTAAAGCAAACTATAACCATTACACTTTTAACAAAAATAAAAATAAAATACACCGTAAAATAGAAGAAATTTCATGCAAAGAATAAGATGCTATTGTAAGATTTTTAACTATTAGAAGAATAAACATTGATAAAAAACCAAAGAGACAATCATGTAACATTTTCTGTTTTTCTCTTAGCTGTGTTAGATTCCCTGGAAACTGAATCCTCTCCCATCTGTATACAAGTATAAAATAACCAAAGCTGGAAGACCTCAGGCAGTGGAAGGTGCTCTCACTAAACAGAGGAAATAGTGATGGAAGTTTGAGAGACTGAAGCAGCTCCAAATGGCAGCTTCTTGTTGGTGTCCAGTCTGTTTGCTTTCTGTTCCTCTGAGCATCACTGTGGCAGAGGCAGCACTGCCCCATGGCAACAGTGATGTCCAGCTATAGTTTTCCCAGCACCTGCAGAACCTCACCACATCCCATTCTGAAGTGTAGGTCCAACTGGCCAGGGCTCTCTTCTCAGCTCAGAGACACCACAGCCATCTGAACAGCATCTCCTTCTCAGATGCCTGGAGTTCCAGAGTGTGGGTTCTTTCCACTAAACTAACCTGTATTCATAATACCAAACTTTACCTTCACTTCCCCCATCATTCTGTGATATGTACATACAATTCAAGGGATATTAAAGATCTAAATGGGAAAGGCAAAGCTAGAAAACTGTTTGAAGGTAATATAGCATTTTGTTTTTCAGAAATTTGTGGTAGGGAAAAAATTTTTATACAAGACACAAAAAGTAGAAACCATAAAGGAAAAGCAGGTAGAATTTACATTAAAATACAGAACTAAATTCTATTTATCAAACAGCATAATAAACCAGTAAGAGCAGAAATTGTAGACTGAGAAGACATTTCCAACACACACACACACACACACACACACACACACACACTCTTGAATACACAAAGGAATATTATTAGTTATTATGGTAAAGGCTGTCAAACAAAGGGAAAAATGTCAAAAGACTAGAGAGAGTACTTCAAAAAGCAAGACACTCAATATTCATAACATATGAGAAGATATGGTGAAATAAAAGCAAATTTACTGCCAAACAAGACATACTTACATGTACAGATATATGGCAAAAGTGCAAAGCCCTAAATATCATCTGTTGTGAAGGATAAGCAATTAAATATCAACTGCTTGACCATTCTATGGCATTGCCTGGCACATGAGCCTGCACAACTTTTTTCTATTTAGCCAATCCATTTGTAAGTATGTATTCTCGAGAAATTCTATGTGTGTGGTGAGGCAAGTGCATAGGACTTCTCGTGATTATGACGGAAGTCTACAAAGCAATGAAAACTCCAGCTACATACCAATACATGAATGACTCTCAAAATCTGATGTCTAGTAAAAGAAGGTAGATGGTTAAAGATTTAATTCATATAACATTAAGGGGAGGGATGGGATGTAGCACAACGGCAGGATACATGCTGAGCCATATGTAAGGCCCTGGTGTTATCCCCAGCACCTATAGAGAAAGAACTGAACATTTGACAAAATTTGAAAAAGCAATGCACCCATAGTTTGTTAAGAAATACAACAAGGAAGTAAGGAAGGAAATAGAGAAGAATGGCATCACTATCACAGCATTCAGGCCAGCGTCGCATTTAGGGTTAAGGAAAAGGAGGACAACAGCGGAGCATGCCTAGGTTTGGGGATCTCAGAGTCATCCTTGGTAGTGCACTCAGTGTTCTTGACATTTATTCATTAAAAATTACATGCATGCTTTTTAAAAGTTATCAATAGTATTTAATTGACACATCATTATTGAAGATATTTATGGAGTATAATGTGATGTTTAATATAGGTATGTAATAATTCAACTGAGGTAGTTAACATATCCATCACCTTACCTACATTTTTTTAGGGTAAGAATTTTAAAGTTTATTCTTAATTATTTTTAAATACATAATACATTATTTACTACAGTCACCCTGCTTTACAATAGATACCAAAACCTATGCCATGCTTGTATAACATTAACCAAATGGATTCTACTATCATGTATAAAAACCAAGATAAAAATTTAAAAATAAAGACTCTTTAATTACCATAAAAGCCTTCTATTTGATGCTTTGAACCTTTGATCAATAATTCCTAAATCTCTCCTTTTCCACCCAAAGTATGATAGATATTATTCTACTTGTATGAGTTCTAGATTTTTAGATTTCACATACAAGTGACATCATTCCATACTTGTCTTCCTGTGCATGGATTATTTCATTTAGCAAAATGTCTTCATGTTCTTCCATACTGTTGAAAATGACAAGGTCTCCTTTATTATGAATGAATAGCATTCTATTCTATTTATATAACACATTTTCTTTATTCATTCAACCATTGATGGACACTTGGGTTGATTCCATATGTTGATATAGTAAATAATGCTGCAACACACATGGGAATATAGATAGCCTTTAGCATATTGATTGCAATTTCTCTGGACAAATACCTAGAACTAGGATTACTGGATCATATGGTAGTTCTACTTTTAAGTTTTTTGCAGAGCCTACATACAGTTTTCATAATGGATCTACTAATTTCCATTCCCACTAAAAATGTGCAAGGTTGCCCTTCTCTGGACATTTTCACAAACACTTGCTGCCTTTTTTTCCCCTAACAGGTGTGAGGTCATATCTCATTGTGGTCTTGATTTGTATTTCCCAAATGATCAGTTATGCAGAGAATTTTTTCATATGCCTGTATGTTTTTTTAATGCAGCTTTCTCTACATCTAAAAATAGAATATCTATAGGCCTCTGAAGTACACAAAAATGTTTGTTATGATACTAATTTTGAGAGTGCCAGTGATTTCACTGGATTTCATGATACTAAGCTCAGGAAATGATAATGATTTCTAGCTCGTGAAGAAGAAACTGAGATTCAGAGGGAAAAGGATCTGCCTGAAATCACATAAATGGTATTACTCACTTCTACTTAGGTGAGCTTCTGTCTCCAACCAAGGAACCCTCTCCTGAAACTTAAAGCTCTTGGGAATAATGAGAAAACAAAGATAAAAGGAGGTCTTTTCTATCCTTTTAAGGGGAAGAGAAAGAAAGTAGAGATGGGGCGGGGTGGAAGGAGATAGAGGAGAGGAGTAAGAAGACAAACTGGTATTTCTTTCCTTAGTTTAAAGCTCTTGATTCTTGCCTGGTGGCTGACATCTAACAGAAAACATTTCTTTCTCTTTCTAGTACTTATATAACTATCTTCTCCAAATGCTGTGTAAATTGTTGAAAATAAAGCCTGAAACCTGCCTGTAAACATACAGGAAATCAATGGAAGATTCATTAAAGCACAGTATCCAAGGTAATCATAATTTATTTTCTAAAGTATTTTGAGTAAGAGGAAACTTTTCAATAATCTTTGCTGTGCTTAAGCTAATAATGCCATTAATTAGTTTCCTTGAGAGACTTCCTGGGTATTTTATAAACAATTTCTTTTTGACACTCCTGGGAAAGAAGTCATCATGCATTCAAATTGCAATCAAGGCAGGCAACTTTATGGAACGTGTCTAACTTCTCCACTTGATGTGCTTCAATTGCTTCATGTTCTCAATCCATTATCTCAGTTGCAAGGAGGGAAACACAAGGAGGGATGGGATATCCCAGGCAACTCCTTGGCCAGATGGATCAGAGGGGATTTGGGCATAACAACAGTGGAGAGAATGAACACCAGACGCTGGAAAATGTGTGCCCCGATTTACAAATATGATAGAAAACAGTGGACCTTGGAAATGCCAATTACTCTCAGTCATAAAGTCGCTTCAATGTATATGTGAAGTAATACTCAGAAGATATTTTCAAAAGACTTCTTTCAAAAACATCTTTGAAGGGTCTAATATGTGATAATCATTTGTATATCTTTTCAATTTTTGCAGTATTGGAAATCAAACCTAGGGCCTCAAGCCTGTTAAGCAAGTGATCTACCACTGAGCTATTCCCCAAACCTTGTATCTCTATTTAGATAGTTCTTCTGTGAAAATTAATGTTCTATTTTTTAAGAACATATATGCTAAAATCCTATAATAAAATAATTATAATATTAATTCATTGACTCATAAGTGGAAAGGGAAGGAATGCATCCTAACATTTATTTATGTTACTTGAGGCTATTCTTACAATAATCCAATAATAATTTTTTTTTTTTTGGTACTGGGGATTGAACTCAGGGGCACCCAACCACTGAGCCACATCCCCAGCACTATTTTGTATTTTATTTAGAGACAGAGTCTCACTGAGTTGCTTAGCGCCTCGTCATTGCTGAGGTTGGCTTTGAACTCACGATTCTCCTGTCTCAGCCTCCCAAAGTGCAGGGATTACAGGCGTGTTCCACCATGCCCGGCTCCAATAATAATATTAATAATATTAATAATATTATTGTATCGCATTTATTGGCTATTCCCACATATACTTGGGCTAAATGAAACATAGATATTTTTTTTCTTAACCCTCACAGCTGCCTTATGCAGTAAATAAAATATTTTAATTTTTATAGATAAGGAAACAGTTAATTGATATTAAGCTACCAGTTTAATGTTGGAATGATCATGGTGGGAGGGGGTAAGAATTCAAATAGGACTGTCATTCTCCAGAAGACTTTTTCTACATTACCTGTGGCCTCCTAAGTGTTTTGAGCATCTAGGGTTCCCAAAGAGCATTCAATTCTGGGAATAGAATCTGAATTTCTTGTATGAAACTTATTTTCAACAAGAAAACAGATTTATCAAATTAAAAAAATAAAGAATATTTGCTGAGCTTGTAAGTACAGCAAAGGAAAGATGTACATGACTGCTTGGCGTCTTTCAGGAAAATGTAACAGAGGAGGAGAGATCTGGAAGGATGAGCAATATCTTGCAATACTGAGAATAGAGGATACTAGAAAGAAAAATCAAACCCAAATCACAGATGGATAAAAGCAGTGCAGTCAAGACTGAAAGAACTTCTTTGAGGAGGAGCAACAACTGTTTTTAACTAACATTTTCATTTAAAGGGCGAAGTTTTATTGTTTTTGTTTTTTTTTAAAGGAGACAAGGAGGTGCCAGGTGTGGTGGTATTGGTGTTGTAGCTGTAATACCAGAGGCTCAGGAGGCTGAAGCAGGATTACAAGTTCAAAGCCAGCCTTAGCAATTTAGGAAGGCCTATCTCAAAAATAAACAGGGCTGAGGATATGGTTCAGTGACTTAACCAGGTTTAATCTCTTCCCCCCCAAAAAAGAGAGACAACAGGGAGCTCAGAGTTGGAAGACCTGACTTGCAAACAAGCTCTGATGAAATCTTCTGGCCAAATCTATAGTCCACAGAAGGTGTGGGCTCATTAACTAACCAGCACAACAAAAGCCAGGACTTGAGGGTCCAGAGTAGTCTCACAAGCATCACCATTTCCCAGACCTGAGAAATTCAGAAACTGTAGCCTCTGCCCAACCCCTGAACTGAAGCTTCATTTTCATAAGATCATGAAAGGAGTTTTGTGCCCATTAGATTATGAGTGGCACTAACTAAATCAAGATAATGAGTTCCAGGAGAAACTGATGAACGTGATATAATTATGTTCAAAAGACTGGCAATAGTCTAACCCCAGGAAGGCAGCACATTTCCTATTGTGGGAAGCTAAATGATATCTGGTTAGATGAAGAGTGGATCAAAATTCACATGTTTGGTGACTCCTTTGGTCAGGGAATGTAGATTTAAGAATGTATACATTCCCAAAAGACAGAGAGTAATGTGAAATGCTTGGGCTTAGGAAACAGCATCAGTTTTGACTGACTACTATTCCATTATTCATTAACGTTCTTTGTTGTGGTAAATGCTTCACACACACTTTCTCACCTAAATCTCACTTTGAAAATTTAGAGTCTGGAATTTGGAGAGGAAAAAATGATTTTCCCAATAATAGAAGTAATACTAATGTTGATTTTGTAGTTAGCATTGACTGGGTCTTCACTATGTTCACATTACAAAGCTAAGCATTTTTGTGATTATTTTTCACAACCCTGAGAGACAATATTATTGTTGTCTCAATTTTATTGTTCAAGAAATGGAAGAGTGGAGAGTTTGTAGTACATGCCCATGGTCACATAATAAGTATTTGTGCTCAAATGTAGGTGCCTCTGACTGGGAAGCTCATACCTTTTCCTCAGCACCAGAGTAATTCCAAAGGCATCCAATCTCTACCCCTCTGTATATCTATAGTCTTCTTCAAAAGGTGCCAATGAGATTATAATTTTCTCATAGACATTAAAGAAAGAAAAGAAAATCTTTAAGGTGAATAATTATATACTACAAGATTTCTAAGATTTACAAATGAGATTACTGAGCATCTGGTTTTAAAGATGTACCCTTGAGCAAAGGTAAAGACGCATACTTTAATTGATATAGTTGTCTTCATTGAATATCAGGAGATGGATGGATAATCATATCTCTGTGATGCCATTTAGAGTTCCACACAAATAATGGTGAAACTATTTATATGCAATTTATAAGGATATTGACTGTGCATTTCCAAAATAAACTTCTAAACCAACCTGCACATCCAGATATCTAATCCTTCCATTCCCCATTACACTACAACAAAAATCCATGGAGTGTTTTAAATTCATTCAACACAGGTACTTTTACAAGAAGTCAGAAAGATTTAATGAAAATGTAAGAGTTTTGGGTCCTCATAAACATCTATTTGAATCTCAAATCTTCATGTATGTCACATAGCCTCAGACATTATCTTTAATACTCTTTAAACCATAGCTTTCTTTACCTCAAGAGTTTGTGTTAGCTCAGAGGATTGGTGGAAGGATTCAGAAGAATCACAGGTAAGAAGCCTGGTGGAGTGAACTGCCCTGTAGCTGGACCTTCTCTCCCACATTAACCCAGGTGCATCAGGGATTCAGTAACTAAAGGCTCTGTATTTCTGCTTTGAAATCAATATAGGCGAGTAAATCAGCAAGGATATTCAAAACTAGAGGCAATGGCTGTAATCTTAAGTTTTTTTCTTTAAGTTTTAGTCCATTAAATCTGGGTTTACTGATTTAATCACCTTGAACAGCATATTTGTTTTCATAGAAAATAGATCATGCAGAATAGCTACAAGATGATTTATAAAGTATGAAAGAGTTTCAAATCCTTTTTCATGGCCATTTTCTGTTATGGCACACCCTCTCTTGAATTTCTATATTCTGCCTCACTTTCCTAACACCTAAACATTCTTTAAATGCATATGATCTCAATAAGATATAAAAAAGATTTGGATTAAATTTTAATTAAATTTAAAAAAAACTCCTTAGCAACTCAGGAGGCTGAGGCAGGAGGATCACAAGTGCAAAGCCAGCCTCAGCAACTTAGTGAGGCCCTTTCTTTAAGTAAAAAATGAAAAGGGCTTGGGATGTGAGTTTGAGTGTTGGAGCATCCCTGATTTTAATCCCTGATACTAAAACAAACAAAAACAAAAACAACAACAAAATCCTCTGTTGGGTTTAACCATTTTTTTTTGTTTTTACTCATACCATTGCTCCTTTTCATATGCTATTCAAAGTATACACAATTTGTGTCTAATAGTGGAACTTTCCTAGCTTTTTGGTAACAGGTACTTTCTTCATATTCCTAAAATATTGTTAAACACAGCCTACATATGAGTCTTTGGTAATTTGAAGGAACAGAAGAAAGCAAAGTGTGGACTTGTAATGAATCACATTGAGTGTTAGATTGCATGTGTCTACTGGAACAGATAATCTGCCTTTACCATCACATCAAACAGACATGACATGGAGAAAACAGATGCCCCAGAGCTTGTGAGCATATCCATCCTCCAGAACATCCCTCTCTCAAGATACTTCGTATACTCTTCAAGTGATGTTCAAAAAGATAAGTCCTGTTTGCTCCAGGTAAATGGGCTTTTCAACAGTAATGTATCTGTCATGTTTGACTCTCTGCTGCCACTCTGTAAGTAGCCTGGCAAAAGGCAGCTGAAGATTACAATTTTCCATTTGTACAAAGTCTAAAATTATGAACTCTGTGGATACCAATGACATAATGATTAACCCTCTCTTCTGTAATGCCCCAGCTTGACACCTGTAATTCATCATCAGACAGCTTAGCACTCTGCTAAAGGCCTTTCTTCCATCTGCAATGTGTCAGGTCATTTTTTTGAAGATAGAAAAAACAAAGACAGTGTTCTAATACTGTCTTCTCAGTGAGTAAAGCTGATAAAATCATTTCTTCAACTATCAATTTTCATATCTACTTGAGTCCTATGTTCTAATTCCTGATATATGTTGATCCCAAAATCATGGATAATTTTGTACAAATTCCTGAGATTAAGCATGGTGGCTAGACTGACATATTTTAGTGGTTTAAAATACATTCACTCATCCAGTTGTCACATCTGTGGAAAGCAACTTTTCTACAGCACAGCACACTTGTTTCTGTGTAATAGAATGTTCTAGCACATTCTTCATATCGCTGTACTCAGGCTCTTCAAATATCATTACTGTGCTTATTTAAATTTATATCTTTGTTTCTGCCCATTTGCAAAGAGAATTCTAGTCTTTCCCACTTCCCAACTTCCCTAAATGTCTTCCTTTATGCTATGCTCTCTAAGGATCTCTCAATGACAGCCTTTCCAGCCTGAATCCGCCCAGCTCCCTTATATGCCAGCCTCCTGCCCACCCCACCAACCCAACCTCCACCTGAAGTCCAAGCATTTAGACTCTGTACTTCAGATCACTCTTAAGTGAAGTGAAAATTCAAATAAGTTAACTCCTAGTCACATTTAAAAACTTCTGATTCACTGATATTTGGGATTATTTGATATCTACCTTTTGATACATCTTGTCTGTTCCTTTTAGTCTTGATGCTAATCTCCTATAACTTGAAAATGTTATGATACAAAAGAAAGAATTTATTAGTGGTATGTTTGTCACTTTCAAAATTTCTATCAGAGTACTAACATTAATTGAGCACTTATTAAATTTTAGACAATGACCTCAACATGCAATGTATGCACTCTCATTCCCCATAAAACCCAACACAATGACTTACTATAAAACAGAGTTCAATATTTGTTAAGGGAATTAATGGTGCTAGTTATTGGAATGCATAAAAATCAAGCCAACTCAATGTTAGTGGTCAAATATACTTTCCTCTCCTAGCTCAATATAAAATTTATTATATTGTAATAATTAACCTGAGGCTTGTTTATTCATCAAAACCAAAATCACAAGGGAAACAGAACAAAAAATATTCTAGCCAAATGCAAAGTATAGCCTCCCCAATATGCTTAGGAAAGTAAAACTATGGATAATTAGAGTACTAGTAAAAGATTTATAGTAGGGTCATGATATTTTAATAAATGGTGAATGCAGCATTTTAGTTGTAATAGGCAGGGAGACACAGTTGTGCAGAATAGGGGCTGATATGAACAGGAGACAGAAATAAGATCCAAGCTCAAGAGAGCAGCTGGAATGAAAAAAGTGAAGCAAAGGATACTAAAGGCAAAAACCTCAAGGAAGGCACTAAAGTTAGGATCTAATGCAGATGTGGCCAAGAAGTCCAAGTCTGTGTAATAGCAGGGCCCTGTATCTGTATCCTTGGGTATCAGCCTCTACCTGGAGCTAGGACCATGCAAAGATGGAAATTGCCTATCTGCACTGTTGCAAAGGAATGGTAAGATACTTGCTTTGTAGGGAGTGAGGCTTCAAGTAGTCCATGGAAACACCCAGGTTTCACTGGCCCTTTCTCTGCCCTTAAATCAGTACTCTGCATGTAAACACTGCTACAATATGTCACTTGGATTCTTGGACTAGATACACCTTGGGCGTACTGTTCAACCTGGTACATGAATTCCCCATCAGCACCATCAATAAATTCTCCCAGTCTTCTTGAACTTCTCAAAAGACTATCTTCCATTTAGTACTCCAGTTTTTAGAATGTTTCCTTTGGTCAAAATCTCTTGACCTCCCTTACTTTCAGAACACTGGAGCCCTTGTTAAGAAATGCCACCTACCAATGAAGTCTCAGCATCTTTTGATAGAACTCTGATACTGATGATCTCTGTCCTCGGCACTTATGTACTTCATGGCATAGAGTAAGCAGTCAATTAACGATTGGCCACCTTTTCAGCTACATTGAAAGTTCTTTTTTGTGGACTGTAAACCGGAGTCTCCCCTTAACCACAAGGGAGGTATCCCAAGATCTCCAGTGGACATTTGAAACCACGGGACAGTACAGAATCTTATAATGCTATGTTTTCCCCATATACATGTATTTAACATATATACAGTTAAGTTTAATTTATAAAGTAGGCATCGTATGAGATTAACAAAAATAAAACAATTACAACAGTACATTTTAATACATTATATGAATGTGATCGATCTCTCTCTCCACTTTATGATGGACATACAGTTATTTCTCCCTGTCTATAGGTTTCACATCTATAGATTTAAACAATGACATATGGAAACTAATCAGTTTTTTTAAATCACATCTTTACTAATATGTACATATTTTTCTCTTGTCATTATTCCATGAATAATACAGTATTTAACAACTATTTACATAGCTTTTATATTGTATTAGGTATAAATAATCTAGAAATGATTTTAAGTATATAAGAGGATGTGCACAGGTTATATGCAAATATTGCACCATTTTATGTAAAGGATTTGAGCATTCTAAGATTCTGGTATCTGCAGGAGGTCCTGGGACTAATCCCCCATGGAAATGGAGGGGTAACTGTACAGTGTGGATGTGCTAGACAAAGGGCGGGTTCTCATCCTGGCTGCGCTGAACTAGTACAGCATGAGTTTTCATTATACTACTTGAGAATGACATGCACAATTTAAAACTTGTGAATTGTTTGTTTCTGTAATTTTCCATTTAATGCTTTCAAATTAGGCTATAGAAAGAGACCTGCAGACCATGAGAAACTACTGTACCTACTATGCGGATTATATAGTCTTTGTGTGCTACCTCATATACATAGCAATCTGGTAATGCTTCCTCAAACTTGTGTTCTTCAGCCCACCCCACACCTCTCTTTGCCTTCTTTTTCTCTTTGTCTCCCTGTGTATTGATATGGAGGGATTTTTGCTGCAGCATTCTTTCATTTACCCAAGATTGCATTTACTATGTATGTTTTTCAGTACAGTCAGTGGGGTTTTGTGATATTACAAGTATCAGGCTAAAATGTGCTATGAGAAAGAGGAAAACGGTGTTACCTATTTTCTTCCAAGCAAGTTGCCAAAGATACTACTTTATAAATATAAGAGAATTAAAAGGGCAGTAAATAGCAATCTTGTTCTAGGGAGTGACACTGAGCAATTCGGGGATATTTTGAGATACTTTCATGTAGTCCTGATTATTTCACTAGTTATGGCATTGTAATTTCTGCCAGCTCTTGCTGTTTAAAACTTTTAACTCTTTCAGCTGTGTTAAGAGCTGGACTAGGTGAAGAGTCTACTGCCCACAACGACGTCAGAGCCACGAGAGAAGCGCCACTGCTGGTGGCAACCCTATCAGTAACTATGTGAATGAATTCCCCAAGAACAAAGCCAAGCATCACTTGTGGGTGAGCATTTGAGTTAACGGCAGCAGACAAGTTACAAGAGCCCATTTAAGAGCTGTGGACAGTGTTGAAGCAGTGGTCCTGGTGAGCTAAAGGAGAGAGTAGATTTGAATAATACTTTGGAGGCAATGGTAACTATTCATTTATTCATTAAATAAGCAGCATGAGGATAAAATAAGCAGGGAAAACTGCTTTTGGAGTTTTGAAACAGTGTGAGAAAGAATGAATTTTTTTCAAGTTATGGAATTTTCAACAAGGGTTAGATTTAAGCACCAAGTAGGTGACTTTGGACACAATCTACTAGAGATGCCCATGAGATAGCCCAAAGGCAGTTAAATAGTTATATACAGAACAATTGAATATTTGCAGTGCAGTCACATTTAAATTTTGTTGTTTATTAAACTTTACAACTTGCTGCATCCACTGGGCAAAGTAAACTGAAAGTAGCTGCCAAGAGAGGGCAATAGGAAATGTTCTCAATCTGGCAGCAATAGCGAAACCCATGAATAAAAGGAAGGAGAAGCAGCTGGAGGAGAATTAGGACTGTCACATCCTGGAGGCCACAGAAGGAGGGAGTCCCAGAAGATCAACAGTATCAAATGCAATGGAATAAAAATGAAAACTGATTTTTAAAAGTGCATTTTATTTTCTAATTTTAGCCTATTATTTCTCTTTTTAGATCTAAGTGCTTCTTATTGCTTCTTTTCCGTTTCCCTAATTTTGGTATAAATTTTTTTTTCATAGCTAAATTTTAGCTATTTGAAAAAATTAGGTTATAGTTTTCATTGGGGTATCAGTTTTACAGTATAATTTCATTGAATCATTCTGCACTGTTTTCTTTTATTCATATAATTAGATAATTTTTTATGAGAATTGACCAAGATCTGTTTTTTTTTTCCTTCTTGCCTCTCTCCTTCTCTATCCTTCTTTCTTTGTACTTCTTCTGTTCCTCTAGGGAGGAAGGGTCAGACCGTTTTTCTAGTGTTATAGTTCTAGAGCTCCCTCTTCTGTCATTTTGTAAAATAATCAATGAGAAAATACTTTTTTGAAATGACATTGCGGTACTGCTGCTTCTTTAACTCCTTTTCTGCATGTTTACACAGGAGTTCTGTTCCCTTTCTCAGTGCCAACAGTAGAGAGAAAATTAATTCAGGTTTATGTGATGGTGTGCCTGGAGAGATGTGAACTTTTGATGGGGAGAGAGGTTAGAGGTTGGTGTCCTTTTGCCTAACACCAATGATACCTTTGGTGAATGGTCACACCTGCAACATATGCATAGCAGGAGAGAATATACCAGATGTAAAGGTTGATGGAGGAGAAGTGGACCACTAACTTCCACTGATCCACTCTGGTAAAACAGAATATTACTCTGCATTGTGTTTGTCTGAACCCAGTGTCAATTGTGACAGTGTGAAGCCTAAGTTAGAGGGCAATTTTGTTGGTTCTACTAAAAACCATTGTCTGGGCTGCAGCCAAGTCCACCTGTAGGAAGATAGCAGTGAGGTGGTGCCTACAGTTAATTTCCTTTCTTCTGTTTATTAAGCATTGTATTCAGTCACAAAAGCTTTAGCCTTTAGGGAGTAAACAGAGTAAACAAATGAACAGATTGGGCTTTTATTAAACCAAAAATTGCAAGGCTCAGCTGAATAAGCACCAGTTTATACTTACTAATGAGAAAATGTTTCAAGCCAAGGAATGCATTTTAATTACATGGAAATTCTACCTGATCAATTAACATTAATGCCTTGAAAATATAAAGATTCCATGTCATACCAGTCTCAAGGGATGTTAGTTCTGTATTCTGAAACTAACACTGATCCTAAAGAGTAATTTGTCAGCTAAGAGTTGGGGGGGGGGCGGTTCATAGGGTTTATTTTTTTTCCCTTGAAACCCCTGAATTTTTTCAACAATGTCATTCTGAGTAAGGTGTCATACTGAAATTATTATTTGAGGCACTCAGCCCTAGACTCCAATCACATAATGAGATACAAAAAGAAAAATTGCAAAACTGAGAAGATGCCAGGGATAACATTAAGAAAACAAGTACATAGGATGGAAGCATAGAGGAGTTCATAGCAAGAGCCACCATCCAGGAAGTTTGGGAAGAGAACCATGACAGCAGAAAGTGGTAGCTGAGAGTTGAGCTATAATAAGGAGGAAAAAATAAATAAAAATAAATAGAAGGGAGAGACCATGTTATACTATAACAAAATATTCATTAATCTTTGGAGAAGAACTACTTTGTCATACTGTTAATGTTAGTCTTGGCCTCAGGACTTGCTCACACCAATGAAATGTGAGCAAAACCTCATAGAAGAAGCTTTAGGAGCCAGTGACCAGTTTCCTCATCTGTTCTTAATACAGAAAGAGAAAATTCCATCTGCCCACCTCTTTAAACATAAAAATAGAGAACCAACAACAGACATTAAGAAGAGGGAAACTAGACTTTTCCTTTCACAGAGATATTGGGTGGTTTTCCACTGAATAAAACCTACCTTTATCTGACAAATATCTGGAACTGAAAAAGCTTAACATTAAATCTTTTCCCCGGGGGGGAGAGGATGTTTAGAAGTTGAGGGATATCACTGCACACTTCCAGGGTTCTAGTTCCTAGGGACCCCTAGGGACAGACTCAATGAGATGCTGAGACATGCTGCCTCCTGGCTGGCTGACCAAACCTACCTGGTTTCTTATACCATCTTAGCACGCACACTTCCAATTACATGGCAATGATTCTTTATGGATTGTGGGCCAAGAAAATTCAAGCAGGAAAAAGTAAGCATAAACAGAGGGAAAGTAAAAATGAAACAAAACAATCCTCCACCAAAAAGAAGCTAAAAATCCCAAACTCTCAAATTCCGGTTAAAATCTAATACTAAAATTATAACCATCACAACAAATACCCAGAATAGATATTCATTTTAGGTGGAATGGAACTGATTGTAGATTGAACAACATATATATATTTTTAAAGAGTTACCAAAGACTATGGCCGGAGAGATCTCCTGAGAAATGGTGGAATAGAGGAAGGCACTTTCCTGGCTGCTCCATGGCAAGAAACCAAGAAAGCAGATAGGCAGCTTCTCAGCAAGGTAGGAGGAGGGAGGGAGGGAGAGAAAGAGAGAAAGGAAAGGAAAAGAAAGAAAGAAAAGAAAGGGAAGGAAGGGAAGAAAGGGAAGGAAGGGAGGAAGGAAGGGAGGGAGGAAGGAAGGGAGGGAGGGAAAGAGAGAGAGAGAGAGAAAGAAAGGGGACTTTACTAGGAACTAATATTGGACATTTAAAGCAGATCCGGGGCTCAGGAGGTCAGATATAATAAAGTAAGGAAGAAATCCCCAGCACTGCTGCCACCACTAGCTGGAGCAGTTTCCCCACAAGCAGAGTGGAAGGCTAAGAGAATTAAAGGAATCCACATTTGTAGGAGGTCTGAGGCGTGTCTGGGTAGAAATCAGAGCACAAAGACACCATATGACTAACCTAAAAGGCATACTCACACAATATCCTGTGCAAGAAAGAAGGTGCATCTCTACCAGCTGCCCATTTTAAGAGGAACCATTTTAGGGAACTATCTTGCAGTTACAGCATGGGAACTGACAGCTGGGGAGCTCATTCCCGGCAAATCCAAGGTTGGCCCAAAATGCAGAGCTGGCAAACCCATACCACATGATAAAGAGTGTGCCTAAGTAACCAGGAGAAAATCAAATGTAGAAAGGGGTTTACACAGAGAAATGCTGGTCATGAAAACCCACCTGGAACCCTTTCCCCTCCAGTCTGGCTGCTTGCAAAACAGGCTGGGAGAGACACACCCAGCTAGGAATTTCAAAGGGCTAGGCAAGGAGTGATTGAGTTTGGAGACTGAACCTGAGAGACCAGGAAACAGGGTCCTCTGGTAATGGAGGGGACTGAGGGTTGGTTTCTCCCCTGCATGCATGGAAGTCTGGGGAGATCCCTGGGGTACAGTCTTCTAGCATGGACTGGCAACAGCTGGGCCCTGGAGGTGTGCCAGTTTAAATCTTCAGACATATTGCCATTCAATAAAGAACTTCAAGCCTACTTAAGCCTAAATCCTGCCTCCAGAAGCACCACCTATGGGATTTCCTCTCATGCTCCAGCAACCCCACCCTGGGAATGGAATAGTCATTACACTCCAGCCCACCCCACCTAACACCGCTCAGAAGGGAAGCTGAGAATCTTTTAAACTCAAGGGAAACAATTCTAACTTTTCACTGAGATATTTTTTTTTCCTTTTGTCTTTCGTCAAGGTTATTGTGACACAAAAGGTTCATGGATACTTACAAATGTTTATATTTGTTTCTTCTCATTTTTAGCATTTTGTGAAGGCAGTTATTTTTCACAGATCAGTATTTTGAAGACTAGGATATTTGATTAGTATAATTTGATTTTGTTTTTTATTCTTTTATTTTGATTTTTAAAATCTGTTTCCCTTGATTCTCCTTCTTCCTTCTATTCTGTGAGTAGACAATCTTTATGGTTCTTTTACTCTTTGATTTTTAACTTCCCTTTTCTCTCCTCCTCTCTCATAATCATCACATCCTATATCACTTCTGTTTTCTCCCTGGTCACCATTCAACTGTAAACTCTTTTACAAACTTGATGTTTTTACTATGGGCAATAGTTGATCACATCATTTCTGTTCATTGTGACAGTTTACATTATAGATGTCATAGCAGGAACTATTTGGTTTAAGGCTGTATATTGTTTGCATTGGATGTTGTTATTATTTGTCTCTCCCTAAATGATGAGGTACAGCAAACTTTCAGAGACACGATAAGTCCACAGAGTAGAAACTCTACTCCCTCAGATCTATACTATTAGATTGGTAGAAACACAAACATAAAAAAGCAAGGGAACATATAACCTCAAACAAACCAAAGTACTTCAATAACAAATACATCAACACCACAGTGAAAAAAGTGTCAGAGAGAAGATTACAATGTTCATAATTAAACTGATCTGCAAGGTAAAGCACAATGTAAGGAGTGAAATCAGAGAGAAAATACAGGGAATGAAAAATCACTTCAACAAAAAGAGATTACGAAAAAAATCAAACAGAAATGTTTGAAATGAAGGAATCGATAAACTAAATTAAAATTTTAATAGAAAGCATCTCCAGGAGACTAGACCACTCGGAGGACAGTTTCAGGCAATGAAGACGAAATATATGATCTAGAAAATAAAGTTGACCTTGGAGAAAAGATATACATTGACCATGAACAGAACTTACAAGAAATATGGGACAACTTTAAAAGTCCAAGTTTAAGATTTATCAGGATAGAAGGCTTGGAGATACAAACCAAAGGAATGTACATCTTTTCAATGACATAATATCAGAAAATCCCCCAAACCTAAAGAATGAAATAGAAAATCAAATACAGGTGGCATACAGGCCCACAAATATACAAAATTACAACAGACGCACACCAAGGCATATTATTATGAAATGCCTAGCACACAGAGTAAAGATAGAATTTCAAATGAAAGAATTTTCCCAGAGAAAAATGGCAGGTCACATTTAGAGGGAAACAAATTCACATCTCAGCTGATTTCTCAACTCAGACCCTAAAAGCTAGGAGATCTCAGAATAACATATACCAAACTCTGAAAATGGTCGCCAGGCAAAAATACTATACCCAGCAAAATTAAGCTTCAGAAATGAAGATGAAAACAACCTTCCACAATAAACAAAAGTTAAAAGAATTCACAACTATAAAGTCTGCTGTACAAGACATACTTAAAATATTTTATGAAGAAGAAATGAAAAATAAAATTGAAAACCAGCAAAAAGAGGAACTACAGTAGAAGAAGAGTCAATCAAAGGAGAAACCAATTCAAATGAAAATCCAGAAATAAATCAAAATGATAGGAAATAAAAAATCATTTCTCAATAATAATATTGAATGTAAATGACCTAAACTCATCAAAGATAAAGATTAGCAGATTGAATTAAAAAACAAGACTCAATGATATATTGTCTCCAAGAGACTCATCTCACAGCAAAGACTTCCACAGACTGAAGGTAAAGGGATGGAAAAAAAATCATTCACATGGATCTCATAATCAAGCAAGGGTTTCTATCCTCATATCAATAAAGTGAAATTCAAGCCAAAGTTAGTCAGAAGGCACAAAGAAGGACATGTCATACTGCTTGAGGGAATAATACATCAACAAGATATACAAATCAAATATTTAT
The DNA here is from genome assembly GCA_028644305.1 of Xerus rutilus. Classification (NCBI taxonomy): domain Eukaryota; kingdom Metazoa; phylum Chordata; class Mammalia; order Rodentia; family Sciuridae; genus Xerus; species Xerus rutilus. The sequence goes on from CM053404.1 coordinate 37,466,044, forward strand.
GCCCCAATGACCTATCTAAGTCTATCAGACCACAACACAATAATCCTGGGTGACACACCTATCTCGTCAATGGAGAAATCCTCCAAACAAAAACTAAATAAAGAAGCTATAGAAGTAAAAATTACAATGAATAATATAGATGTAACAGACATAAATAGAATATTTCATCCATCAATGACTGAATACAGTTTTCCTCTTAGCAGCACATATGGATCCTTCTGTATAATAGACCATATCATAGGCCACCAAGTGACTCTTAGTAAACACATAAAAATAGACATAATATCTTGCATTCTATCAGATCATGATGGAATGAAATTAGAAATCAATGATAAAAAAAGGGAGCTACTATAATACCTGGAGACAGACTAATACACTGTTGAGTGATAGCACAAGAAATCAAGGATCAAATTAAAAAACTTAAGAGATAAATGAGAAGAGTGACAAACATAGAAAAACGTATCTGGACACTATGAAAGCAATTCTAACCAGAAAACTGTCTTGACCTCATTCATTAAAAGAACACAAAGTCACCAAATAAATAACCTAACATTACATCTTAAAGCTCTAGAAAAAGAAAAACAAATCAACACTAAATGCAGTAGAATACATAATAAAATCAGAGAATTAAAATCAGAGCTGAAATCAATGTAATTGAAAGAAACAAAAAAAACAATTAAAAAAATTAAGAAAACAATTGCTTCTTTGAAAAAATAAATGATAATAAACCTTTAGCTATACTAACAAATAAGAACAGAAAAATACTCAAATTCCTAAAATTCATGATGGAAAGGGAAATATCACCACAGACAGTACTGAAATACAGACAATAACCAGAAACCATTTTGAAAATTTATACTCCAAAAAGAGAAAATCTTAAAGACATTGACAAATATCTAGAGACATATGACCTAACCAAATTGTATCAAGAGGACATAGAAAACATAAACAGATCAATTTCAAACAATAAAATTGAAGATGCCATCAAAATCTTACCAACAAACAAAAGCCCAGGACCAGACAGATTCTCAGCCAATTCTTACCAGACCTTCAAACAAAAACTAAGACAAATCCTCCTCAAATTACCCATGAAATAGAAAAGGAGAGACCCTTTCAATCTCATGGTATAAAGCTAGTATCACCCTGATTCCAAAACCATACAAAGACACATCAAGAAAAATTTAGGCCAATATCCCTGATGAACATAGATGCAAAAATCCTTAATAAAATACTTGCAAATCACATACAAAAACATATTACAAAGATAGTGCACCACGATCAAGTGGGGTTTATCCATGGGACACAATATTGGTTCAACATAGGGAAATCAATAAATGTAATTCAGCACATCAATAGACTTAACAAGAATCCCATTATCTTAATAGATGCAGAAAAAGCATCTGAAAAAATATAGCACCTCTTCATGTTCAAATCATGGAAAGAGCAAAACTAGGGATAGTAGGAATATATATTAGCATTGTAAAAGCTCTGTATGATAAACCCAAGGCAAATTTCATTCTAAATGAAGAAAACTGAAAGCATTCCTTCTAATATCTGGAACAAGAGAGAGATGCCTTCTTTCACTACTTCTATTCAACATAGTTCTCAAAAATGTAGCCAGATCACTTAGGCAAAAGGAAGAAATTAAAAGGATTCAAATAGGAGAAGAGCTCTAGATAATCTCAATTTACTGTGACATGTTTATATATTTAGAAGATGCAAAAACCTCTATGAGAAAACTTCTAGAACTCATAAATTCATCAAAGTATCAAGATATAAAATTAAGACCCATAAATCGATTGTTTTCCTATACACAAATGATGAACCAGCTGAAAGAAAAATTAGAAAAACTATTCCATTCACAATAACCTCAAAAAAAAAAATACTTGGGAGTCAGTCTTAAAAAAAAAAAAAAAAAAAGTGGAAGGCTTTTATAATGAAAACTCCAGAACACTAAAAAAGAAATTGAAGATGATCTTAGAGGATTGAAAGATCTCCCATGTTCTTGGAGAGGCAGAATTAATATTGTCAAAATGGCCATACCACCAAAGGTGCTATACAGATTTAATGCAATTCCTATTAAAACTCTCATAATGTTCTTCATAGAAATAGAAAAAGCATTCATGAAATTCATTTGGAAAAAATAAGAGGCCCAGAATAGCCAAAACAATCCTTAGGGAGAAAAGTGAAACAGAGGCATCACAATACCAGACTTCAAATTATATTACAGAGTGTTATGGTTTAGATGTGAGGTGTCCCTCAAAAAATCACATATGAGACAATGCAAGAGGTGTGAAGGAGAAATGATTGGGTTATACCTTAAACTAATCAGTGAATTAACCCCTGATGAAATTAACTGAGTGGTAACTGGAGGCAGGTGGGGTGTTGCTGGAGGAAGAGGCTATGAGGCATATATTTTGTATCTGGAGAGTGGAATGTCTCTCTCTCTCTGCCTTGTGATCATCACGTGAGCCACTCTCTTCTGCCATGATATTCTGCCTCATCTCAAGCTCTGAGAAATGGAGCTGGCCTTCTATGGACTAAGACCTCTCAAACTATGAGCCTTTAAATAAACTTTTTCTCCTTTAAAATTTTTCTGGTGATGTTTTTTAGTCCCAGCAGCAAAAAAGCTGATAAAACACAGATATAGTGACAAAAAGAACAAGGTACCAACACTAAACAGACATGAAGAAAAATGGAACAGAATAGAAGACACAGAGACAAATTTACATAAATATAGTTATCTCATCCCTGACAAACTGTCATAAACATTCATTAGAGAAAAGATAGCCTCTTCAACAACTAGTTCTTGGAAAACTGGAAATTCATATATAGCAGAATTAAATTTAACACCTATCTCTCACTCTTTACAAAACTCATTAGACAAGAGACCCTGCACCTACTTATGGAAAATGCAGGCCCAAATCTCCATCATCTTGGCTTAGGAATAAGCCTCCTCAATAAGACTGCAAAAGTGTAAGAACTAAAATCAAGACTCAGTAAATGGGATGGTATCAAACTAAAAAGCTTCCTTATAGCAAAGGAACCACTCAAGAATGAGAGAGCCTACAGAACAGGAGAAAATCTTTGCCATCTTTCCTATGTTCATATATGACTATACCACCAGTGAAACTCCACATCATGTACACCACAAAAATGGGATCCTAGGTAGAATGATTTATGTTCCCTATACATACACATCAAAATGCACTCTACTGTCAAGTATATCTAAAAATAACAAATAAAATTTAAAAAGAATATTGAAAGAAAAAATTTTTAAAAGATTCCATTTACAAAAAAACAAAAGTGAAACAGTTGAAAACTTTGATATTTCAGGTACATTTAAAAAAATCAATTAAATATCAAAATAATTTTCAAAATATAAAAACTAGTCTCAGTATAATAAAGGCTAGCAAATTGGATGATAATATTTAAAACTTTGCTCTGAATGCAAGAGGAAGTCTAAGACAAAAATCTTGAATATCTCCTAATACAAATGATGAATGAATTCAAAGTTTGAACATGCAGCAAAAGAAATTTAAAGGCTAGAGAAAGAAAGGGATGTCAGAGTAGTAGTAGCTGAAGATATAACTGATGAAAATATTTTGGAATTGAAGACATAAATCAAAATTTAAATGCCTAGTGAGTAGCTAGCAGGGTGCTGAAAGATAAAGTCACAAGATGTACTGTGCAGAAACTCCAGAAAATTTAAAAATTTGTCATAGAGGAGAAATATTTCCAACATGGTGAATTAAAGACCCCAAAATCTGTTTTCCATAAAATCAATGAGAACACTGGCAAAATTCTAAAACTGACTTCAGAATTGTACAAATGAAACAGACTTGAACCAACCTAAGAAAGAAAAAGGTAAAATCTTGGTGACAAGATCAACTTTTGCCATTTCAGAAAGCTTTATGTTCCTCCTTTACCTCATCTCTGGCGAGCTGTGAAAACCAATGGGAGCTGTGAAAAACAAGCCCAGAGCCGGGCGTGGTGGCGCAAGCCTGTGATCCAAGCACTTAGGGAGGCTGAGAAAGGAGAATCAGCAACAGTGAGACACTAAGCAACTCAGTGAGACCCTGTTTCTACATAAAACACAAAACAGGGCTGGGAATGTGGCTCAGTGGTTGAGTGCTCCTGAGTTCAATCTCCAGTACAAAAAAACAAAAACAAAAACAAAAAAAACCCAAGTCCAGCAGTCACTGCAAAGGACAGAAACTATTTGAAGAAAGTCAAAAGTTTCAAACTGTAGCACTGTCCACTAATTGGTTTGTGCCAAATATGGGATTAGACTTTCTTCAACCTGATTTAGATATAGTTCAGTGAGGAAGTCCTATCCCTAGGGAATTTGTTAAAAAAAATTAGCAGCAATTCTTTAACATTGCTATTGCCTGAAAGAGCAATATAATTTGGGGTAAATAAGAGCTTGTCAAAAGCTTAGAAGAAAATGTCAGGAATAAGATATCATAATGTGCTTTAACATTTTCCTGTATATTTCTTGGGATCTAGAATGATAAACACATGGACAGGGCTATGCAAATGAGGAGAAAGTCCTAATTTCTCATCTCTGGTGGACACTAATCCTATAAAAGCAAGAAGTACAGTCAATCACAGTTGTAAACTGCTGGAGCACTAAAGGCTTTCTGCAACTAGCACACATGAATGCTTGACAAACGAGTCCTAGTAGCTCATAGTGTTTAAGGAAATCCCTATAAAATTAGCAGACCACGAAGCTAATAGAGCAGAGACTGCAGTGGCTTCACTTAATCAAGAATACATGCATTAGAGAATCATTCAAGAAAAACCACCAATAAAATAATATTGTAGCAAAGTGAAACTGATCTTCTGAGTTACCATATTATTTAAAATATTTACGTTTTTGAAAATTATGGAATATAAAAAGAAAGAAGAAAGGCCATTGATGGGGAAAATTAAAAGCACTGAATAGAAAAGATTTAATTCAGCTATCATGAATTTCTTCAAAGGCTATAAGAAAGCATATACAAATAGTTATTGAAGTTATCGGAACAGTTTTAAAATGGAATATCAATAAATACATATCACTTACTTTTAAAGAATCAAATGGAAAATATAGCACTGAAAAGTGCAATAACTTAAATAAAATTCATTGTGGTTTGGGACTGGTTTTGACAGTAGATTTAAGCAGTGAGAAGAAGGCGACAGTGAAGTTGAAGATAACTAAATATAGTTTCAGGAACAAAAAAAAATAAGTAAACATTAACAGAACCTAACAGTCCCTCTAACTGTGGGACTTCATCAATCATCTTACTATATGCATAATGAAAATTTCAAGAGAATAAGAAAAATGTCAAAAAATAATATTTAAAGTAATGATGGCTGAAAACTCCATAAATTTATTGAAGAATGGTAATTTATACATCCTACAAGCTCAATGAACTTCAAGTAAGATAGATTCAAAGACATACTAATCTAGATACATTATGGTCAAACTGTCAAAAGATATTCACAATGAAATATTCTGGAAATATCAGAAAAAATTGAGTCATTACATACATGGGATACTCATTAAGATTATTAGATGACTCTGAACCAGAAATCATACTTGAAATACTGAAAAGAAAGGACAATCAATGCACAATTTATACATGTATGGAAAAGTCACAGTGAAACCCAAAATAATGTGTACAAATTTAACAAATATTGTATACATTATTTGTTACATTATTTACTGATATGGAATATCAATAAATACATATCAATTATTTTTAAAGAACGAAATGGAAAATATAGCACTGAAAAGTGCAATAACAAATAAAATTCATTGTGGTTTGGGACTGGTTTTGACAGTAGGTGTAAGCAGTGAGAAGATGTAACAAATAAATGTAACAAATAATGTGTACAATATTTGTTAAATTTGAAAAATAAAAAGACAATCAACCAAGTAATAAGCAAAACTATTTCAAAATGGAGGGAGAAATTAAGACACTTCTGAAAAAGAGTATTTCATTAGTAGAGGCTTTGTTCTACAAAAAATATTAAAGGGTGTCCTTCAGGCTGAAATGAAAGAAATCCAGACTGCACCCTGAATTCACATGGAGAAACATACACCACCACCAGGTTGGAATGTGGTGTATTTCCTCCAAAACTCATGTTGAAATTTAATAATCCTCATTATATGTTACTAAGTGGTGAGCTAAGGTAGATCCTTTGAGAGGTTATTAGGGCTTTGCCCAATGGAATGGGCTAATGTATTCATATGATAAATGGATTAATAAGCTATTTTCAGAGTGGGTCTGCATGGAAGCCAATTTAGCTAGGTATGTTGTATTCTCTCTGGCTCTCACCAGGTAATACCTTATGCTGCCTCAGGACTCTGCCAGCAAGAAGACCATCAAGAGATGCAACTCTTCAAGGTTGGTCCAGTTTCATGAGCTAAAGTAAACCTAACTTTTCTAACTTTCCCTGTCTGTGATATTGTGTTCTTAGAAACAGAAAAAATGGACTAAGTTGAAAGGTAACTCTATACATAAATATTATAGATATTATACATATTTTTTAAAATCTTCTCTTAAGGCAAGCACAAAAAGCAATAAATATAAAACTTTGAATATTATGGTGAATAAAGACATTTTGTATGATAATAATGGGCACAAAGGAAAATGCTATATAAGCAAAGTTTTTGTGTACTATTGAAATTAAGTTACCAGTGCAAACTAAAGTTTTAAAGTTATTCATTAGCCCTAAGGAAACCATTAAGAAAAAGGCTAAATATATCATTCAAAAAAGGAAATAGAATGGCACTCTAAATATATTTAATATATTTCATGCTAATAAGAGATTGTGATAAAAAACTGGGAATAAAGACACACAAAATTATATCTAAACAAATTGCAAAGAGGAAGAAGTAAATTCTGCCTTATTAATTACATTAATAGGGTTAAATATTTCAATAAAAACAAACATTAACAGAATGAATTAAAAAACAATCCAATACAAGCTGGGCGTGGTGGCGCAAGTCTGTAATCCCAGCATTTAGGGAGGCTGAGACAGGAGAATCGCCAGTTCAAAGCCAGCCTCAGCAACGGCGGGTAGCTAAGCAACTCAGTGAGACTGTCTCTACATAAAACAAAATAGAGCTGGGGATGTGGCTCAGTGGTCGAGTGCCCCTGAGTTCAATCTCCAGCACCAAAAAAAAAAAAAAAAAAAAAGATCCAATACAATGCTATCTACAAGAGACATACTCTAAAGTAATAGGCAAAAACAGATTAGAAATGATTGAAAAAGGATATATGTAAACGTTGGGAAAAGTATAACTAGATTATTAACATCACTCAAATTTTAATAACATGAAAAGAAAAAAGATTGAAGTAGTATTAGCAAATCATATCTAATAAGGCACTTGTACACAGAATATGCAAATAGCTCCTAAAACTCAAAAAAAAAAATGTAAGCAACCTAGTTAAAAACTGAGGGAAGAATTTGAATAGATATTTCTCCAAAGAAAAGGTTAAACACACAAAAAATGTGTTCAATGTTACTGGATATTATGAGAATGCAAATCAAAACTATGAGATCTCATTTCTTCCCCATTACAATGATAAAATTTTAAAAAATGCAGATGAAGAAGTGTTTGTGAGGACCTGGACCATTCTGAAATCCCATGTATTTCTTGTGGAAATGTAAAACATGCAGCTAGTTTTGGACATTCTTGGCATTACTCAAATGTGGGCTCCCATGTGCCATGCAATTTCACTACTAGGTATATGTACACTCAAAAGAAATGAAAACCTAAGCCCAGAAAAATGGTACATAAATGTTCATAGCAGCATTATTCATAAAATCCTAAAGTTGGTAATAAATGTTTATCAACTTTATGAAGAGATACAAATTGTTGGCATATCCATACAATGGACTATCATTTTTCAATACAAAGAATGGTATGTTCTACAAAATGGATGAAACTTTAATACATTACACTAATAACTGAAACAAGCCAAACAAACCAAGCCAAATAAATCCACATACAATACCCAGAAAGTAAATTGGGAGTTCTCAGAGGTTGGGAGGGTAGGGATAGAGAGTGATTACTAAATATGGGATTTCATTCTGTTGTTGGTTAAAATACTCCAAAATTAGGCAGAAGTGACGATTGTATAACTCCTGTATATACTAACAACAGGTGAATTGTGTATACTAAAGTTGCACAACACATGAATGGTATGAAACTTATCTCATTAAAGTTGTTATAAAAACTATCAAACAGTAGAAATACAATTTTCTAAAAAGTGTATAAGATAAATGATAGTAATCTTCAGTAACATTAAATTCTAGAAGATAGTTGAAAATATATTTAAAATGCTGAAAGAAAATAACTATCATCCTAGAATTGGGCATAAAACTACCTTTCTAGAAAAACACAAAATAAAGACATTTTTCAGATATTGAGACCATTAAAGCTTGTCAATCTTGAAATTTTACCAAAATAATTGTACTTTAAAAGGAAGAAAAAATGAAACCTAACACTAGGATTTCAGCAAGGAATACTGATATAAGATAGACTTTTAAAACTCCTGTAGAGTCTGTAGACCCAAAATACTACATGAGAAGATATAATGAAAACTAAATGCCATTCACAGTAGTAAGTGAATTTAAGGCAGTTAGAAATAAACTTAATGTATGTGATCATTATAGAGATAAATGATGTATAGGTAAACAGATATCAATATGTTTTGGAATATCCTAAATAAAACAATATAACAGGTTGATAGAAGACTCGATTTTGTGAAGAAAATTATGTTCCTTAAAGCATTCAGCAATTTCAATGCAATTCCATTGACAATTCCAGTAACACTTTTCTTAAAACTTCAAAAACTGAACAGAAATTTACAAATAATAGCAGAGGCCAATAATAACTGATATTGCCAAGAAAGGGACTTGTCTTACCTGATATTAAGTTTTCTGGTAAATGTACAATAAAGAAGCGTGATAATAGCAGAAGTCAAATAAAACATAGCAAAGGAAAAGAAGAGATGGCCCGAAATGCACATACCTACATAGAATATTAATATATGGTAAAGGCAGCAAAAAATAAAGTTTGTAAAAATGCAAAATAGTGGTGCTGGGGTTATGGCTCAGTGTTGGAGTGCTCGCCTAGCATGCGTGGGGCACTACTCTCAATCCTCAGCACCACATAAAAAGTAAAATGAGGATATTCTGTCCACCTACAACTAAACAATAAATATTTTAAAAAATGTAAAATAGTAACCTTTATTATTATTCATGTGCCCGAGAATCATGGTTTACATGATATGAGAAGGTAGGAGAATATGACAGGGGAGAGCACTTTATATATAACTACAATTTCTGAGTCCCTTAAAAATATTCTTTTGAACAAAATGTGGTAAAATATTAACATTTGATAAAGTGTTGTATGTTAATGCCTGCTTCTAGTGAGAATTAAATAAAATAATACGTTCTTAAAGTTACTGATTCAAACTAGAACTTTAATACATATTTTTCTTCTTCTCTTCTCAAATGACAGATATTTTATTCTCCTTTGGTACCACAAAATCATGGAAGCACTACAAATTTCACATTTTTTTGTAATTTTATTTTCTGACACAAGATCATAAATTTTAAGACATAGCTTCAGCCAAAACTTCTGTTCCTACTGAATAATTTGAACTTTTCTTACTCTCAACGAGTAAACAATGGAAACAATGCCAAATTCTCTAGTATCAACAAAATGAAAATAAGAAAACAAAAAGTGAAATTCATAAGGCATAATTACTTTTTGTTGAACAACTATCTAAAATTCTTTTAATAAGGAATAGTCTTAAAACTCACAAAGGAATGTTAAATTCTAGTAGTTTAACAGGTAAGACAGTCTGTATTTGTGTGGCACAAGCAGAAGGCCATTTTCCTTAAGCCAAGGTTTGCTATGCCTGAAATGTTCTTCAACAAGAAAATAGTGACATACCCAGGTGATTCTCTCCAGAATTGTAGGCTATGTAAGTTGAGTTTAGAATTCAAATCAACCAGTGATGTGGAATGATCTTGACATTTGTATTTGAGATTTGACATTCAGATTTATTGACACTCATTCCTCATTTCTACACACTGGAAAGAGAGCAGTAACAAACAAGGCCAAGCAATGTCCTGTGGACCCTAGAGACAGGCAAAAATAGCAATTTCTTAGGGCTGCAGAAGCAGCCTCAGCATACATTTCAAGGCACAGATGGATAATGTCCATAGGGACAGAGGAGCCTGTTCAGTTTCATTTTAGAAGCAAAAGAACAGGTGGAATATCACTTATACTTGCCTGTCCCCATGAAATCACTTTCTATTGCCTGAAATGCCCTTCTGAAACCTATAACTCACGGAACATTCCTACTTTTTTGTAAAGGTGCAATTCTTACTTAGAGGACTCCTTGTTTACACAGAAATTATAATTGTTCTCTTTATGCACTCAAAGCAAGATATGCTTCCCTAGAGTCCTCTAAAATCTATCACTCGAGAAGCACTTTGTTAGGTAATGAAGATAAAGTTGTGAAAGAGTCACAATCCTTCCCTTATGAGTCAGTGGAGGCTATAGCTAAGGCAGCAGGCTACTGCAGTAGGGTATAAGAAGTGTGATGATGAAAAAAGTACAGGAGGTTGAAAAGCCAGCATGGCCTCTTCTAGTTTTGAATGTGAGGGAGGCAGTTTGAGTATTGGCATGAAAGTAGAGAGGTTAAAAAAAAATAGAAAAGATGTCTAAGATGTGCCTAAAGATGTGTGTAGAAAAGATGTCTAAAGGAGCAAAGAGAGTGGCAGCATGATCACAGTCTTGGTGGGAAAAAGCATGGGGCCTGCATATTTCTGAAATCAGTTTTGATTGGCATGTTTGGAGTACAGGAAGATACCCTAGGAGAGTTGAAACAAGCAAAGCAAAAAGGTGGAAATGAGGGCAGTACTTCAAAAAAAAAATCACTGAAATAGTTGCAGATTTTTGTCCTGATGGATCCATTCCCTCTTTCTTTAAGTAATAGAAAACTGATTTATCCTTCCTTGTAGTCCACATGCTTCAGGACATATTGACTCTAACTCACTCTTCACAAAAGAGAAGCAGCAGATTTACAGGACCCCCACTACACTCTTAGAGTTCAGATATGAAGAAAGGTATGACATCAAAATTACACCAGGATTTGAAGATGTTTTGTTTAGTGTGTGGAGGTGTAAAGATATGTTCCTCACCTTTGGGAATGAACCTGACTACAACAGCCCTGAGAAAAACTGGTAACAATTTTGTAAACATTTCAGAGAGCCACTTAGAAGCAGCAAAGCCCAGTGATAGATTTTGGTAATGTGAGCCAAGAATGGTGCTGCCACAACAATCCCTACAGTTATATCATCCAAAATGCAAGTTTATTAATTATTGTTTGAATTGTGTTTTATGTATAAGCAGCACATGTTCTTAGTTGATAAAGCCAGATGAAGGTGTATTGTTTTACCCGAGGGCCATAGATATTAACTGAAGAATTTTAAGTGGGGATTAACAAGAATGTGTGCTATAGATACAAAATTTTGACATTCAGCCTAAACAGAAGTGGCATAGTTTCACGATTTCTTGTTCTTCCTCCCTAAATACAAGTATAAAGCTTGAAAATAATATAATAGGTAACCATAGGAGGAATCTGAGGAGTGGGAAGAGGAAAGCAGCTTGTCTGAAGAATATAGGACTGGAGGAAGAACGCTTTGCTACAACCCTCCTGATGATAGAAGGATTTTAGGCTTGGCACCTTATGATCCCCAAACCAACAGGAGAAATCAGCCAAGGTATACCCCTTCCAACTTCTATTAAAGTAAGGGAAGGGATGTGCTCTTTGTTCCAGGAAGCTGCAGCCTCCACCCTACCAGACAATGAGCAGCCCAGGAAGCCTAGAAATTTAGGTATGAAATGGGTATGAGCCCATGGACAACAAGAAGCCAAGGGAAGTACTCCCCCAGAGTTCAGCCAACAGGAAAGTCCAGTCTGGTAAAGCAATTACTTTCACAGGTAGCATCAGCAGAAATCAGCAAAAGATCCAGTGGAACAGGCAAACTAAATTGAAAAAAATAACATCTCAAAGACTCTGAAAATTTAGATGTCATTAGAATTGTAGATCACACAATAAAGCCACTGACTACATGATAAACCTAGAGTGTGATGGCCTGCTAAAAAGGAGACTCATATGCCATCTAGAGACTGCCAACATAATGGCCAAAACATTGAGGACATGATCAAGAAGCACTCATTATACTATGAGCCACAACAACAAAATTTGAATGAAAAAGAAAGAAAGAAAGAATACAATGCTGAGATGACATAATGTTAGAATTATTTGGTAAAAAATTTTAAATACCCATAATGAAAATTACAAACATGCTTCAACAAGCAACTACAAATATCTTTGAAACAGATTAAAAACAGAAAATCTTACTATAGAAAAAAATAATCCAATTAAAATTAGTGAACTGAAAAATGTACTAATCATAATAATATACTCACTGGAGGAGCTCAATAGTATAATGAACATATAAGAAGGTATTAGTAAACTTGAAAATGGTACAATAAAAGATGATCTTGGCTAAGGATTAGAGATCAGCAACACTGATAAAACAGGTTGTTGGGGAGAGTGATAATCCTATAAGAGAGGATAGTGGTCTAAACTGTGATAGTGACAATGCATAAAGAAATAGGTCAATTTTGAAGTGGTTTAAATGGAAAATAAATAAAACAGAAGTATGTGTTTGAATATGTGTGTTAAATAAGAGGAAGAAAATAAAGGTGAATCCCACATTGGTTTAGACCACACAATGATGTTGATACAAATGTCAGAGAAAGACAGGTTTGGGAGTAAAAAAGAAAAGTGATGACAGTAGCTTATTTGATTTTAGATGCTATTGAGATGGACAATTTGATGTTCAGACTTTTTATATCAATTTGCTGAGCTGCCCATTGAATCAGAAGTACCTAGTCTAGGACCTGGCATTGAGTATTAAAAATTTCAGTGAGTATGGAAGGAATGAATGATTAAGTGAATGTTGTTTTTTTTTTCTTTTAAGCTACAAAATATTTTTCCCTTAGTATGGAAGTTTGGCTTGACACACTCATGTGACCAAAGAAAAGAATAGATTATTACTCTTCTAAAGCTTGCCCAAGCTGATGTGTATCAAGAGTCCACAGTAAATGAACCTGGCCAGTGAATGAGGGAGACATCCCCATATATCAGAAAGAACTCTAGCTCAGTAATTATACTAACTATGATTTCAGAGAAGATATCATAGGCCTTTAACAAAATATTCACCTTATTTTATTTCTTCCAAAAATTTTTTAACACTTGAAACATTTAACATTTGAAATAAGTTTATGCATATAATTTGTTTAGATTATTAGAGTTGAGCGTTTAACCTATACCATATTTTTTCACATATTATTCCAATTTTCCAAGATTAGCAACTTGTCATAGAAGAAAAAGAACAAAATCATGAGTAAAGTATACCAGATTTTGTAATGTATCCTTTGCTCCATCTAAATTCACCCCAGCTAGATATACTGATAACCTTGATCATTCATTTAAATCCAGGTGCCAGAGATAAATTCTTGTATTATTAATTGAAGGTACTTTGCCCCACAACTAATTAGATTATTAGCACTTCTGCTAAACCTATTACTCACAAAGTTCAAGCCAAACACTCACTGGATTCCTTCAGAAAGCGGCTGTCAATTTCTTCCCCCTACCTTCGTTGTAGTAAGTACCTTGTAGAGGAGACCCTGTTTTCCCTAGAGCTCCTGAGTATTCATTTCCTTTACCAAGACATCCTAAGTAAGGGGAGTTCTATTTTCTGCTCCAATCAGTCCTAGTAAAAACAAGGAGTTTCTTGCAGCCCTTATCCCTAGACTCACATCAATTTCTGTGTCCATTTCTACTCTATCCACTTTTCCTATTATAGTTCTGCCTACCCTAGTGCTCATTTTGACAATGGTTGACCTGAAATATATTCAGATTTCCAAGACACACTCCCAGTACAAATTTCCTCTTCTAAATTGTCCCTTGTCACTCTGCATCTAGAATAACCCTCAACCCATATGGCAGAAAAGTCAAAGGCACCACCTTATGAAGATCTGTTCTGACACAAACCATAGTTTCTATTTGTTGGAAAGTTTAAAAAATTATCATTATATTAGGCATTTAAAATAATGGTTTCCACAAACAGAGCCTTCAGTAAGACCTTAGCCACTTCAGAAATTTGGAACGAGTGGTTGTCACTGGAAATAGCACTTTGTAATCTATACTCAGGTTCTTGGTAAACTTATTTTTCTAGAATACTTTAGCAAAAATAAATACATATATATGTGTACATATATGGAAGTTTTGAAAGGATTGTCTAAAGCACTATAATCATTAGATTTAAATTATATTTTAATGTAAGTGAAATATAATGCATTTCACAGTGTTATGATATTTTCATATTAAAAAGCAGGATCGAAAATATGAGTACATGAAAAACGGTAAGTAAAATATGATGACTCACTTTTATTCTATTAATGAAGCAGAGTTTTGTATATTTGTATCTTATTCTAGGTATAGAATATTTTCACTAAATACAGTCTCAGGATTAAATCCTTTTAGAAATGAAGACTGTGTGTATATCTTGCCATAAATTGGCTGGTTTATAATAATGAGCAAAACAGCTTGTTCATAAACAGAGGCTTGTGATTCTCAATCATAGTGTTATCCACATCTCTTTGAAGGTACATGCAAAAAATGTTACATTTGGTTATTTTCATAGAGGAAATAAAAAAATATATATATGGGAAGAATTATTTCATTTCACACTTAAAAGAGGAGAATAGAGAGATTCAAGTCTCTTGACTCGTGTTAGTAATTTTCAGATTTCTGACTTTTCAGAGCTGGGATCTTAGTTATCTAATCTTAGTCCACTCTTTACCTCACTGTGAAGAAAAAAATCTTTGTTAAAATCAGCAAACCTAGCCGGGTGCGGTGGCGCAAGCTTGTAATCTCAACACTTAGGGAGGCTGAGACAGGAGAATCACGAGTTCAAAGCCAGCCTCAGCAACGGTGAGGCACTAAGCAACTCAGTGAGGCCCTGTCTCTACATAAAACACAAAATAGGGCTGAGGATGTGGCTCAGTGCTCGAGTGCCCCTGAGTTCAATCCCTAGTACCCAAAAAAAAAAAAAAAAATCAGCAATCCTACTCAGACATATCCTACTAAATATCATGGTGATAAGAACTATTATACTACACTTACATTATACTTAAGGAGAAAGATATTCCAAAATATCATTCAATATTGCAATTATTTCTATAGCTTTCCTCAATTTAGAAAACTGTATAGTTATTTTAAAATGGACAACCAAAATTCAGCCCCAAATCCATTGGAATATACAATTGAAACTTAAGCTAAGGATTTAACTCATTTTATACTCCTTTAAAAATACATTTTCTCAAGGTGTTTGCCAATATTGGCAGAAAATATGGAAATGGAGAATTAGAGCATATAAGTAGCACTTAGCTTCAGAACTAGTGCTTGAGGTATTCTAAGATGAAAGCAGGAGGAAAAAGCCACAGGTAATATCCTAAATGTTATACCCTAAAGATTATAATTATCTATAAGGGAAAAATATCAATGGTTAGGAATCATATTCCTATTTCACAAGCTATTAATTTCCATTTTCTATATGTGATAAAATGTTCTGAATATTCTAGATAAAATCTGGAGCATTTTTAGTCTTCAAAGTCTGACAAATGCTGCCATCAGTTTTGATTTTAGGATGTCAGTTTCATGATTGATTACTTCTTAAAGCATAGGATCTTAAACACATAGAAAGACAGCCCATAAACACATGTTTCCTTTTGTTCCATAGTCAAATTGCTTGAGGGACAAATTTAAATTCAGGAGCAAACGTGAAGTTCAGAAATGTAGGTACTCAACGGCACAAGCTATTTCCATGCATGCGAAATGGATTTACTGTCAAAAGCTTTTGTCTTTGTTTTAAATGGCTTAAGAAACCAGAAAGCCTATTTTAATCAGATGAAAGACATACAATGAAATTACATTTAAAACAAAGTGAAATATTTTATATCATTAAAATAGTCAAAGACATTAATTTTTATTAATTAAAAAATTTTAGGTACTGTGTGCACAAATTCAGAGAATGAGAAAAAAAGAATATTTGACATGGAAGTTGGAAGAGATGGGAATCTACAATTACTTGGAGATAGGAAAATTATCAGCATGAAAATCAAAATCTCTAGGATAGCTTCTGGTTAAAGATGGGAGATTGCATGCATGCATTTTCTTTTCATTGTGGGACTCAATAAAATATAAGTATAAAAAAACACAGGTCATAAATCTATAACACATAAGAGACTAGTAAAGAACCATCAGGATATAAGAAGTTTCTGGGAATTGTGGAAGGTGGTGAATCATTTTAATAGTGGTAATTTTTACCCTAGGATGGAATAATGCAGTATGGAGCAAAATCAAGGAGATAGTACATTAGGAAAAATCAGAGAAGTACAGGTCTGAAAAAGTATCAAGCACAAAAAAAGGATTCAAGGAAGTCATGAGAAAACACATGAAACAGGGAGCAGCATGAATACCACTCACAGACCTAGAAATATCTCCTCCATTGTTGCCCCTACTCCTGATTCACAAAAGTCAGCATCTAGGCTTCAGACATTTGACAAACTCCTGGAGTGCACTCTGTAGAAAAACTGACTCCAGTCATTTTCTGATACTTAGGATCCCCTTAATGACACCAGCTCCAAGCCAAGCACCTAAAGATTTTCCCAATACGACAAGCACTGTGCATATAACACAGTGTTGACAATGGGCTGCTTCTACCATGCTCTTAAATACGAACAGAAGATGACAAAGAGATCCTAGAAATGATCCACAGAAAATAAGGAAATGTCAAATTACTAAAAGTAATACCTTAAAGAGATTTTTTTAAAGTACCTCATTCAGAAATGGCGATGGGATTCCCTGGGGGAAGTCATCATCAGAGTATTTGGGAATTAAAATGCCATGGCTAACATTAAAAGAATAAGTAAACGAATATAAAGATAAAGAAATGTCTTAAAAATAAGAAAACTTCACAAATTTTTCTGGGAAAAGATGAGAGAAGATTTAAAGATATTGAAAACTAACCCATGAAATCCAGTTGTTATAAAGAGAAATTGGGGAATGAAAAAAAAACTATAGAGAAGAAAATTATACAGAAAATAATATTTTTCATATAGCACGTGGTTGCAAGCCTCTAAATTAAAAGAGCCCCAGAATAGAAATTTTAGAAGATCACAGGTAGTGTGAACATGGAATAAAAGCATTATTCAGATACACTAGCAATATTTAGGAAGTATACACCCCTTCTTTAGCCAAATGAAAAACAATTAAAATCAAGAAAAAACAGAAAAATTGAAAATGACACATGTAACCCAGGAAAACAGTCAAGTCCCCTGAGGACAGCTCAGTCACAGACAATGTGCAGCTGCTGTGTGTGAAAGAAAGGGTGCCAGAGAACAGAGGACTTCAGGAAAAGAGTTAAATAACTGGTTACTTAGGGAGTTGGGGAAAAAGATTAGAAGAGTAGATATTCCAGAAAACCAAAGATCTCTAGAGAAATACATGTAATCAGAATGCTGTTTGTGGCCTTGCAGAGAACAGTATAGGTGTATGTAGGTGAATAGTCTTTCTATTGTACCAGTTTTTAAAAATACAACTAGGAATATGGTAAGGAAAATACATTTATGATGATAGAGGATTTAAGTGTTCTCAACAAGAAATAGTAAGACAGAGAGGCATGGGGAGGAGAGAGGATAACAAAACCAGAGTGAGGATGTGAATATGCTTTTGGAATAAGTAAGGGATTAGATACCAATTTGTCTGATGGACAAAACAGGAAATGCATCTATATATATATTTTATTTAATTATATGAAGGTGATTAGTGGACTGTTTAACTCAGAAGACATTCTCAGAACAAGAAGAAATCGTTTTCTAGACTGTACAAAAAAAATCTACTGATCTCTATCCCTGCCCCTGACCATATTAGCACGGCAGCATTTTTGGCATGGATAAAGGAAAAGAATGTAGTATTTAAACATTTAGACCAGCACAGTATTTAAATCAGCTATTACCCTACCAACCAACTTCAGATTACAAAATTTCATCCTCATCCTTAAACTAGACTATTTTTAAGTTCCACTTCAGTTCAATATAAACACATCTGCTTAGAAGAAAGTATATAGGAAGCATTTTTCTCAATCTTTGACTATTTGTGCTCAGTTTTTGTTAATGCTCCGCCTGACCTTTTCATTCTTCAATGTCCCCATTAAAAATCAACATCACACTAACACAGAAAGCCCACCTAAGAAAGAAGAGAAAACTTGGCTGCAAAATATATTTTGTGCTTTAGAAAGCGTTGCCTGCTGTTTACTTTTGTATGTTCACAAAAAAAATTTTTTTCAAAGTAAATTCTGGTACATTGCCTGTCAAGAAAATATCAACAAATGTATCAAAATAACTACTTTTTATAAACTCTAAAGCCTTCATCAGCAATTTGCTTTCAGGAGTAATTTCACAGCAACCGTAAGCTCATATACCAAAAGAGCATTTAAAAAGAGATTTTTGTTCAAAGAAATAGGCACATCAAAGCACCTAAAAAGGCAGTAAGAGAATCTAACTTCTGCAAAGCAGTATTATCCCTTCTCAATTGAAAACCTTGAACACACAAAATGTGAGTGGAAATCAAATCTGATATTAAATTTTATTACTTAGAGATGACTTGCTATGTCAGTTAAGAGCTGACATTTCAAAATAATTCCAAAAATCATGTTCAGATAGATGATATTTATTCATACCACAAACTAAAATTCAGTCTACAAACCTTGCTCTACACTGAGGGAAAGTAAATATTTATACAAATACCACATTGTTATTATTTTAGATCAAGATAACAAGTTCCCTCCATATTAAGTTTGCATCGGAGGAACTGGCATGAGAGAAAGAATGAAATTAATTAATAGTTTGGCATGCCTTCAACTTTAGTGCCTTCCCTCCTAAAGCCTTATCTCTGGTTTCTGTTACCTCTCCCACTAAAAAGTACTTATTGAACAGTTATAAGTTTCAATTTCTGAGTAATTAGTATTCTATAAGTTTGCATTTTCCTCCATACTCATGATGTCAAACAACTTGTCCTATTTCATTATCCATGAATTTCCCTACAATTTTTTCTATTATTCTTCCAAGTATCATACATCCATATGCCTCCCTTTCACCAAGATTTTAGTTTATATAGTTCCAGTTACTGTATTAATTTTGCATTTTATCATATATAAAGATTTAGTCTTCTAAAACTTATTTTGTATAAATTATGCAAAACATAAATTAATTTTATGGTTGTGTTTGCATGTGGTTAGACTGCCTAGTATTACATTATTTTAGTTTTTCATGAACTTAAAATACCATCTTTACTTTCTAATTTTCATATGCACTGGGTTTTGTTCTGAAAATAGGGATATAATAATCTTTAGCTTTCTAACTTAAATATTTCTTGTTTTTTTTCTCATGTGTTTATTCTGATGAATTTTAAAATAGTTCAAGTTCCTCACAAAATAAAAGTTTCATTCAAATTGTATCAAGTCAAAGTTGGATCAATCAAAAAATTAAATATACTTTGTATGTTCAAAAACTTGGCTGATTTTAAAATCTTAATAGAAAAATCATTTAATTTATGTCTGAGCTGTCTAATATATGCCACTGGAACACACAAAATACACCTAGTCTAGGTTAGGGTGTACTGTAAACAAAAAACAAGAATTTAAAGACTTAGCCGGGCGTGGTGGCTCAAGCCTGTAATCCCAGCACTTAGGGAGGCTGAGACAGAAGAATTGTGAGTTCAAATCCAGCCTCAGCAAGGGTGAGGTGCTAAGCAACTCAGTGAGACCCTGTCTCTACATAAAACACAAAATAGGGCTGGGGATGTGGCTCAGTGGTCAAGTGCCCCTGAGTTCAATCTTCAGTACCAAAAAAAAAAAAAAAAAAAAAGACTTGTGGGAAAATGTAAAATGACCCTTATAAATTGAAATTATAGTATTTTGAATATGTTGAATAAAATAATAAAATAAGATTAATCTGATTTTTTTTCTTTTTCAATGTGGATACATTTTAAATTGATTAGACAAAGGGGAGGGAGGTAGGAGGAGGGGGCAGGAAAGATGGTGGAATGAGATGAACATCATTACCCTAGGAACATGTATGACTGCCCATGTGGTGAAACTACATTGTGTAGAAACAGAAATGAAGAGTTGTGCTCCATTTGTGTACAATGAATTGAAATGCATTCTATCATGTATAACTAATTAGAACAAATTACAAAAATTAAAAAATTTAAAAAATAAAAAAAGTTGTATCTAGTCTACCAATCAAGCATTTCTTTCTTTACAATATTGGTAATTTGATATTGGTATGTCCTGCACAGAATGCAGGAGGCAATGTAACTTAAATTCCACTGTCATGTAACATTGATTTACAAACCAGAAATACAGCAGCAGCCTTCTCCATTATGAGTCAATCTTACTATCTCTTTCCTTTACACAACCCAAGATAAAGTTTTAAAGTTTTCAACTTATGAGTGTCTACATCTATATTATACTATGTTATATTTCCATTCTTTGACTTTGCTGATTTTCTGTTGTTTTTTAGAAAGAAAAAAATTGCTTAGCTCTTTTAAAACAAATATCAGTTATATAAATCAGTGCTGTTTAATAAAAATATTAGTCATATTAAAGCTACATATGCTGGGCTGGGGTTGTGGCTCAGTGGTAGTGTGCTTCCTTAGTATGTGTGAGGCTCTGGGTTCCATTGTTAGCACTGCATATAAATAAATGAATAAAATAAAGGTCCATCAACAACTAAAAAAATTTTTTTTAAAAAGTTACATATGCAATTTAAAATGTAGTATCTACATTAAAAAAGTAAAAGGAAACAAATTAATGTTATTTTATTCAACATGTCCAAAACACTATAATTTCAATTTAGAAAGCATAAGGGTTTATTTTACAGTTTCCCACAAGTCTTTAAATTCTTGTTTTTTTTTTTTTTGCTTACATTACACCCTAATCTAGGTGCATTATTGTGGGCTCCGATTGCATATATTATTAAATGGCTTAGACATAAATTAATTGTTTTTTCTATGAAGATTTTAAAATCAGCCAACTTTTTGAACATATAAATTGTATCTAGTCTTTCTTTTCTTATTTATCTTGAGGTTTCTATGCAGAAAAAAATATATATATATAAATATTCTTTATTCCTACCTTAATAGTTTTGGCTATTTATTCCTACTTTGCCTAGTTGTCCATAAAAGTTTCATTTCATTTATTTTTGCTTTCTGTTGACAGTTTAAGTCTTGTTTTCAATTTAAGAGGTATTCCACTCTAATGTTATTTTAATGTTTGCCAATTTGTTATAAATTATCTTTATTATATAAAGAAAGTGCCTTGTACACATATTGCACAAAGAGTTTCTAAGGAGAAATGGATTTTTTTAATTAATATTTTTTGCATCTCAGGATGACTACATGGCTTTACCTGTGACCTGTCATTGTGATTACATGCATTTATTAACTGATATCCTAATGCTGCCCAATTATCACAGAGCCTTTTGGAATAGGCCATGCTTTGTCATGACTTATTAGACTTTTAATGTATTCTAACATTTATTCTGTCTTTATGAAACAGTAGTTTCCTATGTTTCATCTTGGGGGGTGTTCATATGATCAGCCTGTCCAGTTAACAAAAATCAGGTATTACAACAAACCATGTTTGTTGGTGTATAAATGTTGTCACTGACAAGGGGCAGGTTAACAGTAACCTGAAATGCATTATAAAGACCAAATGCATTTCAGAGAACTTGGATGCTACATTATAAAATGAGATGGAAACTTCAGCAACCAATTAGATCACATGCACGCAACAAGTCTTGGAAGTTCTATTACACATTTGTTTATTTGAATTGTATACACTCCCAAGGCTTATTTAGCAGTTCTTAAATAAATCTAAAGGTTTTTATGAATTATAAAATAAAATGTGTGACTTATTTGGAACTTTGGAAGAATCATGAATTTGAGTGTTTTGAAAATAAGCAAAATATCCTATAAATTTGTGACATACAGTCTCACATCTAAAAAACTGCATGCAAGATTTTATTAAAATTCCGTATTTCTAATATTTATATGAAAATAATATCCATTATTTTTTGCTTAATTATTTTTAGAAGTATGAAATCTGTAAGATCATTAAGTAACTTAAAGATACTTACAGAAATAATGAACACGAAGAAACAGTTTTTTAAATAGCAGTTACAAAATAGCAAAGCACAGTAAGTAACACTAATCAGCTGTTACTGCCACATGAGTAACCAAAATTTTTGATTGGCATAGAAGTCCTGATGACACAAGGAAGACTGTAGTTAAGTGAAACTTTCCCAGTAGAATTTGCAGAGGTTCAGATTTGAATATATTTCATAGGGGCTATGATATTTTGTTAACTATTATTTCCATTCCTTAGAATGATATGTGTATACAATTTGTAGACACGTATAAGTGTGTGTACATATAAATATATATGTGGTGTTTATATATGCACAATGTATTCATATATGCATGGACTAAGTTTCACATTCCTGCATTAATATTCATGAGTAAGACTGCTTTTGATTTTGTGTTACCACTGTCATATTTCATTATCTCACTTGGGTTAGTCTTATAAAATGACTTGAGCTTTCAATATATACCCCCATGCTTCACATTAAATGAAAAGCATGGAATCATTATAAAAATGTGAGGGGTTGCTAAAATTTTCAACAATCTTTATTTAGCATTTTCAAATTTCAGTCTTATGATATTTGTATTATTTTCCCTATTCATGATAGAAATTAGAAAAATTTTATTAGTCCATATAAATCTAAACCTTTTTATAATTTAAATTTTTTACTTTGTAAATGCTTAAAAGTATACTATTTATATTTTTCCTCCTTTATTTCACTATTGGAATTTTTATAAACCAAACTGATTGCTTTCTTATTCTATATATGACACTGATTTTATATTTTAAATATAATTTATATTTAAAATATTTAAAATATAAATATATATTTATATTTTAATTAATATAATAATTTATTTATATTTTAATTAATATAATAATTTATATTTTAAATATATTTAAAATACCAATACAGTCATTGGTATTTTAACTTTACATCTCTTAAATTTTTTTTGTTGTTTTGATATTTAGTTTAAAACAGCATTTCATTTCAAATTTTGAGACTACCTTTTCAAACAAATTTCAAACAAGTGATTGTCAATTGTCATTAATTTCTAAGTGCCTTATTTGTTATTGTTTGAAATCGTGCCTCATGGGTCTCCTTTATGAGTTGGGGTCCTGAGAGACGAAAACGGGTCTTCCGGGAAGACGAAGGGGGGTCTCACAGGACGAGGTTAGGGGTGACAGTCCGTGGAGTCACTCCACCCAGACTCAGGGGCTAGGTAAGACTGCTCTGCTGGAGGGAGATGCAGAACCCGTTTAATCCAGGAAGTACAGAGGCTTATATAGGGTCCTCTGACCAATCACGGCCTGATATTACAACCAATGAGGCACACTCTGCTGGGCATGAGTTTCATCACCACAGAATGGGAAAAGAGGGAAGGGAGGGGTTGAAAGTATGGGGAGTGCTCCTACAATTTGTGTCTTTAATTTCCAATTTAAGCAGAGGTTATTTAGAAGAGTTTTAGAGGATTTGTTTATTTCAATGTGAAAGTATTGGATTATTTTCTTGTAATCTGTCTTTTTTGCTAGTTTTATTTTGCTATGGTCATAAACAGTAGATGGAGATGTTTTACTTTCTGGAAAAGATGGTTCTGTTATTAATGTTATAATTAGTTTAAAAGTATTCCACAGATATCTTTAAATAGAACATAAATTCTTTAGAAATAAGAGTTTGACCACAAAGGATAGAAATCAATTTTCTTTTAAGTATGGTTTCTTAAGTTTTACATTGTCTTAAAATTTATAATTTAGATAGTTATTTTCTTTTGAAAGTTTTAACTTTTATATAATTAGGCCTTTGATGTAACTGAGGGTAGTGTTTGTGCTTTTGTTGTTTTAACGTGAAATCTATTATATTTTTTATACATATTATAATTTGTATGTGAGGTGTTCCTCTAAAGCTCACATGTGATACAATGCAAGAAAGTTCAGAGAAATTATTGGGTTGTAAGAGTCTTCACCCAATCAGTGAATTAATCCCTGATGGGATTAATTGAAATGGTTGCGTGTAGCTTGAGGTAGTGGGAACTGGGGCATGGCTATGGGGTATATATTTTGTATCAAGAGAGTGGAAACCTCTGTTTCCTGATCACTGTGATGTGAGCTGCTTCCCTCCACCACCTCTCACACCATAATGTTCATCCTCACCTCAAGCTCGGAGGAATGGAGCTGGACTTCTATGGACTAACACCTCTGAAGCCATGAACCCTCAAATAAACTCTTCCTCCTACATAATTGTGCTGACTGGGTCCTTTAGTCACAGAAGCAAAAAAGCTGACAAAAACAATATGAGTAACCAAATTCCCTGATGCTATTTCTTGAATTTTTATTCCTACTTCTTAAATATTTTTCCTGATAGATTATCTTACATAACGTTTAAAGTGTTTGGGAATAGAATATCTTCAATTCATTTATATGCACTTAGTTTACACTTATAATATACATTTAATTTCACATGTCATTTTCATTTCCATAGTATTATTAATGAAATAGAAAATTATGCAGTATTTCTTATGACAATATTTGTTAAGCTTATATTTTCTAATTGGTTATAGCTATAAATAGGCAAGCTTTTGTATGCTGATTTTATTCTCTTTAATTTTGCTATTCTTTTTTAAATTTTCTAAATAGATAAATCATAGCCTCCACAGTACAGAACAATATAATTTTACTTGATCCTATTAGATCTCTAATATTTCTTATTCTCTTATTAGACTTGCTAAAGACTCTAGTATTAAGTTGAATGATAGAGATGATGGTGGTATTTTCTCTTCTTCTAGATGTTTGTAAAATATCAGAGCAACCTTTTCATGTTTCTTGGTAAGTGGTTTTCTATTTTAATCTATCTTTAACTCACATTGTTTTTCATGTTATCTCTGTGCTGAATTCTTGGTCAAATTTTACATCTGCTAACACTCTGATGAAATCTTTTAAGTTTTTTTTTTTTTTTTTTTTTTTTTTTTTTTTTTTTTTTTTTTTTTTTTTTTTTTTTTTTTTTTTTTTTTTTTTTTTTTTTTTTTTTTTTTTTTGCTGTAGTTATTTCTGTGAGATCACTAGCATCAGGAGTTACATTTTAAGGACCAAATACGCCAATGATTGTGGGCATCTCTGCAAGTTTTCTTGTTTGCCTCTACTGGGGCCCTGAGTTTTTCTGAGGTTGTGGAACAATTCATATACTGTTTTCTCAGCTCAGGCAATAGGTCCCCACCCTGTATGGTTGGAAAAAATCCAAACTCCACAGTACAGCCAGGTGTTCATGATTGACATTTTTTCCTTCCAAAATCTTGGAAGGTCACTCTAATCTTTTAACTATTGAGAGCATTGGATGGAGTTTATTCTAGTCTGTTTTTCATATGCTGGCTTCCTCTCCAGACTTTAAGGCCCTTTGGTCTTAAAACATTTCCAGCTACTTAGGCACAAAGGACTCATGAAGATTTTTTGTGTTTTTTGTGCCTGCTATTTCCCTTCCTCTTTGCCCTTCCTTCCTTTCTCTCTTTCAAGAACAGATTAATATATTTATTATTAGATTGTAATTGATTTCAATTGTTTTATTTTTTCATATTTAATTTTTTTATTTGTTCTATTTAGGCTTACATGATAACAGAGTGCAATTTGATTCATTGTACATAGATAGAGGATAACATATCAATTCTCTAGTTGTAAGTTGTATAGAATCACAACATATATGCAGTCATACATAAAGTTAGGGCTATGATGACCATCATATTCCACCACCTTTACAATTTTTTTTAATAATAAAGATGTATTGAAAGGGTTTATCAGCAAGACTTGTAACTCCTGGTGGGGAATTTTCTCTGTCTCATATACACATGTCTCCATGTGTTATCCTAGTCTTGCTATACCGTCTTTCCTTTACCTTGGCTAGGTATCATATTATCAGTGTCCTCACTTCAGTATGTGCTGCCTATGGTAAGAGCTGACCAGGAACTCTGTGCAGGGTCTCTATGAAGTGATCACCCTGGTGTCTGAAGGACTTGTAGAAAATTTTGATAAAACACATAATATCCTTCTTATCTTCATGGATACATTCTTGTTTTCATTCACTCCTGCTATGGGTTAAAGATATTCCTGTGGCCTGATTGAGGTAGGTCTCATCTCTTTCACTTATCACCATACCACTGTATTTTTTTTGTATTTTATTTTTATTTGTCACAATCACTGAATTAAATTGGCCAGCCCTTTGCCCAAACCAGTCTCATCTGCTTATTATTTTATAAACTCCTCTCTGTATATATAGCATATTGAAGAGAGCCCTTCACTGTTTTTTTCATGCTGGCAAAGACATGCCTTCTGATGTTCCATTTATTTTACTGTAGAATGAATTTGGAGGGAAGAAATGGACATTGACATATTGCTAATCCAGACCTTCATCAGTGAGATGGTGAAGGAAGGCAATCAAGAACCACCTGATGTCTTTCTGTTAAAACACTGCAATATTAAGAATATTTCTTTTAGATTTTTCAGTGAGAATGCTGGGGGGAAGTCAAATCTTGTTAATTTGTCATACATTTATTCATATTTTTAATCAAAGGGGAGAATTTCATCCTTTCATCTACTATTTCTCTTCCCTGATTTATTCTTTTTTTTTTTTTTTGGTACTGAGGATTAAACTCAGGGATACTCAACCACTGAGCCACATCCCCAGCCCTATTTTGTGTTTTATGTAGAGACAGAGTCTCACTGAGTTGCTTAGTGCCTTGCCATTGCTGAGGCTGGCTTTGAACTCGCGATTCCCTGCTTTATTCTTATCTGGACATGTTTCCTTTTATACTTTATTACTTTAAAAAATCATATCTGTATATGCTCATCTAGTACTCTATACTACGATGAATTATTGGACTCAGACATTTAGGCACTGAAACACTGTTTAAAACTTGCTTTCTGACCAGATATCCCACAAACTTCCTCATCTCGAAGTGTCATCCGAGGCTATGCCCAATACTGAGCATTACAGACACTTAGAAAAACACAAAATTGGAGAGTTTACTGGAGCATAAAAGTCAACCTCAAATGAGACAACAAAAGCAGAATCAAGCTTATAACCTTCAGCAGTCTCCCTTCCACCTCAACTGTAGTAAATCAAGGCTGCTCCATTTCAACCACGGTATGACAAACCATTTGAGGGGAAACAATTGCCATTCACATGGGATATTTTGGTGAAGTTGACTTCACTGTTTGTATTAACACCGAGAAAGTCTGAGAACAAATTATTTTGGAGAGATTTATAGCTCTAGATATAAAGATACTGAACAATACCAGTTAAGCCAGAACCCTCAGATAAACATAATTTAAATTTTAAACTAATGTTGGACCTTGATTAATTTGTTAAGAAACAAAATATAAACATTCCATTAGAATAATTGTCACTTCATTCAGTAGATAATACTGGACCCTTTCTCAGTTATTTTGTTTCTCAATTATTCAAATGCATCAAAATACTTCCTTTGTGAGACCCTGAATAAGATAACCTTCATCCTCACTCCCATCCTTCCTGGCAGACTATACCTTGCCAATGAATATGGCTCTCCTCTTTTAGCTCTGTGCTCCAAATCATAAATACTGGAGTTTTTAGCAAGCCTAATATCAGAATAAGAAACAGATTGTTCAGGATAAAATAAAAGTCTATTACTATTCATTGTGGGGATGTGGTCTCCTCCAGCCCAGAACATCTTCACACCCGCTTCACATTCCCATCTGTTACTCCTGGTGTGCGCCTGCCTTCATCAGTGGGGAGCCCTTCCACATCTGCACCAAATTTCATCTTCTTGCCTTCTCAGAACTTTCGCTTATACTACTTTTTTTCCTCCTTTCTGCAACATCAACTTCTCCCCCTCTATAATATCATTTAACATAGAAACATGACTTTCTGCTAAAATGCATGTGATTTTTTAGCTTCATGTTGCATCCTTCTTTATTCCTCTCAGAGGGAAAAAAAAAAGTGTAATGAATTTCTTCAGTGACTGGTTTCCATTTTCTTACCTCATACTCTCCCAAACTGGTTCAACCTGGGCTTATGAAGATCAGGAGTACCAGCTGGGCATGGTGGTGCATGCCTGTAATCCTAGAGGCTTGGGAGACTGAGGCAGGAGGATCTCAAGTTCAAAGCCAGCCTCAGCAACGGTGAGGTGGCTAAGCAACCCAGTGAGACTCTATCTCTAAATAAAATACAAAACAGGGTTAGGGATGTGGCTCAGTGGTTGAGTGCCCCTGAGTTCAATCCCCAGTACAAAAAAAAAAAAAAAAAAAATCACGAGTACCATATTTCCCATCCCTTTTCTTATATTACACTCTTAGGGGCCTTTTAAGACAATTGACTGTTCTTTCTTTTGATTTCTATGAGCCCAGATTGTCCTGCCTTCTCTAATTTTGATTCTACTTTATTCTGTTTTCTCAAGTCAGGAAACCATGGGGTTAACCTTCTGTCTCCTTTATTTACTTTTACCTTTAATCTCTTCCTACAGGACCACATCTTTCCTATGGCTTTAATTACTATCTATGTGCTGATGTTCCACAATCTATAAGCCTATCCTTGACCTCTCTTCAGAACTCCAGTCTCCAAGTAAACAGATGTCTCAGTCTCACCTTGCTGAAATGTGATTCAAATGCCTTCATCCTCAGGTTAAACTTGCCTGACTCATTGTCCCAGCAATAAAAGGATCCATCTAGCTCTTCAAGCTCAAGTGGAAGGCATTTCTGATTTCTCTTTTCCCCTTGTTACCCACATCCTTTCCATCAACTAGTCTTTCTGACTTCATTTTCAAAAGCACATTTCTCTTTACATATCATATTAATAACCTAATTGAAGGCAACAAAATTCTTTGCCTTCTAACATATTTCCTCACTTCTGCGCTTGCCCCTCCACCCTTCATTTATCACATAGAAGCCAAAGGAATCTTTTAGGACTGTATACGTGATATACCACTCTTTTCCTTAAATACTTTTAAAGGTTTCACATTGCTATTTGAATAAAATATACATAACTCACCATGATGTATGAATCTTACTTGGTATTGCTCTCCTCTTCCATCTAAAGCAGTTTCTCAGCCTTAACACTATCAATAGTTTGGGCCAGATGTCACTGTGTTATGGACAGGGGGTGCTATCTTGTTCATTACAGGATACTTAACATCTGCCTTCTAACACTAAATGCCAGTGGCACCTTCCTGCCAAGTAGTGAAAAACAAAGTGTTTACAAATATTGAGAAATGTCCCCAGGAAGGCGAAATTGCTCTGGGTCGAGAACCACTATTCTAAAGTGACCTTAAGTCTAATTTGTCCAGACAAGTTCATTTGCCTGTTGTCTAATTATTATTACATCTGTCCTTCCATGATCAGAGGTCCTAACTAGGATGGCGATTATATGTTCATACTACTGTTCATCCAACATTCCATCACTCTTTCTGATATACTGTGTATGTGTTGTTTTGAACATGTCAAGTATATACTATGTTTAGCATTTCTATCATGAATATTTCTCTCCATGGAATCGCTCTTTCTTCCAAAAGAGTTTCTTTCCTTGTTAAAGTCTCTTTAAATTATATTTCTTTTCTAGTCAAAGTATCAATCTAACCATCCTCCACTGAATCATCTTTTCCTAAGTTTATTTTTGATCTATCTTTTACTCAACACAGGCATAACAACAGGTACTTTATCTGCATAGGAGAGTGCTCAATCCACAGCAAATGGTGAATGAATAAAATGAATGAATAAATATATTCCTATAAATTTTCTCCCAACAAGGTTGTTTCCCAGTTATGTATTATTACATGTGCTGTTTACTAATTTCTACTTTGCATAACTTTTAATTAAGTACATAGTAGTGCAATTATTATTTTTATTAGTTTTATGAGAATAAGATCCATATATTTCTCAACTATGAAAGAAAAATTTTGTACTTCTTTATAAAATGTAATGCTTGCATATTTTAAGCACATGGCCCAATAAATCAGTGAATTGCAGCCAGTATAAATGCACATAGTGCATAAAATGGGGAGTATTAGGGGAAATGTATGCTCTAATTGGAAAGTTCAGTTTGAATAATGTTACGATAAACACTGATCTGTCCTTGAGAAGTATTTTATTTTATTGTAAAAATTTCAGTTGCATATGTGGTTTCTTTCATTTACGTTTTCCATTTGTCTGAAAATTTAATGACCAGTGCAGGCTTCATCATTAATTATAGATGTTTGAAAAAAAATGTTTACTTAATTACTTTGATGAAATCTACTTGTGCTATGATTTGAACATGGTCAGTCCCATCTATAACATGTTGCCATCTAATCTCCATTGAGATATATTAAGGTGGAAACTTAACCTGGCTATTCTGTTTAGAGGTGGGACCATTGAGAGGAGATAGGATTAGACAAGGTCATCATGGATGGAGCTCCCATGACCGAATACTAGTGGCTTTGAAAAAGAGAGCAGGCATGCACATCCAGAGGAGATACACATGTTCTCCTTCATCACATTGGCACTCTGACAGCAAGTGGGCCACCAGAAGCAGCCCCTTGATCTTGGACCAGAATAGTGTGTCAAAATAAATCTCTCATCCATAGAACTTGTCTTGTCTGTGGTGTGTGTTACTGGCAAGAGAAGATAGATGAAATCACCTTGTAAATACAGCACAACGGTTTCTCCATTCTCTGATATTGCATGAGTGGTATAAAGGAAACACTCAGAATTTGCCAGGAAACAACATGTTAGCCTGAATCACAGAAAGGCTTGTTGCCATCGACAGTGTCAAATGAAAGGCAGGAAGGCCTCAGTCCGATGACAACCAGTAGGAACACTGGCTTCTAAGTGACACATTTTTCATTCAGAATTGATCATTTTCCTCTCAGGTTTACTAGAATTATACTGTTTAATGTTGAAAGAAGTTGTCACAGACATAGAGGTTCAGAAGCAAAAAAACCTCAAAGAGAAATGATGCAAAGGCCAAAAGGATGGTTGGATTGAAGGCTGATAGATGAGAGAGAAGGTGTGATATTAAAGGGCAAGAGGAAGCCAGGAAGGAATTTGCCTTTGACACTGCCAACACAAAACAGAATAAGCAGGCTGCTTACTGAAGCCATATTGCCTGTAGATAAGGGAGTTTCCTAGAAAAGACTGAGCAGACATTGAAGAGCAGATGCTAAAAAAAAGAACATTGAAGAGAGTACACAGATCCAAATGGGTTCCTGGCCGACTGGATCATGGCACACAGTAGAGAGAACTCTGGCCTCAGAGCTGATCCACTATCAGCCTGCTTATAGGATTCACAAGAAGATGAAAGCTAAGCAGTGCATTTTGGTTTTAGGGGGGGAAAAAAAGAGTGTACAAAATGAGTCCCTAGACTATGAATTGGTGAGTGTTATGGGTAACAGCAAGGTGCAAGGACATATTTGTAAAATACTACTGCTCGATATGAGAAAGTGAGTGCTGCTGCTACCCCGGAGCAGCAATCCAGTTTTACAAAGAACAAGTAAACTTCACTTTATTTCATTGTTTGTAACACTAAGCAGCTTAGGGGAAAAAGAAAGTGAAATAGATGATATACCTACACCCATCATCAGGTCCCAAGGACAAAAATTAAGCATGAATCAACTTGTGTGACCAGTGTGTTTCTGTTCATACTCATTACATTCTAAGTTATGAGTATGATTAACATCTGGTACCATAATAATATAAACTAATATGAAGTCACCCCAATATAATTATTATTTTTATGTTCTAGTAATAATATAAATTTGCTTTAGAAAATGAAATACCCTGAAAAGTAGAAAGATACTGAGATGTTATGAGGTA
Source organism: Xerus rutilus (assembly GCA_028644305.1). Taxonomy (NCBI): domain Eukaryota; kingdom Metazoa; phylum Chordata; class Mammalia; order Rodentia; family Sciuridae; genus Xerus; species Xerus rutilus. The sequence continues at coordinate 37,498,210 of CM053404.1, forward strand.
AATAATGCAACACAGACAATGGGATCTTTGAATAATGAGTAAGAGCCAATCAGTGGGATTGAGGTCATTCCTTTGGAAATGATGTTAAGGTTTCTTTGTGGCTATGAAAAGAATGAGTTACTTGTCACTTTTAGAAACAAGAGCCTTGTTTCAACTTGCAAGAGGAGCAATGAAGGGGGCCAGGATTAGAATATATGTAATGTAAACACTTTCATACTGTTTGATACTGAGCCATATGAATGTTCTACTATGCTTAAAACAAAGAGTATAAACAGAAGTTTAGAATAAAATTTTTTTACTCTATCAATTATCCATAACACTAAGCACAGCCATAGGCATTTGGTAGATATTAGTTGAATTTTTCAGTGGATGGGCTAACACACACATGAACCTGAGAGACAGTAAAACAGGTCAATTTTGGCACATCTCTTTCACTCAGACAAAATCATTTGAATGCCTGATATGACAGAGACACATTAGGTACATGGGATGCAGCAGTGATCATCTAACACAGTCCTTTATTTTTCAAAAATATGCTGATACACAAAATTAACTAGTACCTAGCAAAAACGCTCTGAAATACTTAAAGTATTTTATGTGACATGTATTTAAGGAGTAAGGCCATTTTAAAAAATCTGTTAGAGCATGTTAGAGCATGTTGCATCTTTTAATTTGGATCTCATATCCTATAATAAATCTTCATATTTCTATTCATCTAGGTCATTCCTTCTTAGTCTTAGTTATATTGTTTAAAAATAACTGTAGATAATAATGGGTATTTTATAATTCCAGAGTTAAATCATGGAATGCATAGAACAAATATGAATGTAGCTGACAAACCTTCTTGCATAAATTAGAATAGGTCCTTAATAATTATTTGCATCTGAAGATGTTTGTACAATAAGAGTGTTTAATGGAATTCTAAATTTCTCATTGCCCATTCCTAAATGAGGAGCAAAATTTACAAATTATCCATAAAACATTCCTATTGGGTCCGGAATGTGTTCCGGGATCACTGAAATGTGTTGTGCACAATATTTGAAAATTTCCTGCAGATTTGATCACAGAGCTTTGCTGGAAAGACAATAAATCAGTAAAAATTAGAAACTTAATAATCTCTTCATGGTTTAAAAAACAGTGAAAGTGTTTTGTTGGAGAAATCCACATTAATTCTGTGACAAAATTTACCCTGAAGAGAGTGACATTTTTTCTTTTTTCTTTTTTTTTTTTTGATACCAGGAATTGAACTCAGAGGTCCTCAACCACTGAGCCACATCCTCAGCCTATTTTGTGCTTGATTTAGAGACAGGGTCTCAGTGAGTTGCTTAGCGCCTTGCCATTGCTGAGGTTGGTTTTGAACTCGCGATTCGCCTGTCTCAGCTTCCCAAAGTGCTAGGATTACAGTCCTGCACCACCGCACCTGGCTGAGAGTAGAATTTTCAAGATTAAAAAAAATGAAAATGAAACATTTCATTGGAGATGCCAACCAATGTAACTGAAGACTTTACAACTATTCAAAGGAAACTCTAAAAAGTTGAAGGAGGCACACCCAGAACATCCAAAGCTTGCTCTCAAAAAAATATATGCATATAAAATGAATCATCAAAAATTCATTTTAATTGCTCAAAATTTTATCAAGTATCTATCTTGTGCTAGGAACTAGGTTAAGTACTTTGGACTGTATTGCTTAATACAATCATTTACTTTAAGCTGTATTAATTATGCATTCATCTTTTTACCTGTGTTAAGCTGAATCTTTAATCATACCACTAACCATTATGCTTAATGCTCTATGCTTAATCTATATATTTGAATGAACAATGGACAATGTCTTATTCCTTCACAGAACTAGAGAAAACAATGATAAAATTTACATGAAATCACAAAAAAAAGTTAATAGGCAAACCAGCCTTGAGAAAAACAAACAAAACAAGAGACTTTGTTCTGTGGAAGAGAAACTGTGGTTGGTTTTAGGTCACTATGTGACTTTAAATTATATTATAAAGCTGTAGTAATCAAAGCAACAAGGTATTGGAATGAAAACAAACACATACACCAATAAAAGAGAACATAGAGCCTCATAAACCTACACATCTGTAGCCACCTAACTTTCAATAGTTAATAAGAATATGCAGTCAAGAAAAGAAAAAACAGATGTTTCAATGAATGGTGGTAGGAAAACTCTCCACATATAGAAGAAAAGCACTAGATCCTTATCTTTTACCACTTACAAAAATCAACTAAAATGGGTTAAAGGTATAAATATGAGACTGAAGAAAAGACTATGAACCTATTAGAAGAAAACAAAGGAGAAATATTTTAGAAATATTTATAAACTGTTTCTGGTAAGTGTTATTACCCAGAACATATAAGGAACTCAAAAGCTCAATAAGAAAACAATATTTTAAAAAATTTTGGGGCTGGGATTGTTGCTCAGTGGTAGAGTGCTTGCCTCGCATATGTGAGGCACTGGGTTCGATCTTCATCACCACATAAAAATAAACAAAATGAAGATATTGTGTCCATCTACAACTAAAAAAAATTCAAAAAAATTTTTAAAAACGGGTAATAGACTACAAAAGACTTCCTATGTAAGTCTTCACATGGAGGTCTCTCAAAAGATGATATACAAAGGGCCATAGGTATGTGATAAAATGCTCAGTATCACTAATCATCAGGGACATGCAAAGTGAAACTACAATGAGGTATCATCTTTACTCCAATAAGAACGGTTACTTCCAAACAAAGAAGATAACAAGTGCTGGTGAGGACAAGGAGAAAGGGAACCCCTGCACACTGTCAGTATGAATGTAAATTAGTATAGTCATTAAGGAAAACAGTATGGAGATTTCTCACAAAATTAAAAATAGAACTACTATATGCTCCAGCAGTCCCAATACTAGTAGAAACTGATAAATGTTTTCAGAGATAAATATAATCAACCACATTTAATTCTTATATAATGTAAAGTATATTGAAAAATAATCACGATATCCCATAAGTATGTACATAAGTTTTATGTATCTACTAAAATAAATTTACATTTATGATATAAAAAAGTCTCATTCTTGGTTCCTCATAAAAATAAAATTTAAATATTAAAAGTCTCTTTACAACAAAGTTGTATTGGCCCCATGATAAAGCACTTGAAAGGCTAAAATGTAGAATCAGCATATCTGATTTAAAATTACTAAAAAACAGTAATCTGGGCAGGCCAATTAACTTCTCTGAATTTCAGTTTTCTCCACTGTAAATTTAATATAATTGATGTTGAGTAATAAGAGATGAGGTGTCAACTGAGGTTTAATACAGCATTTAGCACATAGTAAGTCTTGATTCCTTGAAAGCCCCTGTGCTAGAATTTGAAATATGATCCTGGTATTAAGTAAAATCTCCTATCCTTATCTCTCTGATTATTACCAACAATGTGGTCCATTTTTATGCTTATCCATGCTCATTTTTATAATCCATATTATGATAGGCTATTTACAATTTGTGTGTCCAATTTTTTAAACTATATAAAAAATGAAAGGAAGATGGTAGTATCAAATTAGAAATAGATGGTAATAGCTCAAACCATTCCATTTCATGTCAGTCACAGAAGGGTGAAATTGCTCTATCATCCTCTATTAAAATAGCTCTCTCATGGAAAGAGGGTGGTGTGTGCAGCTTGGTAGGCACTGTACTGGTTGTTCTAGTAATGGCATCATATAAATCACCATCAAAAGAAACAGATAATTCTGCTATTATCTCCAAAATGTAACAGCTCCTGGGCAGAGAATGTAAATAAACAGATACATTTAGAAATCTAATTATCACAGGTAAAATTCATTATGGTTATTCTTGCATTTTATAGAAAGTGGTTATAACAGAAAGTGGTTATATATATAATTACATACATGTAATTTTATTAGCACTGAAATTTATACAGACTGAACTAAGAGGAAGAATCACAAAAGCCATGAGGGAAAAAAAGTAACATCAGATGTCCTGAAACCCTTTGGGTGAAGGCTAATTTAGTTTTGTGCTTTTGTTTCTTTGGTTCTCATCTTCAGGTATTTTTGGCCAAATTGTCTATAATTTTTCTTTCAGTTCTTTCTTATACTCTCTCAAGAGTATGCCACCTGGAAACTTCTAGATAAAAAGTCTATTAGAATACTCACAAAAGATTGTCCTCTCAGATTTTCCATGTGGGCGGGCAGATATATTATGAATACAGGAAGGATTAATGTATAAATCTAGGGAGGGGTCACATCCTAATGCCTTATTTAATAAAGTGACAAGGGTCCTCAACAGGTATCCATGGAGGGTTGATTTCAGGACCCACCTTCAGAAATCGAAATCTGGAGATACTCAAGTCCCCTCTATCAAATGATGCAGCATTTGCACATAACCTAACTACCACATCCAACTGTATACTTGAAATCATTTCTGTATTATATATATTACACAATACAATCTAAATGCTAGATAAATAGTGGTCTACTGTATTGTTTAGGTAATGACAAGAAAAATGTGCACTTTTAGTACAGATATAACGTTACACTATTTTGGGGCTGAAACTTCAAATGAAGAGGGTTTATTAACAAATAGAAAATAAATTGCAAAGAAAAAGTGCATAGAAAATTAAACTATAATGAGGATTAGCCAACTCAGGCTTCAAATACTTTATGTGAATATAAGAACCTGATAGACTCCTCAACTTGTATAGTGGGGACAAGGGCTAGGGAAGGGGTGGAACCTGATCACCCATTCTGAGCCAGATGCCTTTTAGAACAGGCAACACATGGGCAAAACAACCTCTAGTAACTATAGGTGCCCTTGGACAGAGACAAAAGCACTGGTAGGATTTTTCCCCTCTTTTGGAGAATACTGGTGTAAGTAGAATGGAGCCCTGGAAATTATAAACTCCTAATCACTAAGTGAACCAGAATTCTACCCAGGCCATACTCCTGCGGAGCTATGATGGGGCTCTTGTCTGCCTGGCTCTGAGCCAACCCTACTCTGCCTGTGAATGAAGTCTCATCTGGTAAGGTTAAACTCAATGAAACACATGTATGTTCCCTCTCCTTCCTGCGGCCTGAATATGAAGAGCAAACAGGAAAAGGACAACTCTCAAAGGAAGAGGAAGGATGTGAGGAATCCTAATAACTACCTCTGTCACCTGGAAACTTGAGAGCTCTGTCAATATTTGAAACTGTCCCTTTATTTCTCCTTTTTAGACTGCATAGCTCATTAGGTTCAAATTCTACCTCTACCACGTGCTGAATGTGTATATTTGGGCGAATCTTAATTTAACTTGTCTCAGTTTTCTCATCATTAAAATGAGGGTTTAACTCAATCTACTTCACAAAACTAGGAATTATCTGTAAAGTGCTTAGATAGTGCCTGGCACACAGCCACCATCCAAAAAGTCTGTGTTATTACTACTCTTTTAATGGTTATTAAATTTAAAAATTAATTTTAAATAAGTATTGAATACAATATAAGCATTGGAGAAAATTTAAAGAATACATAAAAATATTGCCAAAAATTGTATAATCTTAGCACAATTTGCAATGCATTGTCTTCAAGTTATTTTTTTAAGCATATGTTACATGTAAACATATATATTTTGAAAATCAGGGTGACCCTATGGTCCAGCTTCATTTTTCTGTATCCCAGTGTAATTATTTGTAGCCCTTTTTTTGGGGGGGTACCGGGGATTAAACTCAGGGGCACTCAACCACTGAGCAACATCCTCATCCCTATTTTGTATTTTAGTTCGAGATAAGGTCTTACTGAGCTGCTTTGTAGCTCTGATTTTTACTCTCTATTTTAGTTTAGATGATAAATTATATGGCTACTCTATTCATAGCATACATACTGTTTTGAATCTTATATTCTATTTAATATCATACAGTGGTTGCTTTCCAAAACATGTTATTCTAAAATAGTATGGGTAACTGAGTTCTCTTCAGTATATGACTGAACCACATTCAACTATTTCTTAAAACAAAACATGAACAATATTAAAGTATAAATTAAAAATCTCTTGAAATTAAATTTCCTCACAGAGTTATCTCTATCTTAAGAGAAATGCACAATAGCACTAGATTTTTGTAGTTATGAAGTATATAATTAAGGTATTTTTAAACAATGAGGAAACCAGATTATAAACTTCTGATGGGAGAAATATTTTCACACTATTTTTTTAAATTATTTCTTCTAATCTCAAACTACAAACCCAAATTTCTAATAAATGATGACTCTTTGTAAGCATGCATGAACATATATGATAAAATAAGTAGGTAATAAAACAGAATTGCTAAATGCATTATTTATTTCATGTTGCAGAAAGCTCACATATATGAAGTGCCTATTTTGTTTTTTATATTTGGTGGTATTGAGAATTGGACCTAGGAGCACTCCACCACTGAACTATATCTTCATATCTTTTTATTTTGAGACAGTGTCTGGCTAAATTGCCAAGAATGGCCTTGAACTTGGTATGTTTCTACCTCAGCTTCTCTACTAGCTATGATTACAGGTGTACATCATCAATCTATAAATTATTTTTTAGATAATTGACAGGTTTGGTTGTGTACAAAGCAAAATTATGACAAAATGTCATAAGAAATAGAGTAATCTGGAAAAATTGCAAAATATATTAAAGAAAATAGTTTATTTTTCTCCAACTCCTAAATAAGACCAAAAAATAAGACCAAAAAATTAGCTCTTTAAAGTGAGCAAAGAATAATAAATTAAGAAAAGCAGAAATTAAACTAAGCAATAATCAAATTATAATAGGATTCAGTATTCCTTATAAAGAAATGCAATTTAAATGTGGTTAGAATATAATTTTCACTGTAATGCTAGCAATTAAAATGATACCATTCAATGCTAGTAAACAACAACAAAAGTAAAGTCAACTTTTCTACACTACCCTCATAGAAATGTAAATTGATCCACATTTTTTGGAGAAAACACTATCAGAATATATCAAAAGTCTAGGAATTTACCCAAAATAAAATTATCTGAACCTCAAGATACAGGGATTTATATACAATGCTTGTTATTGAGTGTAATCAGCAAAATGTGAAACTTACTAAATGAATCACCAAGAGTGACTAGTTCAATCATTTATGTTATGTTCTTACAATGGTATACCTTCTGAAATATTTTAAAAATATAAAATTATGTAGTGCTGTGGGAAAATGTTAATGAAATAGTCAGTGAGGAAACAAAAGTTACAAAATACGTACAGAATCATCCCAATTTTGTAGCACTAGATGAGTATATTGTGAAATAAGATGTGAACATTTAATTTTTCCAATTTCAGATTTAACTAAGGTGTAAATTTACTAGATTATCAATGATGAAATGTGAGACAAATCATCACATGCAGCATTTATAAAGGGAATAATAAAATCAAACACTCTATAGCCATTCCATAACACTTGATCTCCCCAGCTGAGTTGAAAATACAAAAGGGACAGGAAAGATGAAAGGGTACACCACCACTGGCCCTGGGGATTCTGGTAATGTGGCACCTGATTGGCCTGCTCCCCCAGGCTGCCTGTGGGCATGTGTGCCTAAGAACTGAGAACTGCTTGGGAGCTGTTAAGTCCTGCCCCACAGGCCACCTGAGTAGGCAGGAGGACAATCCATATCTTCCCTTGGGAAGGGGCAGTTAGCAAACCAGGGAGACATCGGCAGCTGTGTTTATCTCCAGTTCCAAGAGTCCTACTATCCATATATTGGCTAAACCTGAATACGTATAAATTCCACGAAAAGCATAAAATAGTTGGGGTAATGCATACTAATTGTTTGTTAGTGGTTATTCCTGAACTGTATATTTGTGGGTAATTTTTTTCTTATAAATAACTATTTTTCTACTATACTAAAAATGGAAAGGTTTTTTATTTGCAAGTATGATTGGTAAATTTTGGTGTTTTATGTAATTAAAAAGAGTAGACTTAACAAGGTTAGTAAACTATGAAAATGCCATAGACTTGATGAAACTGATAGATTTTTATGAGATTCATGGAGACATGGTCAAAATCAAATAATTGTGTTATTTCTTCTCATTCAAGGCTGGAAAAATGCAGATTTTACAAATGAATCCATTTTACAAAATGTATTTTTTGGTTCTTATAGGGCAACATATTATAGGAGACTTAATTATTTCTATGATATCCCAGCCTGAAAAACACCCTGCCTTGTGTATGGATTAGGAGCAAGTTGTGATTAGTTTATGTTTTATGCCTTCAAAAATGTGATTTCCCCCATTTATTAATGGAAATTTCATTTCCAATACCATGTTGTATACTTCTATAGAAGTTCCCTTCACAATCCAGTATGAATGGTACCCCTAACATTAGAGTGTATAACCTGTGCAACACTACACATCCATAACATCCTATTTGAAAATCTCATTGCAGTCCTCCCTTCCAGCCTTTCCTGAGATCTCTCCCTCCATTTTATGTGAATTTATATCACACCTTCAGTTTTATAGCATTTCCTGAAGCTGTCATGCCTTTTCTGTGTGTTCTTATTTGTATCTTTTTATATCCTCTATAACAATTGGAGAAACTTGAGATTAGGTTATGTGTCTCACACTTTATAATCCCTGGCAGCACCTGTCTCAGTGCCTTATACACTGTGTGTTAACAAAGGTGACAGCTAAAGTCACAAAAACAGCAATGATAAAAATAATGGATAATATTCAATGAAGGCTCCCCATTTGCCAAGAACAACATGCCCTGAATAGATTATTTCATTTAGCTCTAGCAATAGCTGTATATGCTAAAGACGATTAATATGTTCATTTATAAAGAAGAAACAAAACCAAGGCTCAATCTTAAGTAACTTGTCCAATGTTAAACTATTTAGTAAAATCTTGAATAAAGAATGAAAAAAATCAATCTCCAGACTTTATATACTTTGCAATTTATAATTTAGTTTAAATAATTATAGTATACTAGACTATGAGATTACTGATGGTAGGTGCTATGGACTAAAAGTGACCCCACCCCAGATTCCCACACTGAATCCTAACCTCCAAGGCAGCAGCATCTAGAGGCAGGGGACTTAGGAGGTGATGTGTACATGAGGGTGAAGCCTTCATGATGGGATTTGAGCTCCGGTAAGAGAGACCCCAGGGAGTTGTCTTGTTGTCCCTTTCACCACCATGACAGGATGCAGAGAAAAGGCAGTATCTATGAGAAAGCTGCTATCCCTTGGCAATGAATCTGCCAGCACTTACTCTTTTTCTTTTTCCCCCTCTTGTACTGGGGACTGAACCTAGGTGTGTTTTATCACTAAACTATTTCATCAGTGCTTTTTATGTATTTATTTTTTAAATTTTGAGACAGAGTTTCACCACATTGGGGGACCTGGCCTTGAACTTTTGATCCTCTTGACTCAGCCTCCCCAGTTTTTGAGATTCAAGCATGCATCACTGCACCCAGCTTCTGCCAACAACTTAATCTAGGACTTTCCATTGTCCAAGATGGTGAAAAATAAATTTCTCTTGTTTATAAGCCACTCAGTTTATGTGTTTTGTTGTAGCTACAAAGTAAATTAAGACAATAGGATTTATAATCATTATAGTTTGCATACACAACACAGAATATGTTATATATGCTTAATTACTTGGCAAATAAATGAATAAAGAAAGATGTTACTTTGGCAGTGTTGGGCCCCACTTCTGAACTGCTTACAGGTACAACCTGCTCTGTTATGAGGGGTCTGTCACTTTCTTTTAACTAGAAGGCCCAGGGGATCATTCTGCAGATAAAGAAACTGAGGCACAATTAACACAGATTTTCCCAAGGCCACACTGCAGATAGCAGGTAGTCACAAAATTAGAAAAAAAGAATCTCTGACCACCAATTCAGAGCACATTTCTTATACTCCATTTCTCTGCTGACGCACAGAACACATTTCTATGTATTACATAGGACAAGAGAATAGCATGTGGATCTTTTGTGGAGAAAGCTTCCTGTTAAGGCCCTTCCAGAAACACATCCTGTGTCTACGTAGTGAACACCCACCCAGCTCACCCTGTTCCCACACTGGCTTTTCCAGCTGTTCTCAGATATTCTTTTCCCTCACTGTACCACACATGACAAAGGAGCACCACCTCTGCCCTGAGTCTGAGGGTTTGGACACTGGGTGTTGACAATCCTATGGGGGTCCTGTTAAATCAGGAAGAGAGGGTGCTCTGGCCTGATGAGTTAGTTGTCCCTGCAGACCATTCAGAAGGGGAGTCCTGTTCACTAGTGCTCTCTCTTGGACTAGATCCATAGGCTATAGCAGGTCTAGTTTGGGACTCCTGAGGTGATTATTCCTAGGAAGCTGAGGCACACAATTCCAGTGTGGGTTGATGATGGAAGTCTAACCTGAGACTATTTTCTTTTTTTTCACTAGTCTTGCTCTGAACCACATCCACATCAGGATCCTCACATCTTCTAGGGTAATTGGAGTAGAACCTGGATTCTGACAGCCAAAGAACCCCAGATGAAAGTGTATTAGCACATAGGGACCAGGGTCCTCTACTCCTCCATGGAGATTAGATGACTCCAGGAGTTTAGGCTGTACCAGCTATATGCTGAAGCTTGGACCCACAGACTTGTTACCTGTTGCCACAGCCATGGGGCATTTCATGCTGAAGGACAGGGAAAGACACAGGGCGATCTGGAATGGCTGCCTCTGTGTTTGAGGAGGATGACACTTACTTCTGAAGGGCATCTTCTCTACTTCATCTCATCCTCTTATTCTGCTCTAAATCTATTGCCTGGAACCCCCTCTCAGGATCTCACTGGTCAGGATTTCGAGGAGAAATCAGAGTGACATGCACACATGAAAGAAACAGATTTGCCTGAATCTGTAACTAGCTTATTGTTCTATAGCACTGTTTAGCTCTGTGTCAAGGTGGAGGAGGTTACCTGACCTGAATGGGCATACGTGAACAGGAAAAGAAAGAGGGGCAGGAGTCAATAGGTTGATCAAAGTTTTATGGAGAGCAGCAATTACATTATAAAGAAAAAAAAGATTGAGGGCTTCCTAGAATCTGAACACAGCTATGCGTGGGCAGGGCTAGCAACTGCAGGAGGCAGGGTAAAATATGCCCTTCGGGATTGCTTCATCAGTTGGTGCTAGCTCCTCCACAGAAGGTCACATCCTCTTGACCTTGACAAGAGTCCCTTCTGCTTTACTACCTTCCTATCTTTCACAAGAATCCCTGCTTATTAGTCAACCATGTCATCTGAATGTGACTTGTAGTTCATTGAATGTACTGGAAGGTCTGGTTAAGCTGACAGTTATATGCATTAGATACTTCTTTTTTTCAAAAAAGTATCTTTAAAAAGTATCAAATATATATAAATTATAAAGTTTTATTCCTGTATGCATTTTTTACAGATTGTAATAATCTTACAGGTTCTCTGGAAGGAGGTAAAATGGGTGAGTTTTTGGAATAGCACATCTCAGGACCTAGCCAGGGGTCATAAGACACATGTCAGCAGCCATCGAGTCTTTTACAATAACTCTTTTTGCATCATTTCCAAATGTATATGTACTATGAGATTTTATTATATGTTTAAAGATTTACCATTAAGGTGCATATTTCTGAGCAACTTTGCAGTGCCTGAGGGAGAAGGAAGAGCACAGGTATCTAAACCCTTGTTTTGGGGATTTCAGTACCTTGAAACATGCATTGAGCAAACAGAGAGGGGAAAGGGAGGAAGAGATGGAAAGAAGAAAGAGAACAGAGGAGAAAAAAATGGAGGCATTGGAGGGAAGCATATTTTCCAAATATAAAGTCATTCCAAAGATATCATGAGCAGCAAATTAAACAATCCTTCAGCAAGAATTTTGACAAGGAAATTTCATTAGGGATTTAAATCTCCATGGAAGCTCAAGTTGCTGCATTAAGATATGAAAATTGTGCAAATATTGTTCCTTAGAATGATGTTTGCCGCAGGTCATTGAGTTTCAGTCAATGAAATTTAGAATGATAAATGTCCTGTTGAAAATAACTGGAGGAGGGAGGGTTCTAGGAGAGGAGGAAAGAGCCCTGTAGTTGGGAGTGTAGGCCCTGGAGTCATTTGGAAGAGAAGTGAGACTCCAGAATTTTATTAACTAGTTGTGTGACCTTGAACAAGTTTATTTAGCATCTCTGAGGTTTAATTTGATCATCTACAATATATGGGCAATTTCTACTATTTACCCTGCTCGCCTGTGATTGGAAAGATTTAATGAAATAATCCAGGTAAACCCTTTGGCACAGTATCTGGCACACATGACATTTAAACACACATTAGTAATGATTACAATGATGAGTAGGATAAGATTCATCTGGCATTGACCCTGTCGATCTCTGTGGGAGATGCTTAGAGATACCATTACTGCCTCTGCCTGAGGCTTGGGAGCTGAATAAATCTGCCAAGGTTACATTAGAGTAAGTGTTACACCACATTCATACATGTGTTTCTATCACTAGTCTGTGGGGTCCTCAGAGACTAAGTCATCTTTGCATACTTGTGAATTAACAGACTCTTATTGATTAGTAGCTGCTAGAAAACATTGTTAAATAAATGATTCCAAAAATAAACCAATGTACACATGCATGAATAAAAGATATATATGTAAATATATATATATATATATTTTTTTTTTTTTTCCATTTCAACTGTCTCTGGAACTCATGCATGGATTCTTAATGCTTATCTGTTTTTCTATTTCAAGGAATACTGCCATTTTGACTCACAGTCATAAGCCCTTTTCAGAAAACAGGAGTAAATGAAAAATAACTTTATATAAGTCTATAACCCAAATACTAAAAGTCCTCTTGGAGCATCTTAGCATATTTCTGTTTGACCTTTGAATGAAAAAAGGATGTTTTTTTTTGTGATCTTATAAAACTTATTTTCTATTTTGTGGTTTCAATTAATAGAAATATTTCATATAGCTATCATTTTAATGTCAAATTAATACATTAGGCAAGATATGTGATATAATATTTTACTTAAAGTTTTTGGTTTTGGTTATTTAGAATATCCCATGTTCTCAACATTACAAGTATCATTGAACTAAATACTGTTATGGAAGTAAGGCTTTGACCTTCACAAATAGTCACTGTGACAGGAGGATCATCCTTTTCTGAGGAGTACACAGTCATTAGTTGAAGGTATCACCTTTGCTTTTTGCAGTGATGAACTATTATATCTAATTGGATATCAAAATTTGATTCAAAATTTAAGGAAATTATTTTTCCCACTTTGTATCACATGAAAAGCCAAGTATTCTCTACTTGATACACATTTATTAGTTACATATGGAAAAGAAAGAAAAGAATGCAGAAAGAGGGAAGGGAGGGGAGGAGGAAGGAAAGAAAATAATGAACAAAAGGAAAGATGGAAAAGGGAAAGGAAGCTATGAGAATGAAAAACACAGTAGAAAACTGGATATATTAGGGAAATATTTTTTAAAAAAATGCAAAGACAGGAAGAATCTCCAAGCCCAATTTACATGCAAAATTTCTAATATCCCAAATATGTCTCTAACCACAACCAAGAATAGCTTTTTGGAAACTACCTTAACAAGCAGCCACAATTCCATGATAAATAAGATGCAAAATATTCCCATAACACCATGCTATCTGGATAATTCCTAGATAACAGTGCCCTACATTTCAGAGAACAGTGATATCCATAGCTGTGCTCGTAGCCAGCTTTTCAACAACCTTCACTTTTCTCAAGGAGAGTTAAATTTGTAAAGAAGAGTAGCTAATTACTGCATCACGGGTTACCTTGTAAGGATAAACACATTTAAATCAAACTATAGAAAAACTTTTCTTATTTAAGGATGTTCGCATTTACCTCAGGAAATGTAGCTGGAAATTAGGGGGTGAATGAAAATACATTTTGAAAAGATGTTGAAAGATAGCTAGACATGTTCATTATGCCACAAAATCCATTCAAACCAGCAGGGCAACCTTTGTCTGTAGTCAATACAAAATATTTTGCTAAAATCTCTGTTATACATGTTCGATATACAGAAAAGCATAACATTGCCTCTAGGATTTGGAAATGTCTCTCATTATCCTCACTGAACTAAATTGTTGATTCAATGAAAATCCCCTTTCTTTAGCAGTCATTCAATTGTAGCAGATATTGAAAGAGCAGAAAACTACTTACAAATAAAGATTTGACATTTAACCAGTACTGGGCATTTTAATATAGGAAGTTATTTCTAAATCCATACAGAAACAGAAACTAGCAATTAATATTTCTTAGCAGCAAATTGTCTTCTTTTGCGAATGACGAAAAATGTAATTCATTATTAGTAATGAAATTGCTTATATGCAAATAAGTGTTGCTCAGAACAGGGTTTTCAAAGTCTGTTTCAGACTTTTTATGCACTTTTTGATGCACAATTTCTTAATTTAGTAAGATATATCTTTTGGGTAAACAACTGCATTCATTTTCTATATTCTTACTTTGGTACTGGGTGATTTGGAGGAACAACCTGAGAGAGCTAAGGCAGCGGGGTCTACTGGGAGTTAGTTCCCATTTGAGGTTAGAGGAGGTGTTGAATCTGGAGGAAAAGCCCCACCAGGAGAAGACCTGGATCAAATGAGCTCCAAGCATGCTTTGAATATTGACATTTGTTACCACTCTCTGTCCTTGGCAGCTTTCAGAGACATAGTGAAATACAAGCTTCAGCAGAGTTAACAACCATTGGTTCAAGGAAGGGCTGTCTATATGTTACATTAGAAACAAGAAAAATGCTTGACCTACTTGGATCCGATAAGATGGAGTCAGTTTTCGGCAGAAATTGATCACAACGGACTCCCTGGTAGCCTTCTTTGCACCTGAGGAAAAGGGATAAATGACAAATATATGCATGGGCTTGTGAAAGAAGTAAATAGCTATGGATTACATAATGGTGAGAATAGTATATTCATGCTTTTGCATTATTTGATTCAGTTTGTTTCTGACACCAACAGGAACATTCTATATTTTTATGCAAAAAGAAAAAAAACAACAAAAACATAGGTTTCTTCTATAGTTACATATGCAATACCTAAGGGACAAATTGAATAGGATTTTAAGATGCCTCTCTCAAGGATGCACATAATAGTTATCCCCATACTATAATTCTGGAAGCAGGGGTACTTTTTTTATGTAACACATTTGTCTGCAAAATGCATTCAAAACATATTGCAAGTACCATTTTCTTTATAAAAAGCATTTTATGATATCATACATCACACATTTTGGTTACTGCCTTTTTCATTTCCTAGTGTTTTCCTAGTTTTCTCATTTGCTAATTTTACTTTCAGTTTGAATTTACTTCTTAGCTATTCTTCCCATCAATGTCACCTAAACTCTTTGCCAGAAATATCAGGATTTCATCTGGCAAAGTCTGAGTCTTCTATAAGCTCATGTTTTTCTCTCCCATTTCCTCTTTGATATTAAACAAACATTGCAAAGTGGATGCTTTATGCCAGGCATTGTACAAGGCAACCATTCTGAGGCAGGCACAATTTGAAGGCCAGGAATTTGCCAGGAAGCACCCACAACAAAGCATGACACCTCAGCCCATAGCTTGCTCATTCAATGCTGCCCGGCTGCCTTGGACAGCAACAGCATATCAGCTGGTAGTTGAAGGAACAAACGTGGTGCAGGCCCCAATGCCTCCTCTGAACAGTCTCCTTAAGTGGGAAGGTGGCAATTACTGGTCTGTTTGAAGCTTAATCTGTCATGCTTGAGTTAAGCAGGAAAGCATCCATTGTCACTTGTGGATGAATCTGTCCTACTTACAGAGGGAGAAATTGTGTCGCTGGCATAAAAATCAGATTTAAAAAACAATCCTCTGGTTGTTAGAAATCTATGAAATTGATTTTAAAAAAAGAAAAAAAATTCAAAGAGCCCATTGTATTAGAGATGAGGGGCCGTGAATTCTTTCGTTAGAATATGCTTTGTTTTCTGAGTGTGATAAACTATTAGGCAAGGTTTACTGCAACTGCGGCAGCAATATTGAAAGGCACCTAGGCAATGTCTCTACCTTTCATTGTGAGCCAAATTGGAATTCAGATAATCAGGCAGGCTCTCCACAGCATCTTTTTAAGCCTGGCACTCTGAAGTGTATTTAGCAATTTTCCTCATAGGGGAAGAACAAAGACTTCTGATATATGGATATCTCAGAATCCTCATTCACTATCAAAAAAGATTGTTTATGCAGAAACATTCTTATGATCTTTCTTGAATATATTTTATTGTATTTGAAAACAGGAGGCATGATGCTGGTTTTGTAATGGTAAAAAGTTAGAAAATACTTAGGACTAAAACATATTTGAGATGAAAAAATAAAATTCTATTCTCTAGAAGCTACCCTGATGTTGTTACAGTGCACTACTGAGAATTACCTGTACCACAGAACTCTTTCATTTCCCCATGATCGTGAGTTATGTCCTATGCATACATTATTGTGTGCACTCACTTTCAAGAGATTTTATTTTCAACACACATGGGAGATTGTAAAGACCCTTAATCTTTCTTTTTTTATTTAAGATGAAATGGTACCCTTGGAGAATGGTGGCTTTTAATGGGAGGTGCTCTTTTTGTTTTGTTTCACTTTTTAAAGTTTCTTTGCTTTGGATTTATTATTCCATTTGTGCATGGAAAATAAAATAAAGAAATGGGTTTGAAAGATTTCCAGTCTTAAACTAATTTGCTGTGTATGAGGCCACTCCAAGTGTTCAGGACTCATGGGGTATCAGGAAAATCACACAGTGAGTACGCTCATGCTATCTTTGTACCTGTGGGCTGCAGATAATGAAGCATGATGATGTTGCCACAACCTCGCCTAGGCTAGGAAGCCCACCAGGAGCTGTGTGGCCAGATATGAAGTAAACCCTGCTCCTTTATGAAGGAGGCAGGAGTCACTGTTAATTGGTACCAGGTTTGAAGAACATATTGAAATTCCTATTTAAAAATCACACATATATCACCTTGATAAGTTCAGACTCATCCAAATGTGAAGATGGAATGTTACTAGCAGGCAATGCCAATGAAGGAGATTGAATTTATAACAGTATTAAAGAGAAGACGCAAAGGAAAAAAGAATCTTCAAATGTACTTACATTGCATAGATTGAATTTGGCAGGCCTTCCTACAATGTAATAAGTACATCTTTTGAGATACATCACTGCCTTACTTGTTTTATTTTTGTTAGTTTGTGTGGTGGTGCAAGTATTTATGCTTATTCCCTGCCCCCTTTGAAAGACATAAGAATAAGAGGAATTTATATCCTAGAATGATCTGCTACTCATCTTAAAGCATGGCAGAATTAATAAGAAGTACATGTGCAATCATTGATGGTAAATGCACGTATTGTTTTTAGTACACATCTTGCCTCATGTAGGCTAATATTCTATTATTTCTCTACTGTGTCTTGCTTTCAAGACTCCACTCAATCCATCCACTCTGTTTTCTGGGTTTCCTTATCTTGCAGAATCCTTGCACCACAGCAACCATATTAAAAGTTACAACATAATCTCTTTGTTTTACAGGTACGTTTTGATTCTGCAACTACATAATGAGGGAGCATGCTCAAGACAGGAAACAGCCAGGATTGACAAACAGCTGTGTTAAAGAGAGTACTAAGGATGTAGCTTCGTGGTGGAGTGCTTGCTTATCTAGTATGAGAGGTCCTGGGTTTAATCCATTGTGTGGCATTAATAGTGAAATAACCACAAAGTAAATGAGAACTGAGGCATTTTTCTCTGTAAAGAATTAGCCTCAAGCTAATTACGCCTGTAATCCCTGCACTTTGGGAGGCTGAGACAGGAGAATCGTGAGTTCAAAGCCAGCCTCAGCAAAGGGGAGACACTAAGCAACTCAGAGTTACCCTGTCTCTACATAAAATAGGGCTGGGGGTGTGGCACAGTGGTTGAGTGCCCCTGAGTTCAATCTCCAGTACTAAAAAAAAAAAAAAAAAAAAAAAAAAAAGAATTAGCTTCAAATCCTGTTTTCTTTGAGGTGAAGGAATTACTCCTTTGAAAACCAGTAAGTTCTTGAAAATGCTGTGTTTTTGCATTTCCAAATTTAAAAAGCAACAGAGAGGGCATCGTTGAGCCTACAATATTCAATGCAGACTAGGGCAGGAGAGAGGTTGTACGATAACTATGGGAAGGTTACCCCAAAATAAGAGAGATTGGTCTCTGGCAATGAAGGATAGAGTGTGGGGAAAGGGCTGGAAACTCTCAGAGCCCAGTGCAAGGAACTCTAGGTTCCTCTCTTGATGAACCCTGAAGTCAAGTCACAACCCAGGGCTCTCCTTGCTGCAGAGACAGGGCCGGCATGTAGTCGCAAATGCAGACATCAGTTTTTGACTCCTTACATCATTCCCACTTTGCCCTCACTTGTCCAGTTGTGTCTGAAATAACAAGTATCCCATTCTATTATTTTTCCTCTTCTATGATGTCCCCGAGGAAAAGCAGAGTGGTTGGCTTCAGTGAAAACTTTTAAAAGGCAAACCTGAGCCAAAGAAAAGAAGAGAATAATAGTGTCCAAGATGAGAAAATACAACATGCATCACTTTTGGCTGGAATTCAATACTCGTTTTGTATAGTGTGGTGAAGCTGAAGTGGCAACATATCACCTGGCCTCATGAGGACGACCCCAAGCTAGAGACTTAAAAATGATCAGGCCGCATGCTCATGTTTCCCCAGAAATCTCCATTCTTTGGCTATATGAAATTGATGACCATGGCAGGCAGCCCACACTCCACTTCCTACCATTTCCTTCTCTTCTCGTACAATTCTCATACACCAGTTTATTTTTTGGAGTCTATTTCTTGAATAAGTTAAGGCTAATAATATTAGGACTATGATTGAAAACCGAAAGACTCCCAATATTTATTAACAAGCTCCCCCACACTTCAGATTATTCTTCAATTTCTCCTGGTAGGAAAACAAAATAAAACTACATAAAAACTGTTTTACTGAGTACACCGTATTATTCTCTTGCTCCTCATCTATTAGTTTCCTGTTCATTTACTCATGAGTGCAAGGTGTTATCACTGCTTGCCAATAACTAAGAGGGTTTTCTACTCAGTGTTTGTATGGATGGATGCACTTTAGGTAAATTATTGAATATCTTTGTTTTCCAGTTCCAATCCAAATAAAACAGGTATGGTAAGAGGAAGGATAAAAATAAACAAGCACACACAGTTATTTCATCTATTGCACTTTGGTCATTTTTAAACCTAGGGATTTTATATGTTGTCTCTACAATAATGAATTTTAAATAACTTATAGAGGGAAATATATGAAGGCTATAAATCTGTTCAAATGTTACTTCAATTGCGATGTAGTACCTAGATTTCTGCAAAAATTGCATAGGAAGTAGCCATACTCCTCCCTTTTTCAACTTTGATTTGAAACCATGAGTTAAGTGGGTTCTCAAGGACAGAGAAAAAGAGACATTTACTGGACAAAAACTCAGAACTATGAGCATGGCCTGACATGTTTCTCTGTTTAGTTAGATGAACAAAACCTCTATATATGCTTGTAACCAGATTAACTGGAACAAAAACATAAGCAATTTGAATGCCACCAGATTTAAAGACTTACACAACATGCCTACAACTGATTAATGTCTAGACTGCTTAAACAAGAAGAAATATTATGAACCCAAACAACAAATGATTGACGTGGGATTTGATTATCACAAAAGCTTGCCAGGGACCCTGTACTTCTCCTCCCAGGAAAATGCTATGTATAGTCAGAGAGCTCATTCCTGCACACATCACTCCTCTCTCTTCCCTTCTCAAACAGATAAGGGTCATCTTCACCTTGCCTTTAGGGGGCACATACCTTTGCTGTCCTTTAATGGATCTTTGTTTGTACTTTACTTTTAATGCATCCTGAAATTCTTCTCAGTAATCTAAGTCAAGAACACACCCAGGCTCAGCTGAGGTCCCACTGCCTCCTTGGAGAGGTCTCCTCAGACGGCGAGATGGTGACAGGAAATATATAAAGAATACAAACCTGTTCAAGTGTTTGTTTCAATTCCTGTGTCATACCTGCTCTCTGCAAAAAATTTCTCCAGGAAGTGTAGATACTTCTTCTTTGACCTTGATTTTAGACATGAAATTTTAAATAGCAGAAATCAATTAAGGTCCTGAGGGAAATAGTGGCAGATAAACTGCATGGTTTACTTCCTAACTAGAAAAATTTTATTCTAAGAAAAAAGTGGCCTTTCCTTTTTAATGTTACAGCAAACAGTACTTGGTCAGTAATGGATGAGCCTGCCAATTTTAAGGGGACTATTAAGTGCAGATTTGAGAAAGGAAAAGCCCCTATCGATATTGTTCCCTATTTTCTGCCAATCCTCCCTGGCCTCTGTGTCAGTACTTGATTGTAAAAAATGGAAAAATCACTGAAAAATGAAACTTAACATTTTAGAAGCACTGTGGTTTACAGCACCGCCTAATTTTAAATTCCAGATCCACTGTCTACTGGATGCTTACTCTATCTGTAACTTCTTTTCTTTGTATGTAAAATAGAGATAAGAGTAACTATATTTTAGAAAAATTAGGAATGATAAAACAGTTCATGGTAAGCATTGAATTAATGTTAATTTTCAATATTCTTTAAATTTGAAACATCCTCATTTTTTAAATAAGTACACAGAAATTGAGTAAGTTATCTCCCTTCCAGATCACCCAGCAAGTATTTAACTCATGAACAAACTCAACAAGGCTGACATTTAATCCCTTGCTTCACCTATGATACCATCTGGTACTCTATGGAAATCCTTCAGATATATGCATTGCCATACATGCCACTCCTTTCCCAACATAAAATACTTTAAAGTATGGTCTAAATATCATGAGCTGAAATCACAATTTATTTTTAAAAATGAAAGATTAGATTTGTAAATTATTATCCAATCTTGAAATGTTAAGTTATGATGTCACAGATATTGGTCACTGACTGAAAGACAAACTTCCTGAACTTTATATTGATTCAAAAAGTACTCATCAACTGTGTATAGAAGATTCTCTAGGAGAATTACTACTAAAGAATGATAATGAGTTTTTTTTCTAATTGATGAATACAAATTATATATACATATACACCTATGTATATACATACAATATACAACATGGTGTTTTGAACTATGTGTACATAATGGAATAGCTAGCCAAGCTAATTAGCATATGTATACCTCATATATTTACCATAATTATACATTTATCTGTAATAAAAACACTTAAAAATCATTCTCTTATCAATTTTTATGTATACAAAGTATACAATGTGTTGTTATAAACTATAGTTTATATAAAGTTTTATCATATAGTGCAATATGTTTCTGGAAATCTTTCTTTTGGTACATTATTGATGGGAATGTAAATTAGTGTAGCAATTACAGAAGACCTTATGGAGGGTTCTTCAAAAAACTGAAAATTAAACTATCATATAATAAAACTATCCCACTACATACTTTAGATATAAAATAAAATTAAACCAATGTGTCAAAGACATATCTGCATTTCTGTGCTCATTGCAGTGTTATTGCTAATAGCCAAGATATGGAATCAACATAAGTACCTATCAGTTGATGAATGAATAAAGAAAACATGAGTTATGTACATAATTGAATACTATTGAGCGCAAAAAAGAATGAACTCTGCCATTTGCAATAACATATATGAACCTGGAGTACATTGTGTTAAGTGAAGCAAGCTGGGTACAGAAAAAAACACCACATGGTCTTGCCTGTATGTGGAATGTAGAAGAAATATTTCAACTCACAGAAATATGAGAATCATGGTTATCAGAAAATGGGGTGGAGGTGGAGATTTGGGCATTGGGAGAATGTAGGTCAAAGGTTAATGACATTTCTTGATGATGGATCATCCTTAATTTAAAAACAAAAAAGCCAAAACCAAGTAACCAAACAAACAAAATCAGTGCATGGATTCACATTAAGGCCAAGTGAATGACCTGGCATCAAGAGGATGGAAAGAGTAGGAGCCAGAATTTCAAACCAGGCCTGTGTGGATGCAAAATGTGGGTTGAATGGAGCAGAAACTTTAGCTAAAGATCTGCAGCCTAGTATGAGATAGCTGTATTTATGTGCACTACTCTCTGTGTCTTCTATTCTGTACCATTGGTCTACATGACTATTGTGGTGCCAATACCATGCCGTTTTTGTTACTATTGCTTTGTAGTAAAGTTTCAGGTCTGGTATTGTGAT
>CM053404.1:37520971-37576519 GCA_028644305.1 Xerus rutilus
ATAAAGATGTTTAATATGAAGAATGTAATCTGCTTATAATTTTGTGCAAAGTTAGAAAAATTATGATTGTAACAATTTTTTTTCTATTTGCCTCAACAAATGTTTTCAGTGAATAGTGTGTACAGCTTCTGAAAATTTGTTTTTTTCTGTTATGTTCGATAACATGTATTAAAATGCAACTTTTGGGAAAAAAAAATAACGTAAAAAAAAAAAAAAAAAGATCTGCAGCCTACCGTTCTCGGCTCAAAGGTATGAATGGTGTTAGAAGAAACTCCCTCCCTAACTACTCATCACTGAGTCTGAACTCTAGGTTTGACGATGGAGAATATTGTGACACTGATTAAAGTCTAGGCTTCCCTTACTGAACTGAGAATTTAATTAAGTGGTCTTATTTAAAAAGGAGCACTAATTAAGACAGCAAGATCTTTAAGTTAACCAATTGATATTAAAATTACCTACAGACTGAATACAGCCTTTCTGCAACCCTTTCAACTATAAAAGAATTTGGGATTGGATTGTTGTGAAGTGCCGAGTAGCAGCTATCTTCTAACTTATGGAGGTTTTCCAATGTGTTATCAATAGCTTTCAAGTATATCACAAATGCCAGGTTGATGCCATTGGGATTCATATCGTCACTCTAATGTTTCTTGCTAACAGAGTTATGCCTGAAATCTTAAGAAAATGGATATATTTAAAAAATATCCCTTTAGAAAGTTTGGATTCAAAAATAGAGGGAAGCCAATTATCATAATACTGCTATGATTTGAGGTGTGAATTTGAAATCATCTGCTCAAATCCAGGAGGTATGCTGCATTCATCTCTTATCTGAACCATAAAGAAAGGAGAACAATGACAAGCCTGAGAAGTTAAACAAATACAATAACAAATGTGTGTTTACTCAGCCACAAGGTCTTCTCAATCATGAGCAGAGGATCAGGGGCTGTGTCCAGTGGCTACCCACACACCTCACTGGTCAATTTCAGCACCAGGATCCAGGAGTCAGCAGCCCATTCATATCCAGTCATTTTACTTTACTTTACGGCACTTTCACTATCAAAGAGTCAGTGGCTCAGGAGTTCTTAATTTGTCTGAATCAACTTTTGACCTTGAACAATTTTTGCCCCTACTTGCCCAGGAGCCATGTTTCAACTTCACTACCTCATTCACAAAATGAAAATCCGTAACATGGAATGAAGGGACTACATGATTTAGGATGCAGAATGATATTATTTAGAGCAGTAATGTAGGCTAAATAACCCATTCTATATTCGTTTGATTTTACCATATCTGAAATAAAAATAACTTATTATTGGTCTACGATAAATAAATAAAAATACAAGGTTGTCTCTTGGAGGGAAGTCTTCATAACGGGAGTATCAGAGATGATGAAATAATAATTAACTTAATGAAGAACAAAAGTATCAGGAGTAGCAATGTCAGGTTACTGGATGGAATTTTGCTTCATATCAATTTCAAAAAATTCCTTGATACTAATTTCCTAGTATACACAAGATCTACTATGACACAAGTAGAGCTTGCCCTTTTGACATAGGATAAACTCTAGTCCTGTCACCTAGAGAGGTGATGGAGGCCTATGGACAATCTCTCAAAGAGCTCAGCTGTCAATGGGGTGACCAAGTCTTGATTTAAGGAATGATTTGCGCACCTGTGCATGTATCCACAAACACACTCACATAGCCCTTATTTCTTGGAAATACTTCTAATAATCAGACAATTGTGGCAGATAATTTAGGCCCTAACAGCAAAGTCTAAGGAGAGTCAGGTTCTCCTCTCTGCTTCTCTAGTTAAATTCCCATGAGTGTCTTTGATATTTCTCAGCCAACAGACCAGGATTCATTGTGAGATCCACTTCCTATGACTCTTCATTATTCTAATAAAGAATCTTACCAAGACTGAGAAATTGGCCAATTGCAGTGTTTGTTACTTAAGTTTCAGCCACTGTCAGACTCTCACTTGGCCCTAGTTGCTCAGAAATATGAGTAATTGATGCAATCTATAAATATAATGACCACACTTGTTAGCTTCCCAGCTCAGCAAGAGAATAAATCCAAGCCACAGTAGGGTATCCTAAAGTTATTGTATTAGTTCCTCTTGCTCTAACAAAATGCCATAGATGGTGGTTTAAATAACAGTCATTTATTTTCTTATATTTCTGGATGCTAGAAGTCTAAGATCAAGGTACTTTCTATGTCTGGTGCAGTCTCATGGTCTCTGGGTTGCAACAATCTGCTTTGCCCTCACCTGCTGGAGATATCTTCCTTGCTTCCTCTTATATAGTCATATCCCTGTAGGATTAAGGCCCCACTCTTAATAACTCCTTTAATCTTTATTTCCTCCTTTAGGCCCTCGTTTTAGGTACAGTCTTATTGGAGGTTAGGGCTTCAATATATGAATGTGACAATTCATATATCATGGATTTGGGAACACAACTCTGTCCATAGCAGTTACCAAGGTGGGGGACTGACTGACATGATCAGAGTAACAAAGACCAGAAGTAGATTTTGTCTTGAGCAGTCATGAAATTCACTAGTTAAAAAACCTTGATCTCAAATCCCATCTGGTTGGAGATAGAAGAGATGGGCAGTTCACCTCAAGAAATTTTTCACACTGAAACCCTTTAATGTTCATACCGATATAATAAACATGTGGGTTTTCATTCACTTTGTTAGATCCAGTCTCCACCAGAGTTGGATCACCCACTGGATCCTGCTGCAGCTCCATTTTCATGTCTTTTATCTTTATTCCTTAATATTTCTTTTGACTTTTATTTTCTCAAGCCAGCTTATAGCCTGCATTTGGTTAACTGTTCCCCTGCTGTGTGGGACACAGAGGACAGAATTCTCCTATTTATCTCCAGATAAAATACAGCACACCCATTAAATCTGAACTTCAGATAAATATTTATGATGTGTGTCATACATGCAATATTTTGGATACACTTACACTAAAATTGTTTTCAAAAGTGTTTACCTGAATGTCAAATAGAATTCAGTGTCCTATATGTCCTGTATTTATTTGCTCAATCTGTCACTCTTATCTGTATGAGAATAAAAGAATACAAATCATCAAGGAAGTAAGAACTACCTTCAGGAACACCTAGGTAAACTTTAATATACAGTAATTTTGCAATAACCATGCCCCATTCTGATCAATTTCATAATCTCTCATTTTTAGGATAAGAACTTGGGCACTTATACTGACTTCTATAAAAGAAGTAAGGCATGCAGTGAGCTCACACAGTCTAGAAAGGTTGAATATAAATTTCAATGCCTACTTCTTAAATGGCCAACCGCTAAAAGGCTCAAGAAGTGATGACTGAATGATGTTAACACTGTTTGTCAATGTTGAGTGCAGGTTTCTGGCTTGATTGTGTGGATCACCATTTTCTACTTTGCATAAAATCTGAATAAACCATAAGAGCTTGTTGGCCAGCAGCCCAAGTGAGATAGAAGGAAAAAAGAGCCCATTCTTCCTGCTTCATTCTGCATCTCACTTTGCTCCAGATAATTTTAATACTGAGGCACTCACAAGCTATTGCCTTTGAAAAGCAGCAAACACAGATGTGGAACACAGGGCGAGGATAACCTAAAATCAGTGATCAAACACAAGAAGGGACTCATCTGGAGGGCTGCAATGTCCTTTCTGAAATTCACGTTCCAGGAAGGAGAGGATGAGAGAGTATGTGATCCACAAGAGATCAGAGATCAGCCTTGTTCTCTGCCTGGATTGTGTGGGTGATTCCCTGAGGCAAAACAGTACACAGCTTGATAAGGAAGAGTGAAAAGAAAATAAATCTGGTAGATAATTCTCATTTAAAAGGCATCTCTATGATTGGCATTATAAAGGAGAGAAGGAGCTCATTAGCAAACGAACTGATAAAACCATTCGCAGCATGCTTCAGAAAGAAGTGGTAATAATTATTGTCTCTCTAAGAAAGGGGCAAAGTATTCACATAGTGTCATTCACGGATCCGTTTGCAGACATCACAGAGCAAGCTGCAAAAAGTCCCACAGTTTTCTGATTTAATTAAGTGAATAAGGCATTAAAAAAAACCACTTTTACAGTTCATACATCTGGATCATAGGGGGTTCTACATGAAACATGAGTTTTTAAAAGCCATTTCAGAAACCCCCAGAGTTGCTGAACCCTCATCCAACAGTATAATTTTCTGTGTTTCTCCCAGGATATTATAGGATCAACTAACAGGGGATAGAGTTTCTGCTGGCTAAAGGAAATGGGCAGCTTTGATCAGAATTCACAATAATATATCTCCCTCACATGATAAATGATTTACTGCTGAGGATAAATGGATATAATCTTTCATTATGCATGACATTCATCAGCAAGAAGGAAGCCCTGGATTGAATGGAAAATGATTTCATATTAAAAGCCTCATGCAACTCAGGCTGAGAGATGCAAGGGAGGTCTGACCTTAAAGGAAAAAAGAAAAAACTTGTAGGTTTAAATGGATGCTCAGTCAAAAAATAGAATCATTATTTTAAGTTTGAAAATGTGTTAGGAAGAAACAAGGGGATTATTTGACTAGAGCAACCACAGATTTACACAAAAATCCTAATTTCTTAACTAAATTATTGACTCTATTCAAATGTATCATTAAGACCAACTTTGGAAACTGAGAATAATGATTAACCACACAAACAGGAAAATTCCAAATGCAAAGGGTTTAATAAACTTTCCAGTGTGGTTGGGGAGAGGTTCTCAATAAGGGAAGCAGGGATGAGAAAGTTGGAGAAGGAATAGGCCCATGGATAGTGGCTTTTCTTAAAAGCACTCCTATATTCTGGCATTTTTGAAATTGAAAATATACACTTATGATGATGCAACATAAGATACATCACATAATTTGGTATTAAAACATGATACAAGTGCTTTGCTTTGTTGAAGTTTTATGATAGCAATAACATCTTCATTTGTCTTTCTATGCAAATCCCCCAATGCAATAGCATATTGTGAACACAAAAAATAGAGAATCTGAATTAAACCAGATGCAAACATTGATTTGCCCCTAATATAAACCTCTTCTAATAACATAGAATCATTGAGACAGAAGAGATCATAAACGGTGCCTGTTCCAACCACCTCATGTTGCGGAGGAGGGAATTATAAACCAGAAAAAGGGACAAGCCTAAGACAAAAGTCTCCCCCCACCAGGCTTATATTTTTTATTTTTTATATTAATTTATTCTAATTAGGTATATATAACAACAGAATGTATTTTGATTCATTATACACACATGCAGCACAACTTTTCATTTCTCTGGTTGTACTTGATATAGCATTATACCATATGTACGTGTACCTAGGGTAACAATGTCCATCTCATTCCACCATCTTTCCTACCCCCATGCCCCCTCTTCCCCCTCTCTCCCTTTTGTTCAAAGTTCCTCCATCCTCTCCCCCCCATTATGGATCAGCATCCACTTATCAGAGAACATTCTGCCTTTGGATTTGGGGGATTGGCTTACTTCGCTTAGCATAATATTCTCCAACTCCAACCATTTACCTGCAAATGCCATAATTTTATTCTCTTTTAATGCTGAATAATATTCCATTGTGTATATATACCATAGTTTCTTTATCCATTCATCTATTGAGGGGAATCTAGGTTGCTAGATTTAGCAATTGTGACAAAGGTCTTAAGGATAAAACAAGGGCCAGGGCCCACGTGTTCTGTTTCTAAATCTAGAGTTCTTTCTGCTATTTCACACTTCCTCTTATAAAGCAAAGACTTATTCCTAAATTCATATGCCATCCCTGATACCAGATTTTTCTGAATTTTTCCAATGAAAACATATGTTCTTTTGGAAAGCATTCAGTGCAATTCAACTGGCTAGAGTTCTCGTAACACCCCAACCACCAACTCTTATTTTTTGGTAACAACGGCAGGTCAAAAAGAAGTAGCAATATCAAAGCCACTAACTTTGGACCAGATGCGATAGTGAAACACATTATTCTAAATCTCAATGTCCTTGTGAACTGGGAAAATCATACAAAACACAGGCCAGGATGGGTGAGCTAGAGAAGGGGATAGTCTTTCCCTAGTGACAGGAATGTGATTGTTGACCTTAAATTCAAATAAAGCAAAATGCCACTGACAAAATTTAACAAAATTTTAACAGATATCCATAGAGAGTAAACTCAAAGTGAAAATCAAAGGAAGAGTATTGAACTAGCATGTTTTCATTTCAGCTTGCCAAACTCCAAAGATGAGCAGTAATTTGAAATCAATAAATACCCAGTAATTATTTTCTGCCAACACACACACACACACATATATTCAGTTAATCAAGGGGGGGGGGTTATATATGGTATTTTATGTGTGTTTATTTAGGAACAAGCTGAACAAAAAATGCTATCAGAAAGTACTCCTACATGTTGTAGAATAACATGAATAATCAACTTTGAAAATATTACTCTATGCAAAACACAAGTGTTAAGCACATTACAAAAGTTAGAGAATGAAAACTTTGTGGCACCAAGCAATGAAAGAGAGACATTGTTTCCACTATTTTATGGATGAAGAAACTGAAGTTGAGAGAAATTACCTTCTGTGTCCTGGGTCACATGGAAAATGTATTAGAACTTCAATTTGACCTCAATGTTCAACCAACATTTTATTTCTAGCTCTTGTGCTGCTTTTGACTGTTAGGATAGTGTTATACATGTTTTTAAATTCTCCATTATTAACTATCTCTTGAGGAAGGTAGGACCTATCATTTTATACACAAAGATAAAAGTGAGACTAAAAATGTAATGGTTTGCTCACATTTAATGACATAATTAAATCAATCTGGAAATGCCTAAAAGAAAGATACAATATTTAATAAGCCTTTGGACTCAATATGCTAAATAGTCTAACCTCCCAATTCATATGCTCATTTAAAATTAAATATGCTAAGAAGGCTGCAGCTGATATATTTGAAAACAGAAACTTCTTTGAAATAAGGGATTTTTATAAAGACCATTGATGGCACACAGGAAGAAAGGATGAGAGGCTAAACGAAATGGTGAAGTAATGAAGACTGGTAAACAGTATGAAATCACTTCTACCCCTAGGCTAAAGGGCAAAGGGATATGTCTGAGTCAAGGAAACAAGGCAAAGCCAATGGGTCTCTCAGACAGGCACTAAAACCCTAGGTAAACCTAGTTCCTGTAGGAAGTGAACCAAGAAACACAGGAACCAAAGCAGAGAGAGAAAGCCTTTAAATTTATGGTTTTTTACTGGCCAACTGCACTCAGAAGCCATTGATCAAGAGAAGCTAAGATTGAAAGGTCAAGGGAATGGCTCTAAGAGCAAGCAGGTAGCTGATCAGCAGGTTGGTTTTAACTCTATATGTTCCACATAGCACACAAGAAGATCCATAAATCTATACACAGTTCTTAATATATAGATCTATACAGTTATAGATGCATCTTTAAGTTCTTCCTCAATATTAATGCGGATTGGTTCCAAGACTCCCCGTAAATATCAAAATCAATAAAAGTTCAAATCCTTTGTATAACAAGACCTACTACCTCCATATAACCTAGGTAATACTATACTGTATTATTGATGGGGAAAAAACAAGGAAACAAAGTATGGACATGTTCAGTAAAGATACAATATTTTCTTCAAAATATTTTCTATTAGCACTTGTCTGAATCTGTAGATGGGGAACTACAGATTCAGAGTCACACTGTAAAACACCCGCGCATGTGTTTGTAACACAAGCACCAAAGACGCTTTCCCTAATCATTCTAAACAGAGATCTTACTAAACTTACAAAAACCAATAGAAAGCCAGGTGTGGTAGCACACGTCTGTAATCCCAGCACTTTGGGAGGCTGAGACAGGAGAATCACGAGTTCAAAGCCAGCCTAAGCAACAGAGAGGCACTAAGCAACTCAGTGAGACCCTGTCTCTAAATAAAACACAAAATAGGGCTGGGGATGTGGCTCAGTGGTTCAATCCCCGGTACAAAAAAAAAAAAAAAAAAAAAAAAAACAATACAAAATGGTGCCAGTACCGTCATTAGGAATCTTCACTTGTCCTTCCAATCCGTATCCATCTCCACATGTGCAGCGCCCTGAAACTGCAGCTATATAGGCACACACACATTCACACCCTGGTCTGCACTTCAATAGGGTAATTTATTCCCCTGGGCACTCATTTCCTCCTTTGCCAATCAGGCTAATTTCCCCTGTCTAATGCACAAGAGAGCCCTGACCAATGATTACTCAAAGCTCATAAACTCTTAAAGATGAAGAGTTCTAGTGTTTGCATTCTGTTCCTTAGCTTTGAATAAAAATGTTACACTATATAAGAGTTTCTGGGGGATTTATTATCAGCATTCTATCTTAAAGAAAAAACAAAAGTCACACCACAATTATAATTAGTACTTTAATGACCTTCTCCAGAACTTCCTAAGGCTACAACATAATTAGTCCATTTTATAATTAGCACTTTAAAATATCATTTGTCAGAAGTAAATAAAAAGTGACTGGATCTCCTGGATATAATTTACATTACTTGATGTAGAAAGGATTTATCAGTGCCTGTGATGTTGTGGATTCTGTGCTAGATATTTTACATAATTACCCATTTATTCCACCCAGTATTGTTGGTCAGCAGGATTTTAGTTGTGGTTTTAAACATGACAAATGGAGGTATGGAGTGATTTGGTAATTTGGTAAGTCACAAAGTTCCTAAGATTGAATACTATGATTTGTTCCCAGGGCTTTTTGACCATGACTTTTCACTACAGAACACCAGAAAGCCATTTAATTACTTTTCTTTGCTCACAGCTGTACACTTACATACTAGAACCTTTAGTGTCAGTACTAACTCTTGCTATGAGCAAGGAGCAGACACTGAACAGCACAGGAAAAATAATCAGAATCACAAGAATGACCATGCTGTTCTTGGTGTATAGAAAGCACACCTCTGCATTTTTCAAGTTATTGTATTTTTATTTTTATTATTTTCATTATAAAATTTGGTTTCCTTTTGAATAATTTGGAGAAGGTTCAGTTTTGTGTTCAGTCCACATTAACAGTGAAAGAATTAGTAAATTACTAGTTTTAATTTTTAAGAAATGCAACTCTATAGTATTTTTTCACTGATTAAATACAAATCATTTTCCCCAGTAAAAATTGTAATAAATTATTACAATTATATTGTAATTATAATTACAATTATTATAATTATATTGAACAAATTATTAAAATGTAAAATATTTTAAATGGTAATATTAGATTTAGAATTACATAATTTTAAGCATCTATATTCTAGTGATAAAAACTTTTAAATTTCCTTTTGTATGAATTTATTTTGAAACCAGTCCACCCCTTGTTCTTTATGGATCCTTTAAATTACACATAAACACCTTGGCAATCAGTAGTAATCAGTTTCCACCTTAATTTGCTTTCCATGATGTTATTAGACTTGGAATGGATAACAAAGTGCCGAGTCTCTAGGGTTTGTGATTTCTTCCTAACACCTTTCTTCAATAATTACAAGTGCCTGTCATGAAATGAATTAGGTCTTCATTTTGGTTTGGACAAAAAGCCATTAATTTTATCAAAGGTCACTTCAGCTGACTTCAATTTTAGTTCTTATCAGCAGAACACTGTGAATCCTCTATATCTACATCTTTCTTAAAGGACTTCTACAGGGCAATCATTCAGAAACGTCTGCATGCTGAGTCTCAGTATCAAGGCTTTTGTAGAGAAGGATACGTATATATCTGTGCACACAAACATACACATGTGATATGTGTGTATATATATACATATACTTACAAATATCACAGATATACATGTGTATTTATATATGCAAATGTTATGTACATGTATATATTATATAACATTTGTGTATATATACATACATGTATATATATATTTGTGTGTACATATATATAATATATGGATTACACATATATGCATATAAATGATTAATGTTGCTTCCATTGTAAACTTACCTGAATTATGAAATCTATAATACTTTCTCTTGAGATCTTCCTGCAATTGTTCTCTATAATTATCCTACCAGTTACTTGGGTTCTTGTATTATTTCTCTAAAATTGCACTTGTATCCAAACAATCTCAAGTTCACTTATTGCAGGTGTTTTGGACTGTTTGTATCTCCTCTAAATTCAAATGATGAAACTCTATTCTCAATATGATGGTACTTGAAGGTGGGGCCTCCAGGAAGAAGTTAGATGATGAGGGCAGAGCCCACAAAATGACATTGATGTCCCTATAATAAGTGGCCAGACAGCTAACTGCTCTTTTTCTGCCAGGTGAGGAGAAGAAGTCAGCAGTCTGCAACATGAAAGAGTGAACTCACACACACTCAACTTGTTGGTAGCCTCATCTCAGACTTTTGGGGCTCTAGAATGTTTTGAGAAATAAATTCAGTTGTTAAGTCACTCAGTCTATGAATCTTATAGCATCTCAAGTTGACTAAGAGTGCTTACATCTTAGCCTTCCAAGCATGTTGTGACTCCCTCAAGGCAAAGATTTGATACAATTCTTAAAAGATAGTCCTAATAACAACTAAAATTACTGAATTTTTACAGTATCAATGGTTATTTTTATTATTTTAAGTCTCTGCCCTATGATATTTCTATTTTGAGTTCCATTTATTAGTTGAAGAAACAGACTCAAAAAATTTAAATATGGACAGGCATATTGGCACACACCTGTAATCCCAGTGACTTGGGAGACAGGCAGGAAGATCACAAAATCAGTGCCAGCCTCAGCAACTTAGGAAGGCCCTAAGCAACTTAGCACAATCCTGTCTCAAAATGAAACATAAAAATGGCTTGGGATGTGGCTCAGTGGTTAAGCATCCCAGAGTTTGATCCTTAATACAAAAAAATAAATTAATTAAATATGTATATGGAGTAACAGGGAAAAATCACAAGATAAAATGGACTGCAATGGCAGGATATGCATTTTCTCAAAGCTGGGTGACAAGTTGTCAGAGATACCAAAGAAAGTTCTCAAGATTCACACCCAGGCCTTTTAAACTCCTAAATTGAGCCCAACCCCAAAAAATAGTCTATTCAGAAATGAAATTGTGGTGATGATGGTCAGAGGAGACAGAAATTAAACTTCTCCAGACTATTAATTATTTAGAAAGTAATGGTCAAGTGATTGTAACAAAATGACTATATTTTTTATATTTAGTGATATACAGCCAGAAATACTC
This sequence comes from Xerus rutilus, assembly GCA_028644305.1. Classification (NCBI taxonomy): domain Eukaryota; kingdom Metazoa; phylum Chordata; class Mammalia; order Rodentia; family Sciuridae; genus Xerus; species Xerus rutilus. Next base: position 37,532,207 of record CM053404.1, read on the forward strand.
AAAACATAGGTAACATTTTTAATAATTAAGATATGTGGGCTTATTTTTATGTCATGGCTTATTTGAGTCACTTAATTTGGGTTGGTATAGAAAGAAAAACTCATTCAACTATACTTGAGTTAGCAATTAAATAAGAACCATATACAATGCTGATTAAAAATCTCTTCTTTGCTATACAGTGATATTCTTCCTGTTGGACTATCAACAATAGACATCAATCCCTATTGAAGATTCACAACTTCTATCTTGTATGAAAACCTGATCTTTTAATTATGGCATAATCCATTCCATATCCAGGGAGAAGCAAAGGTAATCAGAGCTAAACCAAAAAAAGGAAAGCACATCTTTATATAATATCAATATTTTATATAAATCAACAGAAAAAGTTGTTCTTGGCTCTTCAAGAATAAGTAAATGCTTAGGAAAGTGATAAGGCAGCATGTGGTGTGGAAGATCCATAAGACTTTTTTTTGTCCCTGAAACAGCCACAGCTGCAGCTGCTCACCACAGGCATCATGGTGTAAGAAAGTTCCCTTTGTTGGAGGAGCATCCATCCGTGTTTTCAGGGGGAAAAAATGATAAGAGTGGAAATGACTACTGTTTTGCAGAGGCATGAATTAGAGGCAGTGTAATAAACAAATCTCAACCACATCAAACCTTAGTATTCCCATATGTATTTCAATAATTGAGAGAGATTGTTTGCATCACATAGAGAATCAAGTCTAACATTAGACTCTCCCAAACTATAATCTTTCCCAGAAGGAAGTACAAAAGTGGTCTTTAATTCATCAATAACCCTTCATTCAAAACACAAGCTCCCTGCCTGCTACAGTAGCACACACCTGTAACCCCAGAAGCTTGGGAGGCTGAGACAGGAGGATCGCAAGCTCAAAGCCGGCTTAGGCAACTTAATGAGAACCTGTCTCAAAATAAAATGGGGTGGGGATGTGGCTCAGTGGTTGAATGTCCTTGGTTTCAATCTCTGGTACCAAAACAAAGAAATAAATGTATAATTTAAAAACAAACACACACCAGCCCCCAAGTATGGACTTCATAAATCCTCTATCTTTTCACAATCCAGTGCACAACAGTTTGGCTTTTACATACAGGCCTTCTCATTCACACATACACAAAAAAAAGACCCTTCAGATTCAAGGCTATAGCCCCTTTGAATAGTCATTCAATATCCTTTGATTGCTCAGGTCAAGAGCCTGGGAGGTATCTATGCCTCTCTTCCTCTCACACCTCTCATCTAAGGGCAAGAATGGAAACCTGATAACTTCTCCAACAGCCACTGCTACAACCCTTTTCTAGATCTATTTTCAAATAGCCCCTTTCTTGGTCTCCATATTTCCATACTTAGATGATCCAGTGATTAGATGATCCTTAAAAAACCTAAGTCAAATTATCTTACTTCTCAGAGGAAGTCCCCCACTGCAAATGAAACAAGTCCTTATGATAACCTTCTACAGCTCTCCTTCTGGCATGCTGTCCCTCCTTCAGTCTACCTCCTAGGATTGCTCCTCAACCACACTATTCCTGTCACTGTAGCTTTCTTAAAGTCTCTAAAACACAGCAGGATCACTCTCATTGTTCTGCCTGCCTGGGAAGCTTAGTCCAGGCATCTTCAAGTCTAATTCTCTTACCCTGGACACTGCTCAGATGGTAGCTTCTCTGTAAGCCCTGGCCAGACCAGCCAGCATATTTAACTTAGCAACCTGTCTCCCACTCTCAGCATTCAGCCTCTCTGTTCAATATTTCTTTCTTGTCAGAAGCAATAGCATCTCCAGAGAACTTCTGAAGGAATATAAATTATCTCACCTGGCCCAGATTTGTTGATTCAGAAACTTGGGGACATGGGAAGGAATACCACTGGCTCACCAAGACCTCCTGGTGTTTCTGATACATCCTAGGGTTTGAGGTTCTCTGTCATGTGTAACATATTGCATAATGAAAAAATGTTCAAAGCTTTCCCTTTCAAATCAGTGACAAAGATACCTGCACTCAAAACTTGAGTTAATTTACTGGTGGTTTTAGCCCTCAAAATAATGGAAGACACTAATTTGTTACATTTCGATTTTAGTATAATCTGTATAAAAATTCAAACTCTTAAAATAATGAATTTATATAACCTTACTTGGAAAAAAAAAACCACTAATATCCCTGCTTCTCTATGTCCCAAGAATATTTAGAAAAAAAATAGTTGTAAAAATATAAATCCCATTCAAAAGGGCAATGAAAATTGGAAGCCACAATGGAATAATCCTAGCCAATAACACATAAGATCCTTTTGGACAAAGTTATAAAATTCCATGAAGGAGTTAAATAAATTTATGTAAATGGAGAAACAGGTATATGATTTTCATTAATTAAAAGAACAGCATTATAAAATGAAAATTCTCTTAAATTTATCTACAAATTAAATTTAATTTCCCTGTGTTTGTATGCATGTGTATCTGTGTGATTAAAAATGTTAGAACTTAAAAGTGTGAAATTAGTATGTTAGTAAACAAATAAGTTTGAAGACATACATAGTGGAGGTCCAAGGAGACCTTTCCAAAAATGCAAAGACTAGTAGTAAAGGCAGTGTGAAATGGGTCATGTGATAAACAGGCCAGTGGTAAAGAACAGTGAAAAGAGAAATGGACCTACATGGTACTGGTCTAGTGCTTAGGAAGCACAGAAGTCAGAGGGAGGGAAGACCCATATGTAAAACATCATAAAACCCCATCATCCACATGGGAGGAAGAGTTAAAACATGGACCCACAACACACCCACATGCACAGATAAATCCAGATATATATTTATATGTGAAAAACAAAAATCCAAGAATGTAGAAGAGAAGAGCAGAGAGAAATTCTCTATGAATGTAGGCTAGAAAATAATTTACTGTATAAGACACAGAAGAAAACTTAACCATAATCGAAAATGAATCCATTTGATTTCTTAATATAAAAAACAGCAGCAAACACTCCTGCACAAATAAGTCACAGAAATGAGTTTCAAAAGAAATTCAAAGGTAGTAAGATCATTGTGAAACACAACCACAAAGTTCTACTTTCATGAATGTTTTAGTAACTATTAAAAGTCAGTAAGGAAAAAACAAGTATGAGCAAAGGATGTTAACATGTAAAAAGAAAAAAACCAAATGATTCACTCTTCAAATCCAAGAACACCAAGAAGGAAAAAAAATTTAGAATCAAAAATATCACTTAATGATCCATACAAATTGACATAAAATAGCATTTTACATCTATTATGGATGTCCAGTGTGTATGTGCCCCTTTACTCAGAAGCTCCTATTCTTGCCATATGCCCACCAGTGAACTTCTACACTTAGGCAGAAGACAAGTGCAGGAATGTTAATGGCAGCATTATTGTGAAAACCAGAAGTTTTCGCAATGGCCATAAAATGGGTATGTGTAAAAATAGATTGTTCAAAAATATAATGCAATAATAAGTCTGTAATAAAAATATGTGCATTATTTACTTATTGGTCAAGATGCATAGAATTCTTTTTATTTGTCTTAGTTGTTCATGGACCTTTCTTTTATATATTAATTACATGTGGTGCTGAGTATTGAACTCAGTGCCTCATACATGCTAGGCAAGTGCTCTACTGCTGAGCCACAACCCCAGCTCAAGAGTTGCACAGAATTCTTGCCCCAGAAATCCCTCTGCTCCAGAAAATTATTTTTGATAATTAAAATATAAAAGTGCTTTCTGATTTAAAGACCAGAAAGAAAACCAAAACACAAAGCAGAGTGAGCAGTTCTGTCACCATGGATTTATAAGCTTTAGGCCCAATATTGGGAGCCAGGATTATAGTCAGTATCCTCAGGAAAACCGGGGTAAATGTGATCCCATGGCACAACGGAACAGACTCAGTATGTCTGCTTGAAACTGGAGACCAGAGTATGTGGCTAACCCATTCCAAAGAGTCATCCTAGAACACTGTAAAAGCAAAGGGGAGACACTCGAGATGTAAGCTCTGGAGCAGCACTATCCAGCAGAACTTCCTGCAATGATAAAAATGTGCTGCCCATTAAATTAGATGACTAGACACAAGGGGTAGTATGATTAAAAAAGTGTTCTTTTAAGTTGAATTGGTTAAATTTAAGTATCTATAAATGGCTAGTGGCTACTTAATTGAACAGTACGGCTCTGAGTAACCTAGGTCTGATTGGTTGCCCAGGGTATCTCAGACAATTGCCAACCCAACAGCAATTCAAAGTCAAATGGGTATCAAGGAAAGTAAGCACAAAGAGGGAAGAAACATACAAAAGAGTCTCATCAAATGAGAGTCATGCTAACACATGAAGAAATCAAATCTTACAAAAATCAATAAAACTTACTCTAGGTAAAGTTAATTTTGTGGAACAAATTTTTTTTGTTTTTGTTTTTGTGGAACAAAACATTTTGTGGAACAAATGCTTTAGAAGATGTTTAATATGTTTGATAAGTTAAATATTAAGAGAAAAGCAACCCAGTAAAAATCCTTTGTATTATGAAAAACAGTTAGTTAGAATGTATTTTATTAAAAGTTCATTAGATAAAATAATCATAACTAGATGAAGTTAAACAGCAAATTATTGGATTGAAATATGATCATGGAAAAATGACCCACAATAAAAGCCTGAGGGACAACAGAATAAATCACACAACAAGACAGGCTGGAAGGAAAGGTTGCCTGTCAGTAATCACAGAGGAAAAGAAATAAGGGAAATGACAGAAGAACAATATTGAATAAACCAACAGCTAAGGATTATAAAGATTTAAAACAAAGATATGAGCTTCCAATCAAAAAAGCAGAGTAAAAGTCCTCAAACATATAGCTTTCCAGATAAAATAAGTCAATCCATAGCTAGATAGATTATAACACAACAGAAGATTAAGGATAAGGAGAGAAATCTCGATAACAGCCAGAGGTGGCATTAGAAAAAATTCATACCATGTGAAATCTTGAATTTATCGCAATATCTTTCTTAAGAATTAAAAGAGAAATTTTTAAACACACTATTATTTCTTTTTACTTTGTTAAAGATCTTGAATATGCAAATAAGTATATGAAGAAACTGATGTATACAAAGGTATTCATTTTGTTATCTAAAATAGCTATATTTAAATTTATATTTCTACTTTTTAAATCATTATTCAGAATAAAATATTCAGAAATAATGAATCTGATATATACATAAATAGGTAAATGTTTAGATTTATAAAGAATGCTATTGTATGGAAATTATTTTTAGAAAGTAAGTTTGTGCCATAGTTTTAGATGAGTATCAGTCCTGAATATAGGCAAAAATATAAATACTGACCCTAGATAGTCATATGGAAAATAAGTGGTTTATACAGCAAAGGAAGAAAATGTTCAAGAGGCCTTAGCTTTGCCTATATTATTTCTTTAAGGCATAATGAGATTTGAAACATTATTGATATTTGTAAAGAATGACTCCAATCTGGAGACATAATTAAGAAGGTCACGGAAATAATGTATGCAAAAAAATCCCCAAATGGTAACTAGTTAATCCTCTTGGAAGCTTTTTCAAACTTCCAGTCTCCCTGGAGATCTGAATGTGTCATTCTGGGGAGGCATGCCTTCTGCTGCCCTAACCACCCACCAGCAGCAGCATTTAGCATCACAATTCTAATGAGCTACTACTGCTAAAGAGATAGTCACAGATCCCTGAAATGTACCTACTTGCAAAATGTCGACATCAATTGCCATAGATTGAGAAAAAGGAAAAAAAAAAAAAAAAGAGTAAGTGATTGCCCAGGGGGTGGAGGCCCTGAAGACTAGATCCTGGCTGTTTCTATGGCTCTAGAAATTGAACTTCAAAGAATCTGAAATGCTAAATATGACCCTGGTCATATTTAAAGTAGAAGAATAAACATTCCATCACATAGATTTTAGCTTAAATACTTTTTAAGAACTTTAATATAAGGCTGTCCTGGACTGATCCCGGAAAACATTAGGAGTAAAACTAAATACAGGCTCCATGTTAATATTGGTGCAAGTTGTTAAATGGCCCTGTGATGCCAGGACAGGTGAGTGGGGCATTGGCAGGCAAGCTTGACAGCCCATCATGCAAATGCCAAAAGAAAAAATGCTTCATCCTGGAGTGGATCACTGGGATACATTTTTTTTCTCTCTCTCTCTGGGAAGAGCTGCTTTTTCTTTTGTTAACTTTTCATGTAGATGGTAAGATAAAGGTTATCTCTACATTTGCTTTGTTCTACTTCAGATAACAAGTCAACAATGTAAGCTCTCCTGAGGAGCATTAATTCCTCCTGAGAGCAGAATGAAGTAGGGTTTTAAGCTTGGGAAAAAATCCTTGTGGAGACTGAAACTTGGAAGGGGAGGAGCACAGAATGGTGGTAAAGGCAGAGTAACAGGCTAGCTGAACAGAATGTACCTTAGGATCACTGAACTCCTAGAGTGTCACTTTTGAGCATGTATCAGAATGCCTTGGATGGCCTGTTAAAGACATTGCTGGGCCTTGCTCCAGACAGCCTCTGATCAGGACTCTTGTTATTCAAAGCAGTGCCCCAGGTCCAGCAGTGGTATTAGCACCACCTGGAAAGAAAAGCAGGCCCTTGTCCATCAGCCAAGTTTTTAAAATCAGATTGCATTTTAACACATTCCCTAGGTGAGATGACACTGAAGTGTCAGAAGCTCTAGCCCTACTCAGTTGCATCTGTTCACTATAAATTCATACAGCATAAAACCTGCCTCTCCCTTTTCTACAGTTCCTTACCATATGTGGATTATGCTTTCCTCTTGTTTTTCTGATAAATTTCATAGGCAGTAGATATTCTGGATTTTCTGTTCAATGATCACTGCCCTCTAATCACTTGTGGGTACTATTATCAATTTATTCTTATTTTCTGCATGATTTTGATCATTTCATGATCTGAGTAGGACAGATGCTATACACAGAATCATGTGTTCAACCTGCCTCTTGATGTAATATTCTGAGCACATTTTTTTATAAAGATGATTTTAAGCAATGATACAAATGAATTGTGAGTGGAATCTGACCTCAAATACAAATAGTTTAAAATATTTTGGGTGAGTAATCTTTCACAAATGAACAATGTGCAAACACCTTTGAGAAAAAGCATGAATATTTGCAAAACCTCGGATGAGAGAGATGCCAATAGACTGGAGGTGGTCAGAAATTCTTCAATGAGATGAGAAAAACAGATTTGCATAAATGAAATCAGGAGTGTTATAAAATGATAAAGATTTATGACAGTTCCCAAATGGATTCGAATAACAAGCCAAACTAAGACAATTTTCTCCTTTGGTAGAATTATTAGACTTAGCAAACTGAAAGCATGATAGAGTATCCCTTGATTTTTATTTTTTTTGAACAGAGCAGATGATGTCCTTGTAGGCAAGATAGGGGAATATGATATAGTCTGATAGATTTATAGTGTGACCACCAACTGCTCTTCAAAAGTGCCGACTAGTAGAAAGTTGGACAGAAACCTTCAGCAGCATGCTGTAGGTGTTGCCTTTCCCTATACTTAGATCAGTGACTGAGATAAGGTCCTGGATGATGATGAGTTTGTGTTTACAGAGTGTGTGTGTGTGTGTGTGTGTGTGTGTGTGTGTGTGTATGTGTGTGTTTTGGGAGAAGGGTGACACAAAAACAGAGTTAACAGGATAAAAGTTCAAATATATTCACTGAAGCACAGAATTTGAAAGGAAGGATCAAAGGGATAGAAGTAGAAATTTCACAGGACTAGATTTTTTTTCTGATACCGCATTGAGAAAAAATTGGATATGCAGAAGGAAGGGATAGAAGTTTATTTTTCAGTAGAAAATGTGTATGAACAAAGTCTTTTCATTTAATAGCACATGACAAAATCACACAAGTTTTAAAACAATTTTCAAAAGGCAGGTTAGCGGGTATTTAGATAAGTAGACTTCCTTGGTGTTTAGATAGATATGCTGTCCTAGTTAATGACAGTGTGTAAATAAAGTCATCATCAATTGATGGAGAAGCTATTGGAGGCCCAAACAAAAATATGTTCACACCTGAACCAGGGCAAACGAAGGCCTCTGGTGGTCCTAAAACTTCTTTATGACAACTCAGAGTGACACATCTTTCTCCAGAACAATTAGGCATTGTTTTGAGATCATCCTGGCCAAATAACCAGGAACTTATGTAGCAAGAGTCTTAAAAAAATAAAACTTTTTCTAAAAGTGCTCATTAAAGAAGTTGAAACTAAGAAAAAAGTAATTATGACATAGTACAGTCATAAGTTTTGCTCAGAGCTCCTGACAGGACACAAAACATGCTCACAAATATTATGGTCAGAGCTGCCAGACCATTAGCTGCAGGGAATAACAGAATGGAATAACCACTGTTCTCCCCAACAGTGATTTCAGGAACTCTAGTTCCATGAGTTCTATCTGTATTACCCAAGTTAGAGTCATTGAATATAAATTTGCAAACACAACAAAAATTTGGTCAAACAAAACTAAACATCTATCTCAATTGCAAAATATCTCAGTATCTTTAATTTTGCCAATTTATATTGTCACTATCTAAAAACAAATATAAAATTCCATATATCCTTGTGTGATCATGAAATCCCCCCCTTCAAATCTTGTGCTACTAATTTATTACAAAATGTGCTTTAGGTAACATGTAACTAGAATGTTCCAAGTTCCCTTCCATGGTAAATTTCTATGCACCTTGTTATCTTTCCACTCCTTTTTACTTCAGTAAATGAATAAACATGAAACAGAAAAAATAACACAAAAACACTAGGTCTCAGTGGAAGCAGAATGGAGTATGAGGAAAACATTGCTGTACTACTTAACTTGATGTCAATTATGATTTATGAACTTGACTACTTATAAAACACATTTATCACTTAATTTCTGCATCCTATACAAACTATTTCTATTTGTACAAAAGATTCAGTCTTGGGAAAAAACTCCCTCCTGCAGCATGACTGACTATCTTGTCAAGTTCTTATTTTTCAGTCATATGGTGTGTGTGCACACACATGCACCCTATTCCTAAAATATTTTCGTATGTGTTAGGTATCACTGTTTGGCTTGAAAATATTTTAAGAAATTGGAAAATTCCTTTGAATATTATTTTTCTTGGTTCATGATTTGCTCTGGACTTTGATATTGCAGAGGTAAAATTTAAAATCAATGTGTTTCTGGAAACTGTTTTTCTAAACCTTTTCTTCCACACTTTCAATTGATTGTCTCCATCTGACTCGTTTTCATGAAGTGAATGCAGCTGTTAGTCAGCATGTGAAGAGGAAACGTGTTACAATCCACGAAGCAATTGCTAAGTATTCATTATCTTTTACAAGATGAGATACAGCACACCTGGCAATGTGGTGTGACCCTCTGTTCAGCACAGCACCCTTTTCTGTACTACAGCTTCTCTTTATCCTCCTTCTCCATGTGCACACAGGAGCAATTTCACAGAGTGACCCAGGGTGCAAGTATGGCTAGCAATAAGGCTGACAATAGATCAGAAGTGTCAGGTTCAAATCCTACCTCCATTGTGAATCAAGAGACTGGCAAAGTCCCTGAGACTCTTGTACTATGTTTACAAATGAAGACAATATCCCCTATGAAATGTTATACGATAAAATAATCAGAAAGTTGTGCATGTAGTAGACTCAAAAAAAGTAAGCTTACCTTGGGTCTCTAGTTGTTTTCTGCCATTATTTTAAAACTTAATATCTGCAAATGGGGATGAATTAGGTAGACCTACAAATTGTGAGATAATCTGTTCTAAAGTACTGAGAGAAGTATAAAGTACTAAACAAATATGAACAAATAACAGCAACACTACTACGATTACTAACCAAGAAAGCAGCTATCCAAACAAGAATGTTATATTTTCTTTATGTATATAGCATCCTTTAAAATTTTCATGATTCAGAGTTTATTGAACTGTCTTAAGAGTATTCAATTGTGCTTATAACCAGTGTCCCTTGCTTGATCTTTTGGCTCTATCTATACATTCTTGAGCTGATAATAATGCTTTTGAACTTGTGATTGCTTCTGATCTATGAATATGTAGCCAGATTCTTGGCTTCTCAAGAGAACTCAGGTATGGCCATGTAGTTCTGATCAAGTGAGAGGTGGGAGTAAATGAGGAACAGATCTGCGCTGGGGATTTATGTTAAAGTTTAAGCAAAAAAAAAAAACATCCTAGATATCTTCTGCTCCTTAAACTTACTAGCTTGCTGATGTATGCACACATTCAGCAAATGCATTTGAAAAATCAACTAGGGAAGAAGAATTTTGGGAGTCACCAATAGCCAAAAATTGTTGTTTAATGACTCATGCTAGCCAGCTTTCTAGCAGTTAGTACTGTTTATAGCAGTGATTAAAATGTATACAACTGTTGTAACTGCTCTTTCTTTCATGTTTACTTTATAAAATACTTTCATCTACATCATTTATTATAAGGGAGTCTTTTGCACTGTTCTTTTGTATTTAACTCCTTACAAAATCTCTCATATTTATTGTCCCATTTTTAAATAGGGGGATTGAAGCTCAGAAGACAACATGATCTAAGGTTTCAGGATTTTGGAAACTGTTTCTTCACATAACAGGGGGTCAAAGATGAGTTCCTCAGTGAAGGAAACCACTGATGCCCATATATATCTTCAATCAATCAATTCTTACTTGCCAAACATTTGTTTCTTATTCCAAACTGCCTATGTTCTCCTCAAACAGTTTAAGATTACCATTCAGGCCACAGGATATAGAAACAAAGAACACAGAAGATAACTTAAAAAAAAGAACAAATGCTCTGCCTTCATATGGCTTATAAAGAAATTTTATGACAAAACAGATGGTTTATAAAAAAGAAATGATTCTCAAACCCAGCTGACATTATACTAATTAGATGATCAGAAGGCACCTACCAAAAGTGATCTCATCGCAATACCAACATTTATAAAACATCATGCTTGCCTCTACTTCCAAACAGGCTCTGTCAAATCCTCACTGCAACTCTTTTCTTCAAGTTGAAATTCATTATTCTTAAAATAAAAATAAAAAAAACTGTGCCCACTTTCTTTCTTCCTCAGACTATTGGAGACATCCTCCCCTATGGGGAAAAATGGAAATTCTTGGCTCATCAAAGTGATGTGTTAATAATCTTGGCAATGGTTCAATTTAGTATGGGTACTTTCCAAACTTCCAGTGCAGATTCCTTTCATATACAGTCTCCTGGAGTGACAATCCTCACATGATTTTCAAGCTGGTTTTCTCAGCCAGAAACTTCCAATGTATTTCTCTATCTGTGATGTAACCTAGATGAATCAATTTCCAGTGTGTGATCTAACTTGGAACTTGAAGCAAACTGATTTTCACTTGCAATGTCTTTCAAGTCCAGAAAGCAGGTTCACATGGGCTGTGACTATCCAGGCCTCTAAAGGCGAAATACCATTGCCCTGATTGTACTTACCCTGCCAAATTTATTCTTTATGGTGCACATTATAGAGTTATCATGCTTCACCTTGCATAACTTTTTCCTATATTGTCTTTTTATATTTAAGTCAATGCTTGGAACAACCTACACACTTTTAGTGTATGTATTAAGCCATGCTACGTACTTTTAGCACACACAAGCACACACTCCCCCATGCATAGGTGCATAAATATTTTAAGTCAGCAAATGTTTATTTGTATAATATTGTGTGCTGGGAATATTAATGCATGAGTATTGATTTCTTATGGAGCCACAGGGGTTAGGAAAGAGTACATATAAATTATTAAACACAAAAGGATAAAATAAGTGAACAGAGTCTCCTTTCGCATGAGGGATTCGGGTAGGTGCACCAAAGAGGAAGCATCTTTCCAGGACTGGTAGAGATATATATGATCTGCTAGGCTAAGTATTAGATGGAGGACATATTTTCAAGTAAAAAGTGGAACTGGCCAATAGTTAGAGGGGATGGACGATGTCTTAATGCCAGCTCAATAATAAGGAAGTAGCCACAATTTTGGAAATAAATAGGAGAATGAAGATCTTTGGCTGTAGCTAGATTATGAAACTTGAAAACAATTCGAGCATAAAGGTCCACCATGTCATAATTAATTTCTCCTCTCCTCTCCTTCCTCTCTCTCTTCCTACATGAGTATATAATAGTTGTCTGACTAGGAACATTTCAAGTTCAACCTAAGTTTATTCTAATGTCATGTCACTCTCTCTGGGTGAAGGTTTTGCTAATGCCCTTGAGTTTCAAACATCAATGCCAGTCATATTTCAGAAAAGTTTAGCTCTTCGAAAATATACTTCTTAATAAGACAAAGTATTATAAGAGTTAAGTCCAAAATTTATATGGTGAGATAGCCAAAGAAATTCCTATGAGATCAAAATTTGTTTTTGTTTTTGTTTTTACTGTTGCAAAATGCAACTTGTATTGTGGAATAAGTATGGACTATTGAGTGAAATGAGTTTGAGCATACAGTGGAATTTGGAACAAGGTACTGAATACTATAATAAACACTGGTAGTAGGCCTGACACTCTGGGCTTTCTATGAACAAGGTATTTTTTTGTGCATTATCATGTGTCCCTCACAACCACCCAGTGTGTTAGATATTTATTTGACTCCCATTGTACAGGTACTGAAACTCTCAGAGATTCAGTAGCTAGTTAGAAAGAAGACAAGAATGTGATACAACTAAGACTTGAATCTGAGTCTCAAATCCAAATCCATTTACTTACCCACTATGCTATGATTCCATAAAATGACTTAAAAATAAGTCTTATGATGATAAATAAAAGTGAAAATGTTATTTTATCCTGTATTTTTGTACATTTAAAAATGATTTTTCTAAACTAAGTTAATTTTTCCCCATAACATTATTTAAATTTTCTGGATATTTAAAGAATCTCTTAATAAGTAAACTTTGTTCCCCTCTTAGATTCTGAGATGTGGTATTCATATCATCTTGTGTAGGCTTCCTGCTTCCCTAAGCTTCTTTTCTTAAACTAACCAGTTTTACAATAACATTAAGTTACTCTTAAATTTTTTTTTTCATGATTAAATCAGCAATTCACATCCCTCAAACTGGCGTTATTATGGTATTATGCAGCAAATAGTACATATAAGGGAACATTTCTGAAATGAGCAAGCATTCTATAGATCAAAATGCTTTGGTTCATTTGGTTCTCTTTAGTTACACATTTTTCTAAAAGTAGGAAGTGGGAGATATCCAACAGGGTATGGTAAATTATTTTAAAAATAACTACAGAGTACAGTTCTGTTTGTCAGAAAAACTGGTTGTTGTTGATAAATTTGTCTGCTCACAATATCAGATGGATTTTCTTTGCCAATTTCCCACCTCTCATAAGAAGGACAGGCATATATCACTTCCAACCCACTCAGAGCTGGGCTACAACAGCCCCACAAAATTGTTCACTGATCCTAAAAATCAGAGACTGATGGTTCCTGGTAATGTCCTCCAACTACAGAGTGAGAATGATACTAGTGACTTTCTGAAATCAGGTCTGAAGGCCCCTGTTCCTCCCTGACACCTACCCAACCACCACCAAGGGTCCTCTTTTCTCTTCTCCTACCTCTTCCCACATGCTTAGGCTGCTAAACCAACACAAGGCTCATGAAAACCATGTTGAAAAAGAAAATATCATTCCATTAATTGTTAGAGTGCCAGTAAGTTCTATAGTTTGTAGGTAATATGACATTTAATCTATCCAGCTAATTGAATAGTTTAGCAATCCATTAACATAAAATTTGGTGTGGTTTTGTTTGAATCTATCAGCTCTGATAGTGAAAATGAATATGCACGATATCCTCCCCTCTCTGGGAAGACTGAACTCATGAACAGACTTGGGAATCACAACACAATGATTGCTGCTGATTATTTCTGGACAAGAACCAGATTAGATTGGGAATATAAGTTTGTTAGAATTTTTATAAGATGCTTTTTTCAATCTGACAGCCTCTTCCTTTCCATTCTTTAAGCAGGCTTTGGTTAACTTTTCTGGACTTCACTTTCTAATCCATCATTTGATAATTTCAACCATATTAAAATTAATACTATTATTTTATGTCGATTGAATTTAACAAAGTAAGCAGTGTTAATAGTTTTATGCCAATTGCATTCAGGAAAATATTAAGTAGTTCATTTTCAAATTTCTCTTATTTTTATAATTTCCACATTTATTGCATGCCTCTTAAAATGAGATTCACTTATGTACGATTAAAACACAGGATAGTTTTTTGCTTCCCTATGAAATCCACATCTTTTGAGTATTCATTATATATCAGCACCCGATAATTGGGCTATCACCTTTGGAAATCTCAACTGAGAAGAGAAAATGTAAACAAGCAAAGATGCTCCGTTGGAGGATCCTAGTGCATGCAGCGATGCAGCAGGGTAAATTCATCATAGATTAAGCAATAGATACTGACCCATAAGTATTTGATTTAGTTTGCAAAGTGCCACCACACTGATAAATTCTATGCTATTATTTGAAGATTGAGAACTTCACTGACAAAAGCTCTGCTTGCTAGTTTTCTCTTACTCAAAGAAAATTCTTCCAAAACATTGTCAACGTTCTTGGCCTTATGCTTAGTTCTTGGATTTGTTTTTTTCCACTTCATTGAGAATTCCCTGAAGGTGGCATGTATCTGGCCAGCACCCCAAAACAAGCTCCAATAACAAGGACAGCCCCTGGCCATTTGATGCTAATCAATTATTATTATTTTTTTGTTATTTATTTATTTGTTTATTCATTCATTCATTCATTTTTGTCTAAGCATGGCTAGCTCTAGGCAATATGGGAATCAGGAGAGAAAGAAGTTATTTGTCATTCTCTAACAACCTTTTACTGGGTTCTTCATTCATTCTAGGTTTGTTCCGCATCCTCATCCTACTTCTAAGTTCACTTTTTTCAGCTGTATTAATTCAAAAAATCAAATTATATAACCATAATAACTATCTTAAGTATATATTTTAAATATATACACACATGTTCTCATTTTAAATTTGTCCATGGCTCCTCTCTGCATGATGAGGAAAGTTTGCCTCCCATGCTGGTCTCTGAGGAAAATATTTTGAGCCAAACAGTCCAAGAAGAGCAAGGCCTGGTCTCCTTTCTTGAGAGTCCTGTCCTTGTTTAAGGCATGATAATAATTTCGTGTAGAAATTTGGGAAAAGTATCTCAAAAGTCAGTGTAACTGTTTTTAGCAAAGAAAAGGGATTCTTCATTCTACCTGAAAATATATGCGACTTGGGAGAAGCAAATAATGGATTGGAAGAATGCTGTGTCAGCACATGAGGCAGGACCTGATGATCTAATGCAAACGGACAACTGTCAAGGTGATTTAGTTCATGGTTCTTTACCTTGGGCCACAGATTGAAGTGCTCACTCAAAAAGACTCTTCAGGAAGCTTGCAGATGAAGGATTTAAGGGAGAGCTTTTTCTTCCTCTAAATAGTTCATTTCAAAAATATTGTAGGTAGTGTTGTCATCTCCTAGGTTAAATAAAATGGTGGCCACGTGATCCAGAATGGTCAGAAAGAAGATATCTGCCGGGTGCAGTGGCTTAAGCCTGTAATCCCAGCACTTAGGGAGGCTGAGACAGGAGAATCACGAGTTCAAAGCCAGCCTCAGCAACGGCGAGGTGGTAAGCAACTCAGTGAGACCCTATCTCTAGATAAAACATACAAAAAAAATAGAGCTGGGGATGTGGCTCAGTGGTCGAGTACCCTTGAGTTCAATCCCCAGTACCAAAAATAAAAAAAGAAAGAAAGAAGATATCTGTTAGGTCGGGTCAGGGTCCAAAATGTCCAATTAGGGGGACCAGTCAGCAGCAGCTAAACGGAGCTGAAAGCCAGATGCTGACATCACCAGTAGACATGCCTCCTGTCAATCAGCGGGTTTTCCTGACCTATCCAGGAAGGACTCTGGCCTTCTCTTCCTGGCCTCAAGCCCTCCCCTTTCTGACCGGGCTTTCTTGAAATTCTCTGTGCACCGAAGCCCCAGCACCATTCCTCTCGGACATACTCTGATGGACGGGAGGATTTGCCCGAGAGAGCGAGCGTGTATTCCAATAAAGCCTTGCTGAGTGGCTTTAATTCATCTCCTCCTGGTCATCTAGTCTTTACAATATCTACTTTAGTGAACTTGTCAATGGAAAAAGAAAGAAAATAGTTCCTAAAAATGTATACATATCGCCCAGCCTCCGCCCCCTGAGTATCTGGGATTACAGGCACATGCCACCATTTTTGGCTCAATAGACCTTAATAACTAGTCTTCATGTTCCACTACTTCCCCTATACATTTCCATTATATTCAAAGCTAATTAAAAAATAAAAATTACCAAAAAATTAAAACTCTGACTTTTCCTAGAATGATTTACAAGTTTTCTTTTAGGGTTAACACATATGACACTTCTACACTGGGTCTGGTAAATGGGGCCCCTTCTATAATTGGGGACTGTGAATCTATTTTTCTGGAAAACTGGCACATTTCCAAGCTTTGTTACATGGCACCTAGCTTGAGTAATTCTATTCTGCTTTGGTCAGACCAAAGAATGACCTCCCATAAACTGGTTACTAAATCCAAGCCCCCTTATTTCTTTAGAACATGAAAACTCCCCAAGTCTAACCTGTTTTTCTGGAACTTCCAATGCATGCATAAAATTATTAATGTTATGTGTTTTCCCCTAAAAAATGCATTTATGTTTACTGAAGCATATTTTCCTTACTTTTAAGTTAGGGAACATCACAGCAGAAAATTCAAGAAATAAAAAATAGAGAAACAAGAACATATCTTCTCCAGAAAAAACTACTACTAATACTTACATTTTCCTCTGTTCATAGAATTCAAATGTATTTCAGTCTATATGTACTAACACACATACTGTGTCCAGCTTTTGTTGTTTTCATGTGAGTTTCTATATTAGTACATTAAATTGCTACTTCTTACATTTAACCATTCCATGAATATTGCTCATTTGTGTTTCAAACTTTTTGGTCTTATAATGCTTAAATTTAAATTTAGTGTATAATTTTCCTTTATTAATTTCTTAAGTTAGAATATCAGAAATAAAATTAGTCAATGGTGATGAATTAGGATCTAATTCATTATGAATGAGGTCATATGTTAGAATCATTTTAAATATATACATATATTCTGATGACTATATATAGCCATGGCAGAAAATCTGGAAAATACAGAAAACATAAGGTATTCATATTCCTACTACTTAAATATAACCAATGATAATATTTCAATGTTTATCCAATGTACATATATGTGTCATTTAATGGCAGTTAAAATTTTGTTTAATTAGGTTTGAAAAATGTGTACAATTTGTTTCCTAAGTCATATAAAATATCCTGTTTCATGGAAGTAGTAGTTGATATCACAATGGCTAATGGTTGCTTTAAAATCCTATTGATGTAAAATATAATATTGATTTAAGTCTCTATTTTGAGGACAGTTATTAAGTAAGGCAGTGTGAGCCTTCTTAAATATCTCACTTTTGGTTTTCATAACAGAATAAATTTACAAATTAATTCATTGGAACAGTCTTGGCATTTTCAATTTACACACACATACACACACACACAAAGAAGTTATACAGCAACAAGAAAAAATAACTTTTTGTAAAGATTCTAGCTTGACATGACTACAACCATCTTAGTTTTAATACCATTATGCCCACCAGTTTTGACTCTGGTACACATTCCAAACCCCACTGAAGAAGTCCTAAGATGTGTACTGAGAATGTTTTGCTGTCCTCTAATACCCAAACACATTTTTTATTTTTATTTATTTATTTTTTGTACTACAGAGTGAACATCAGGGGAGCTCTACTACTGAGTTACATTGCCAGGTCTTTTGGTCTTTAAACAGGGTCTCCCTAAGTTGCCCAGGCTAGTCTCAAACTTGTAATTCTCTTGCTTCAACCCCCAAAATAGCTGGAATGATAGGCACATGCCACTGCACCTGGCTGCCCAGACTGTGTCTTAGCTGATGTTGGAAACGTTAATAGTTTCTGAGAAAGGCCAGGTACATTCTTTCTGAGAAAGGCAGGTACATTCCTGGTGGCTGCAGCCCACCTTTGTCTAGTTTATCATATAAACGACATCCTCCTCATAATGTAAGGATCTTCTGTCTTGCTGCCCCCTATAACAGAGTAATCCCCTAATAAATTGCTCTTTGAGTCATTCTGGATCGGTCTGCCTATTTCTTTGCACTCACAGAACCTTTAATTGCACTGGTTTTATTTTGAAACATGAAGTTACCATCTACCAAAACTATGATAACTTCTCTATGCTATTTTCTTTTTTCTTTTTTTAATATTTTTTTAGTTGTGGATGGACACAATGTCTTTATTTTATTGTTTTGTATGTGGTGCTGAGGATTGAACCCAGGGCCTCACGCATGCGAGGTAAGTGCTCTACCACTGAGCCACAGCCCCAGCCCCTCTATGCTATTTTCTTAAACTCAACCATAACCATATATTGGTAATATTATCTTTGTTTTGTAGTATAAAACGGATACACAGAGTGATTTACTAACTTCCCATGCTCTAAAACTATGTTTCTTGTCTTGTATCCTTGCCATCTACTGATCTGCTTCCAGGATCATTAATATTACAGTGAAGGAGATAGCTCTGTTTTACAGAGTAAAATATGTACATGCACACCTATGATTGTGTGTACATACATATGTGAGATATATCACCTTTGGTTCTAAACAGTATGATTTAATTGAAAAAGTGCTCAGTTGGAGTTTGAAACATTGATTTTCTCATCCTAGGACTTCTTTGTGTTGTGATGGTACACAAAATAGATATTTTGTCTATAACCAGTTTTATCACTATAAAAATGAAGTCATTGTTTTAGTCAGCTTTTTCACTGCTGTAACTTAAAGACCATTTCAGCACAACTGTAGAGGAGGGAAAATTTATTTGGAGGCTTACAGTTTTAGGGGTCTTAGTCCTTAGAAGGCTGCCTCCATTCCTTGGGGCTGGATATGAGGCAGAACATCATGGTGGAAGAGTGTGGCAGAGGGAACAGCTCATATGATGAGTGGGAAGCAGCTCATATGATGAGCAGAAAGCAGACAGTGGTCTCCACTTGCCAGATATAAAAATATATCCCAAAGCCACGCCCCCAATGAACCACTTCCTCTAGCCACATCCTACTTGCCTCCAATTACTACCCAGCTAATCCCATCAGGAATCAATTCGCTGATTAGATTAAGGCTAAGGCCCAACCATCTCTTCTCTAAATCTTCTTGCATTGTCTCACACGTGAGATTTTGAGGGATACCTCACATCCAGACATAACCTCACTTAATCCTGCTGCATTGGGATAAGCGTACATGTCCAGCTAATAGAGTGTACTTGACAAATCTTATTTTAGGGAGGAATAACAGTACATGGTATAGAGCATGGGTTCACTTGCATGACCTGGCTTATATTTCTGCTCTGCCATGTGATCATGTACCTTTGCAAGCTACTCAGTATCTCTGGGCTTTTCCTCTTCTTTTTATAGATTTGTTTAAGAATTAAATAGAGCAGTGCACATGCCATAATTGGAGCCATGTTTGACACTTACTAGCGGGATACTATAAGTTCCATTCTGTCTTCTTATGTAACAGCTATTGAGAGAGATGAAAATATACAGGTCTTTGTCCTTTACTCAAGTCACAGATGTGCTAAGATACTTCCCTGTACTCACTTATGTTTCTGGCCTGCTTCTAACATCTCAAAATATTAGTTTGCTTTCATAATTCTAGGTAAGACCTACACTTACAGTGAGATCTGGAAGTCACCATCCAGAATTTGGACTTGAAACTCATAATTGAATGTGGGGGGTGGGGAGGCCTTGAGGGGGCAGTGATAGAGATATCCTAATAAATGTGATATCCAGTTTCAGAAAAAGAGGACAGTTAAATGGGGGCTAGGCCAACAGGCAGCAGTTAATATCAAGGCCCAAATCCACAATGAGAATTGCTAAATCTTCCCATGGGGCTTGCTTTGTTAAACTGTGTTTCTAGGCATAGCAGAGTGGAGTTGGCAAGCAGGGAACATGTGTGTTGTCCAGTCTATTACTGTCTATTTTCATTGAGGTTCAACAGGAACCAGCAGTTGTTTTTTGTTTAAGATGATCATGATTCTTCTTTCCAGGAATTCTGATTCAAGTGATTAATAAGTCACTTCTAGCTAAAGGGAGAGAAGAACTAGGGGAAGAAGGCAACCAAGACAAGCTATAAACCAGATAGAAGAAATGAACAGGACCTGCCAGAAGATATTGGTACTGTGAGATCACAACAGGGATAAGAGACAAGCTCTATTTCGATATTATTTTTTCAAATAACTGAAGAAATCAATAAAAAAAAATAACTTACAGAAGCTAACAACACATTCAAATAAAATGAGTCATTTTGTTCTAGATAAATCGAAAGCTTCCCAAATGTTTAATGAGATTAGAAGGGGAGAGGACAGCTATACAAAGATGGTGAGATGGAACACTGTCAGTTTTGTTTTAGCAAACAAAATTCTTCAAGTTTTCTAGTTTTATACCTCAATGAAAGTTTTCTTGTTTTGCACTGTAAACAAAACTACAACTTCCAATATATAATTGATATTTTCTCTCATGTTTTTGACAGTAATGCATTTTTATCTCTGAAGTGTTTTCTTGCGGGGGAGGAGATAACTAGCAAACTGGAAATGTGCTACACTTCCCTCTACAGGTGATGAGACCTTCTCCATTGGATGAGGCTTGTGTCACTTAGGGACCTGAAATGTTTACCCAGGACAGAAACGGTGCCAACTAGTTCTGGACCTAAGATTTCCCTACATTCCTGTGAAAAGAAAAACAAAGAGCCCAATGCCATATTTAAGAAAAAACACTATTAAAATTTAAAGTTTCCTCAAAGACGCTCTTCATTTGGACATGCGTCACATTGGCCAGTTCACTTCATCCCTGAGGATTTCTGTCAGCCATCATGGCCGAATCATTCTATACGGAGCTGACTTATGAAACTAAAGACAAGGCAAATTCGGCTACATGGACTTATGCCTTAAGTGTAAAGAAGAATTAGAAGAATTAGCCATGAAATGGTTTCAAGAAAAAGCAACCTCTTGGGTCTCAGCTTTTCATCTACATTTGCCCGAGTTTGGCTATGTATCATGGGACAATATTGGCAAGAAAGGAATAACAAATAATGAACAATATGGACAAATTCTGTTTAGTTTTATTAACTATGGTAGAGAGGTCTAGCCATATCTGGTTACCCTATCTCCTTTCATTCTGCTTCTCTTTTCTTTTCCTATTAAACCATAGCTCTAGCCAATAAAATGTGACTAGAAGTTGTATGTGTCATTTCAGTTTGAGGCAATGAAAGTGCTTCAGTATTTTCCTCCAAAACTCTGTCCTTAAGAGTCACGCAAAATGTCAAAATTATAAGTATCACCTAAACATTGTGTTAGGCTACTAAGATTGTGAGTTTGTGACTGAAGCATAGCCTAGAGTACTGAATCCTATAGGTGATTAACCAAGGCTTTGTCATTCTGGAGCATGTAGCAGACTGACAGTCATCACCAATATAAACTATAATAGTTTTTGAGCTTTCCAAGCAATCTAAATGGAATCAGACTTCCATATAATAACTGACTCATTAACAGAAATTGGTCTGATTTTATTCCAACAACGTGTCCAGAATCTAGGATTATGCTGCCTTGTTTTACCAGATTAAAGTAATTTTTATGAGCACACATTTCATAAAAATTTTAAAATCATTCACATTATAGTTCTTTCTTAGCCATCTTTTGGGATTACTAGAAAAAATTTTTACTTCTCGTATTCTTTCCAAAGAATCAAACTGTAAATATCAGGGTAAACCGTATGAAATAGCCAACATTGACATTTTTAATCAACAATTTTGTAAGGTACCAACTAATGTTTTGCTTACTTTAAAAGATAAAGTATTTTACTTCATAAAAGCTGGTTTTATTTCTTCTTGACAATCAAACATTCTTTCTGTTAAAGAGAGAACTGAGAGGGTTTTAAAAGATCAGGGATTCAGATCTGCAAATTATAGTGTTGTGTTTAGTGGGCTCTTTCTCTCCATCTATCTGCAAGAAATTAAATTGAGGCCTTTATGTGCTTAAACAACTTCAAAGTCTATCGGGAGCAGAAATCAATCCATAATATCCAACAACAAAAAGTGTATGGAAATTACGTTTAAAATTATTGAGGCTATGTTTTCATTTATTGCTTAAAAAGACTTATGGATTAGTTCTAGGTGAATGCCATTCTAAACCACTTGATTTATAAACCTCCTACATAATAAAACTCTAGTTTATATGCAGAAATTTGTTTATTTCTAGAGAAATAAAAATTATTGTGATTTAGGAATCTGAAACTAGCTCATTAATTGGAAATGTTGAGTAAATCCTTTCTAAGTGAATGACCAACAACCACAGAGGTAATTTTGTATAAATAATTTTGGCCATTAAGATCCTCAAAATTATTTGTTAACCCATGAAATCATGGAGACTGATTTAAGTGCAGTCTCCAGTAGAACACATTATTAAGTAAACAACCAGTCTGATTAAACTACAGTTTTCAGGATTACTCAGAATAGGAAATTACAATGATTTTCCATTCAAAGCACTTTGACAACACTGACTGAGCACCTACTATCTGCCAGGCATCATGAGAAAATTTAAAGGGAATGTAGGTAATAAATGCCAAGCTCAAGTTCAGGGAGCAAGTTAGACCTGCAAATACATCCATATAATATGATGTAATAAATCCTGTACTACAGATATGTTCAAGGACATTTGGATATACATGTGGGGGAGTGAATAATATGCCTAGGGATGCATATAGACCATGAGCTACAATTTGCTCACATCTTAAATAGTGTGTAGGAGTGGGTAAGTGCACTCAAGGTGTCACATCAGAGGAGGAGAGTATATGGGTGGTGATGTGGGATATGAGAATACATTGTGAGTTCAAAGATTTACATGTTGAGTGTGGCTGAACCATGAGGTGCATGGCTGAAGAGGAAGAAATGAAGATAAGTTTAGAAAAGCCACTTGTGATATTTCCAAGAGAATGAAAGGAGAAATAAGGTGAAATTTAGCTGAAGGTACTGAAGACTTCTTAAATAGAGAGTAGGAGAACAAAAAGATCAGATTGAGAAGACAACTCTTCTTGCTGAGTGGCTGTGATGTGATTTACAGATGTGGAGACCTGCTTCCTAGGCCCATTCTTGTTCTAACATTAAGCCTTTCCTCCTTCATGCTACTGTTCTAATCCCTCAGTGAGCCTCTCTAATCCACATTTATGCCTTGGGACATGTTATGGCTTAGATATGATGTGTCCCCCAAAAGCTCATGGGTTAGGTAATGGAAGAAAGTTTAGAGGTGAAATAATTAGGTTATGAACACCCTATTAACCAGTGAATTAATTCACTCATATGGATTAACTAGGCTGTGATTGTAAGCAGGTAGTATGTGGCTGAAGGAGGTAGGTCATTAGGGGTATGGTGTTGTGGTTTATATTTTGTCCCAAGTGAGCAGTGCTCTCTACTTCCTAATCATCATTTCTGGCTTTCCTCCACCACACCCTTCTGCCATAATGCTCTGCCTCACCTTGAGCTTAGAGCAATAGAATCAGCTGTCTATGGATTGAGACCTCCTAAACTGAGTCAGATAAATTTTTTCTCCTCTAAAATTGTCAGGTCTTTTGGTTGCAGTGGCAAAAAAGTTGACTGAGAGAATACACAGGGACATTCAACCTGATTGCTGCTTTCTTGTCTGTTCTGTGGACAATCCCACCCTTTGCCTGAAACACCTCTCCTGTATATTTCCAAGCCATGAACATTCTTCAGTATGTTGTCCAGTTTCTACTTCCAGTTAAAAAAAAAAAAAGGAGGGGGGTCAGAATACTGTGAAAGAACAAATCTTATGTTACATGTAATGTAAATCTGATCATCCTGAAGCAGAGAAAAGCAAAGTCAGAATTACTAAAATGATGTGACTTATTTCTGAATGTTGAGAAAAATAAAGATGACATAAGAACAATTACAAGCAGGAATACAGTGACAAGGAAATGTTAATTAGGCATCTAGAAGCCACCATAAGAACTCCTTGCCTCCTAGAGAAAAATATAAAAGCTGACAGTCAGAATGGCAGCCTGCTGAGTAAAAGCACAGGGCTTGGTAAGACTCAACATGAAGCAGAATAAAGTACATTCTGAAGCCCATTACGCCTTGGGAAGACTATAAATAAGAAAGTTCTGAGATGAATCCAAAGGGTTTAATGAGGCCAAATGTCTTGATTGACCTAAGATAGCTGCTCCAGAGGGCAGGATAGCTTATGTGCCAAGACTGCAAGCCTCCCAGCAGGAAGGTCAAATTGATTCTACCTGTATTGTTTTAACACCATGTGATCTGGGCCCAAGTGTTTGGATCTCCAGAAAATCCAAGAATATTTGTCAGTTCTCACCACCCATTAGTCAGTGACTTTTATGTCTCCCAGCCAAACTTACTTACTGTTCTTTTCAGAGTCAAAGTATTTACTTCTTTCTTAGACTTAGGACATGCATGAATTGATCAGCTTTCAATGACATTTGTCAGGACAGATTGAAAGGCATCTTAATTCCAGGAAAACAAGTAAAAAGAAGATACATAGAAATAAAGGGCTACTGAGATGACTATGTTGAGTCAAAGATGTACCATTAACATTCCTAGTATAAATAATAGTAGCTAATTTTTTGGAAGATTCTCATGTGCTAAAGCTAAATGATTTATATTCATAACTAGAAAGTGTTTAGTTTTAACATGAACAAATGTGGTAGAATCTTTACCCTATGTTATATGCAGTTGAAGATAATAATATTACCTGTCTTAAAAGATCACTGTGAAGGTTAGATGCAAAATAGCACCTTGACTAAGAGAAAATGAGTGTTAATAAATGTAAGCAATTATACTTGTGATCATTGCTATTTTCCAGACCTACCAATAGAGGTGCCCGCTTTCAGAACTCTCAGGTCTTGGAAGGGAATATGCACGGGCATGTGTGCAAGCACATTTCAATGGTGTTAGAAACACATTCAATTCACAGTAGAGTTACAAAAGAGGACTAGTTAGCTAACTGGGAAGCAAAGAAATAACTGTCAAACACTTTGAATAGCACTTGCTGGATTGCAATTCTATTCAAGCAAGGGTATAACTAGCATGAGAGGAGAGAGGCTCAAGGAAGGCTTCATGAAAATAGGCTTTGGCTGGTGTCTTGTCAAGACTGGATAGGAGATGAGAAGGGAGGGTATGAGCAGAAGCAATGTGCATGGTCCCTTAAATTAGCAAGTCCTATCTCAGCTAGACTGCACTCAGCTATTAGGCTAGAGAGGTTAGGAGGTGGTGGGTCTATACCATGAAAGGGAGTCAGAATTCAATTTTAGGGAAGGCAAGAGGGTCAATCAATGGTTTATAAGGAGCAGAAAAGACCTATTCAGAGGCAAGAGGTAGAGTCTCTAAATTCTACAGAGAATGGTGATTAGCTAGTGAGGCCATTTCTCCCCTTGTTCCTTTTGGCATCTTTATACCATAGCTTTCTAAGGCCCTGTTCAGCATCCAGACTAAGAACACCTACTTCCTTTTTATTAAAGGGAGGGCTGAGTTTGAATTTGATGAGAAAATCACGAGGCCAACTTCTTTCAATAATTTCTGTCCTTTTTTTCTTACTGCACTTCTCTTGCTATAATTTATTCATCCCAGGGTACACTTACAGAGTGCATCTGCTTCCTCATGATTTTATTATTTCTTCTTACTTTAAACTTGCATGAACCACTGAGCAGCAGAGATGATAAATAGAGAAAACATCTGGAGTATTACTAGATGACAGTGTGGTTAGGTTTGGGGGGTGGACTTTGTCTATTTAGTCATCTCTACATACTTGTCCAGTCACTTTCTAAATATTCATTTGCTCCTTTATTTTTCAATATTCAAAATGAAGGCTGCCTCATTTCTTAGATGACCTGCTTTTCTTTTCCTATATTTATTTCCCTAAACTCATTCCCATCAAGCCACTCTCTACAGAAAGATCCTCTAAATGTTCAAAGTCTAATTTCTTATTAAGGATTTTAAGGACCTTCAGAATCTTCCCAAATCATATTTCCTTGACACTTTCTGCAAATTCCCATTTATTCAAATTACTTCCGTTGTACACTTGATATTTCAAACCTCCCTTTTTCTCTTTTGTACAGGACCCAACATTGACCTCACCTTCTCTGTAGATCATCTCCTGTGCTCCAGCTTCCTTTAGAAATATCATCAAAGCCCTATGTTTTTCTCCATTAGATTGCTTAGAAGCTGCGTATGACCTTTATTCTCTAGGGTTTCTTTTGTGTAGATGATGTCATACAAAATGACGGTTAATTATCAAAGCAAGAAAGGAAAAATAGTAATATTGACCAAAATATGTTTTTTTCCTCAGCTCTATCAGTGGTAGTGGTTATGGGCTTACATCTAACCTCAATTTTAAAATCTAGTTTTTAATCGGAATTAAAGAAAAGGTTTAGGAAGCTATAGTCCACTAAAGCATTACCTAAAATACATACTTGCACACTAGTTCCCATTAAAACCTTTCAGATACTAGAAAAGAATGTATAAATATGTGTTAAATTGCCTTAGTTTGGAATCACACAGCCATTACTTTTGGGAGAAATAAAAATGTGAATCTTTTCCATTGTGATGTAATAAAGACTTCTAATTTATTTGCTTGGTGCAAGAGAATGATTACATTACCCATTGCCCCTGAGGGAACAGACTGCTTCCTCAATCTTCCTGCTTTAATCTCTGTATCTGTACTTATTAAAATGTATCCTTGTATCTAAATATAATAGGATTACCTATCTATGGGGAGCTAATGCTACTTTATTGCTTGGTGAGATCCATAACCCAATACTTAAAACAATGAAAACAAAGCACACTGAAGCTATCCAAAAGGCACATTTGTAGGAGCATCCTCATTGCAAAGATGTGAATCCAATTCAACAGTATGCAGATAAATTGTACCTCAGAGCTTTCACTCATAAGCTAGCATTTCCACAATACCTATTTGCCTGTGTGTAGTTTAAGAAAAAGCAAAGAAAAGTAAGGCAAAAAAGTGATTTTCTAGTTTAAGCCCTTAAGAATTTTGGACTAAGATAATGAGATCTCATTCTTTTCCAAAAGCATACCAATTTCACCACAAAACACAACTATTATTAAAACTACATTTGAGGAGATATATTTTAAAAGAATGGGTGAGAAAACTTAAATTTATAGTCTCTTTTATTTCTATAAGGAGAGGTAAAGTGCTAGGCTAGAGCAACTAGTTATAGTTGTTCAATTCATGGAACTTTGCTAAAAGTCCCATTGAAACCTCTTTAGCCATTTCTTAAGTCTTTGCTTAAAGTCAGCAATTTACCTTGCAATCTATAGAAACATAATAATACATAGAAATATGTCAACAATAATGACATGGTGATAACATTTTCATTGACTGTTATATACATATTTAGCGCTATAGTAAGCAATTATATCCATTATCAATTTAATTCCTTGGATAAAACTAGTACATATAAAATTCTATGGTAGGCACTGTGATCAAGGAGCAGAGAAGAAGGGAGAGAGGGATATAAAATTAAAATTCAAGTAAAACATAGTCTGAACTTTCACAGAGCTATCTATTTGGGAGAGTTTGTGATAAACATATATCAAATTTTCTCCATAGTGCATTTTGCAAATAATTTTCTTCTCCTATTTAAAGTAACTTAAATTGGAAATTACAGACTATATAGATTATATATGAGAATAATTTTTGTAAGAAATGCTAAAGAGGACCAGTGATTAAATGAAGCCTGTGATTTGCTTCAAGATTGGCAAAAAAAAGATATGTTTGCAATTAAAATATTTAAGAAAGATATGAGTTTTTAGGATTTTTTATTGTATTTCAAAAAACAGATTATCATCTAATCAGTAGTCTATGTATCCATACATGTATCCACTCTGTTATCACTTTATATCCAAGTGAACAA
Organism: Xerus rutilus; assembly: GCA_028644305.1. Lineage (NCBI taxonomy): Eukaryota > Metazoa > Chordata > Mammalia > Rodentia > Sciuridae > Xerus > Xerus rutilus. Next base: position 37,560,298 of record CM053404.1, read on the forward strand.
TGTATGATGTCTATGGAAGCTCTAGAGAGGAAGTAGTAAAGGTGGGCATGTAAGGATATTTGTGATGACACAGTCTTGCTTAGTCTCCAATTTGGGAGTGTATTGCTTGTATGATTAAAATTTTAATTTTCAAAAGATTCAATCACTTCATTACTTTATCAAATATTAATGGGATATCTAATATGTCAGACCTGGTGCAGGTTCCAGATGATTCAGCAGTGGATGAAATTAAAAGGATGGCATATCTCATGCCTCATGCAGTCCAGAGACAGAGGGTTGTTCTTAAAGACCCAAATCAGCAGTGATTAGCTGTGCAGCAGTGCTCAAAATATATGCTATCATCTCTCAATGTCCTCATCTAAAATATTTTGATAATGATATTAGCACCTCCATTATAGGGTGGTATTGAAAGTTATATGTTTGGGTTTATTTTGGCACTGGGGATTGAACTCAGGGGCAATTGACCACTGAGCCACATCCCCAGCCCTATTTTGTGTTTTATGTAGAGACAGGGTCTCACTGAGTTGCTTAGTACACCTCATCGTTGCTGAGGCTGACTTTGAACTCGCCATTCTCCTGCCTCAGCCTCCCAAAGTGCTAGGATTACAGGCGTGTGCCACCTGTGTGTGTGTGTGTGTGAAAATACATATCATATACATGTAAGAAAAGGGTTGATACATATGTTGATGTCAACATGGAGATTCTTCATAGCTCTGAAATAAATGGCATAGAAATGTGACTTATAAAATGAAAGTTACTGCATAAACAAAATACTTCATTTCTTTTATCTTCTTTAAGTGGACACAGACTCTGGACACAAATTGCCTGGGTGAAATCCCAGTTCCACCACATCCTATTACTGTAGTTTTGGATGAGTTAGCATTTCCCTGTTTTCAGATCCATCTATAATGAATAATGATACATATTTCATGGAGTGATGACCAGGGAAGCCTGGGAAATTGTACATGATCCCAAAATTAGGAAGGCCTCATGCTTGGCCTAATGCTCTGAAACCACCATCTTCAAACTTTAAATTTTTGAATAAAGGCTTCTGCAGAATTTTTTTTCCCTGTATTAGACCTCCAGTAAGTATACAGACAATCATGGTGAGAATCAAATGAATTCATACATGTAAATGTTTAGAACAGTGCATGACACAAAGTGCTATGTAAATATTAACTATTATTAAAGTCTTTCTATTTACATATTAGAAATTCTTATTTCCAAGTTACTTCATATATGTTTGTTTTCAGTAGAATAAGAAAAGCATTTGTTCTTGTGTAGAATTTAATTACTTAAGTTAGCTTTCAGTATAGCATATCTGCTGACATGAATACCATACTTATGCAGAACATTCTGTCAAATGACAGACCTTGACCTCAAAGTTCTTAACAATGACTCACAGCAGTCCAGGGTGAGATGAGGGAGAGGTGGAATGGATCATCCTAAGAGAAGAGCCAGCACTTAGGGAACATCTGCTAGGTACAAAGTGTCACTATGGTCATCTCTTCCAGGTCTTGCTGTTCTTCTATAATTTATCATCCCAATATCATAGATTATGAAACTAATGCTCAAGGCACCAAACAAGGTATCAAAATTTAAATCCAGGTCTAATGTCAAGGATTAAACTTTCATCTGTCTACTTTAAATATTGAGTTATGTGAGTGCCATATTTATGAGTTTATAATACACATAAATATATACTGATCAGGGAAAATATGCCTTCATAATATTTTCCATCCCATAAAAATCCTGAGAATAGGAGCTTCTTATAATACAGCAGGTTCTCGAAGCCCCTTATCGCAGAGGCACAGTGATCTCCTAGACCAAAATCTCCAGGAGCGTCCACAGTTGCTCTGTAATTCTAAGCAATGATGAACTTCTTGACAAAAAAAAATTCACAAAAGAAAAAAGAAAGGGAAAGAAAATGTCCATGGGGGAAAGCAAAGCCAGAGAAAAATGAGAAGTTTCATTTTCTTATTTGTCCATTTTTGCATGGAAGACTGTTGCATGTAAAAATATCAGTAGCCAAAAGTCAGTTGATTAAAAATATTAGACAAAAATGTCAACACATGCAAGCTCAAATAAAAATAATTATGGAGAAAAGTTTTCAAAAGTTAAAAGATGCATCAACTAGAGACCTCCGTGAGCCAAAACAACCAACAAATTTGAATTCAGATATCTAAGAAAACAAAGACGACTGATGGAAGCTCCCTCTGTCCTGGTGTGACCTAGAGATCAACTGGTGCATTAACTTTCCCTAAAAGCAGCTCTAAACTACAAAAGGAACAATATTCAAAGGCAAAATAAAACCCAGGGATTTCTACCAGAACCACAAATGTGAATAGCAGAGAATTTTCATCCTCATGTGTGGTCCAGGTTCATGAGTACAGGAACATTCTCTGGTATCACCTCACCTTTAGGGTAACAAGGAATTAGAAGGAACACCCTTAGAAGGAAGATAAAACAGGCCTGTCTCCTTTAAGACAATCCAAATACTTCTTTATCAATGTTGTACACTGCGGGTTATGATTACAAATCCTCCAAGTGAAGAGGCAAGTTCAATTTTCTCATTGCAATAATTTAAAAATGTTAAGAAAAAGGCAGAGAATTCTTTCTGTTGGTTTTAAGCTAAAAACAGAGATTTGATACCTATTATTGATAATAACATACCTAATTCCTATATTATGTTTTCTCTCATAATTCTGAAAATGTTGCTTAACATAAGTGGATGTAGAATTCTAAAAGTGTCATATGAGTATTTCTGTATTTTTATGGCTCCTGGATAGCCTCATCTTATCCCTATCCCCTTCCTGGGTTCTGGTCATGGGGGCCTGGTCTTTTTTCCTTCCAATAGGCTAAACTCCCTATCACTATGTCTGTTTGCGCTCTTTGATCACACTGCCAAAAATATTATCCTTTCCTAACCAACTTGCCTACTCAATCCTGCTTGTTTGTGGCTCATCTCATTCTTCACTATCTCAAAGAAATCTTCATTTCCCTGACTTCGGCATTTTTCCATGTTGTACAAGTTCATGGCACCATTTTGATGGTTCTTAATGCAGGGGGTGGGAAGGCACAGTGCATGGAGATGCTGACTAGAGCATGGGTCTTCTCTGGAAATACATATCTGCAAGTCATTTGGCTGCTGAGACAACTGAATTATTGCTGAAATTTCAGCAAAACTAAAACAGATTTCTATCATGAAATTTGGGAAACATACCCATTTAGATATGGGACCAGGAAAGATTAGAGCGATTAAGGGTCAGCAAAAATAGAAAGGGATCCTAAAAATTTGATTAAACTAAGCAAAGGTTTCCCTATGATAAATGGATACCAACATACTTGAGTTATTTTTCACTGCTTCCTAATTTATTTTCTATCTTATCTTGTGGCATGATCACACATGTGACCTGAAACTGTCCCTAAGGATGATTTTACCTTTGAATGGATTCATTGCTTCAGCTGAGGTAGTGAAGTGTCATTTATCCATCTTATAAAGGATGATTCAGTTGAGAGAGGTTAAGTCCTAAACCCAAGGCTATACTGCCAGTGAGTGATAGGGCCAGGATTAGAAGTCAGAGCACAGACCTCGGAAACTTCAGTTCCAATCTTTGCACATTGCTCAGTCGATCCCCTAAAGGATGAGAATAAGTGGTCCTCAGAGTGCCAACATAAAACAATCAGGAGATCAAAATTTCCCAGGGAAATCTGTAACTAAATTGGAGATCAAGGATGCTTGCTTTGGGCAGGATCTGAAAAAAAAAATTACTCTCTATTTAGCTAAAAACTGACCAGAACACTCTGAGCTTTTCCGGTCATATTAACATACTGCAACAAATTGAATAGACACCACCCAGGACACAGTCCCTCCTGGAGGTTCATTCTCCCACAACAACAAAGGCTCACTGCAAGAAAAGTCACCAAGAGAAACACAGGAACCACAGATGTTGCAGATGTTTTGACTCTGCATTGCACTGATGCTCAAAATGTTTTCAAGTCTCTGGTGAGAAGCCCAGGGCAGACAGGAGGGGCTGTGTGCATGGACTGGCAATAAGCCAGCCTGAACATTAAAAATTGAGACATGCCCCAGACATTATCATGGTCATTTTCCACCTAAAAAGGAAACCTAGAGCTTGGGCATATTGCCTCACATGTTTGGTAGGCACAGAATAAAGTCTGAGCATTAGGGCTCATCTTTTGCATGATCTCTTGAGGTAACTTTACGTTGATAGGAAAGGCAGGACATTCCAGGTGGAGAGTGGAAGCCAGGCTGCAATCAAGAAAGATTCTATATAAGCATGTTTTAAACACTGTGTAAGAATTCAGAAAGAGGACCTGGATTTCCCAGTCTTTAGTAACTTGTAAGTTCTTTTGTTTAAATTTGCATTATTTTTCCTAAAGAGGGTCACACAATCGTGTAAGCCTTATGATCCAGAGACAATCTTCTTTTGTGGGTCCTGGAGGTTTTGACTCTGAAGGTTTCTCTTCAGTTTCATTTTAAATGTGCCCTGCTAGACAAGTATGCTGAGGATGAGAGTACAAAGTTGAGCTACTTAGTGAGTATTGGGGAATCTCTCTAGAGGTTTCAGAAAGAGCACGTATTCTGTCCGTGAATCACCATGACCATACTGTTTATTTGGGTACAGAAAAATGCCATAGGACTGGATAATAAGCACTATGGGTCTAACTAATTATTACAAGCATTACCACATCTCTAATAATTTCTATGAAAGCTGGAAGAATTTTGTGTGTGTTTGTGCACAGTGCACATTTTTGTTAAGTGTGCATGTGGGTTTGATCTGAGTATTTGTGTGTTTACACATGTTTATGCTGTGGGTATGTTTGTGTTGAGTTCGTCCACATGTAAGTTTGAGTTGCATGTGTATTTGTGTTTGTGTATGTACATTGTGTGCTGTTTGTGTTGACTGTGTGATCTGGGTGTCCATTTGTATTGAGTATATTTGTGCCTTTGTGTAAGTTATGTGTGTATTTGTGTTTACTTGTTCATGTAGTTTTGACTTGTATGTATATTTGTATATGTTGACTATGTATTTGAGCTGGGTGTGTATTTGTGAATATGTATGTACGTGTATATATTTGACCTGTGTGTGGACAGTATGTGTGTATATTTGAGCTGGGTGTGTGTGTTTACATGCGTTTTTCACCCCCCAGAGGAATTAGACAGACAAAAGAAATTAAAGGGATATGAATAGGAAAAGAAGAACTCAAATTGTCATTTGCCAATCACATGATTCTATACTAGAAGATCCAAAAAATTCCACCAGAAAACTTCTAGAATAAATGAATTCAAAAGCAGCAGGATATAAAATCAACACCCATAAATCAATTGCATTTCTATACATCAGTGATAAACCCTCTGAAAGAGAAATTAGGAAAACTATCCCATTCACAATAGCCTCAAAAAAAAATAAAATACTTGGGAATCAATTTAACAAAGGAGGTGAAAGACCTCTACAAGGCAAACTACAAGACACTGAAGAAAGAAATTGAAGAATACCTTAGAAGATGGAAAAATCTCCCATGCTCTTGGATAGGCAGAATCAGTATTGTCAAAATGACCATACTACCCAAAGCACTATATAGATTCAATGTGACTCCAATTAAAATCCCAACATCATTCCTTATAGAAATAGAAAAGACAATCATGACATTCATTTGGAAGAATAAGAGACCTAGAATGGCCAAAGCAATCTTTAGCAAGAAGAGTAAAGCAGGAGGCATCACAATACCAGACCTTAAACTATACTACAAAGCTATAGTAACAGAAACAGCATGGTACTGGCACCAAAATAGACATGTAGACCAATGGTACAGAATAGAAGACACAGAGACAAACCCACTTAAATTCAGTTATTTGATATTAGACAAAGGAGCCAAACATGTACACTGGGGAAAAGATAGCCTCTTCAATGAATGATGCTGGAAAAACTGGAAATCCATATGCAGCAAAATGAAACTAAACCCCTATCTCTCACCATGCACAAAATTCAACTCAAAGTGGATCAAGGACCTGGGAATTAGACCAGAGACCCAACACCTAATAAAAGAAAAAATAAGCCCAAATCTTCATCATGACAGATTAGGACCTTACTTCCTTAACAAGACTCCGATAGCACAAGAAGTAAAATCAAGAATCAATAAATGGGATGAATTCAAACTAAAAAGCTTCTTCTCAGCAAAAGAAACAATCAATGAAGTGAACAGAGAGCCGACATTCTGGGAACAAATCTTTGCAACACGCACATCTGATAGAGCACTAATCTCCAGGATATATAAAGAACTCAAAAAACTTAACACCAAAAAAACAAACAACTCAATCAATAAATGGGCCAAAGATCTGAACACAAACTTCACAGAAGAAGATATACAATCCATCAACAGACATATGAAAAAATGTTCAACATCTCTAGCAATCAGAGAAATGCCAATCAAAACTACTCTAAGATTTCTTCCCATGCCAGTCAGAACAGCAATTATAAAGAGTACAAACAACAATAAGTGTTGGCAAGGTTGTGGGGGAAAAGGCACACTCATACATTGCTTGTGGGACTGCAAATCAGTACAACCAATCTGGAAAGCAGTATGGAGATTCCTTAGAAAACTTGGAATGGAACCACCATTTGACTCAGCTCTCCCACTCCTTGATCTATACCCAAAAGACTTAAAAACAACATACGACAGTGACACAGCCACTTCGATGTTTATAGCAGCTCAATTCACAATAGCTAAACTGTGGAACCAACCTAGATGTCCTTCGATAGATGAATGGATAAAGAAACTGTGGTATATAAACACAATGGGATATTACTCAGCAATAAAAGAAAATGAAATTATGGCATTTGCAGGTAAATGGATGGAGTTAGAGAATATCATGCTAAGTGAAGGAAGTCAATCCCCAAAAACCAAAGGCCAAATGTTCTCTCTGATAAGTAGATGCTGATCCATAGTGGGGGAGGGGGGACACGGGAAGAATGGAGGAACTTTTGGTCAAAGGGGTGGGAGAGGGTTAGGAGGTATGGGGACAGTAAAGATGGTGGAATAAGATGGACATCATAGCCCTAGCTTCATGTATGATTGCATATATGATGTGATTCTATAACACATACAATCAGAGAAATGAAAAGTGCTCCATCTGTGAATCAAAATGTATTCTGCTATCATGTATACCTAAGTAGAATCAATAAAATTTTTAAAAGTAAAAAAAAAAAAAATTACAAGTGTTTTTGAGCTGAGTGTTTGTGTTCAGTATGGTTGTATGTTTGTACTGGGTATTTGTGTAGAGTATGTTTGATATGTGTGTGTGTGTGTGTGTGTGTGTTTGATCTAGATGTGTTTGTTTTTGAGAATGGTGCTTGAATATTTGTGTGTCTAAGTTGTGTGTGTGTAGATATTATGTATGTTTGACCTGTGTATTGAGTATGTTTTTATCTGTGTGTGAGTTTGTTTGAGCCAGCTGTGTAGGTTTGACCTGTGTATGTTGAATAGGACTGTGTCTAAGCTGCATGTGTGTTGAGTGTGTATGTTTGAGCTGTGTATTCGTGCTCTATACCTTGGGGTTGGCACTAAGAAGCATATATTGATTTTTATGAGGGAAAGAAATCACAAACATAGGAGTGAAAAAAAATAACCAGCAAGACAGTGGGAGGAAGCATAGAAAACAGTGAGAACCAGCTGTGGGAAATTATGGCCAGATGAGAGAAGCCGGGAAGCAAGGGGAATGCATGGCACCAGGTTTCAATCATCAGAATCTAGGTTGTCTTGACCTCTTCAGAAAATAAAGATTTAAAAAAAAAAAAAAAAGTCTCCTAGCCATCTAGACAATGTGACTCTCAGAGAAGTATTCTGTAATTGGGCAAGTCTCCTCTTGTCACCTGGGCTCCAAAGCTGGGTGGGGGGGAAGAAGCCATATGTTCCAACCTTTTGATTCTCATTTTACATTTTTGATGAATATGTCTCAGAGGGCCCATTACTGCCAATGGCAAACTTTCTTTTTGTTTTGAAATTTGCCTTCCAGCAGTCATATAAAATCTCCTCACTGCAAACTGCTAGGATGATCCTGAGTTCTGGAGTAGAGAAGTCAAATTGGGACTTTCAGTAACAAATTTAAATGGCATGACCACAAATTAAAGTACTAAAAAGTTTACTAAAAAAAAAAAATAAAAACAATCATCATATTTAAAAAATACTTTATTGCCTTCAGATGGCAACAAGTACTGGGACTAAGTTCTGAATTTCTCAATACCTTAACTTCAAGTTGTTATTTTTGATTAATATCATTATCATACATGGTTAACTAAAGTTACTTACCTTCATAGGTTCAGTTCATTACTGAAACTCCATAATTGCTTCTTTTTATATTTACATGATGCTGGACTCTGAATTTGCAACATGTCAATATTTGGGTAAAAATAGACTTGTCACTGATTCTAGAAACACACCAATATCTGATAGTGCTGTGGCAATTACAGGTGAAGATACAAAATAAAGAAGGGAAAGAAGCTATGACCAATTTCTTGAGCAACTGACTTATTTTAACAACAGTTACCAGGTGGAAAGCAACATACCCACCCCTTAAAATCATGTCCTTTGGTTCTGTGCACTTCACCACCATAATGCTAAACTCCTACACCCCTCTCTCTACTTGCAAGAGTGTAATTTTTTTCCCCAACATTATGTCATTAGGGCCTCTGAGGTCACCTAGCACATAGAAAGTGCTCAGTACTTATTCACTGAATTATTCAGTGCGTGGAACAGCTTCTGATGGGGGCTTATGACTCCTCAGAATCTACACAGATCAATATCTCACTGACTACAATCTACAAGTCAACAATCTAAAATCCAAGAGTAATAGAATCAGATTTCCAAATAATGGTGCTTAAGAGCCACATCCAGGTCATTCAAGATTAGTTGTTCTTATCTCCTTAGACTACTGATAAGGCCAACTGTGCCATCAACCATTCTGGTTTCCTAGATAATTTTGATGCTCTTAGCCATATGGCTACAAGTTGGTCTTTTAGCATAGTGCCTTGAAAATAAAAATAAAATGCAGACAGGCAAATAAAAGTTATAAAGGAATCAGGGGGTGGGGATAGAAAGGGAAGAGTAGAGAGAGAGAACATGTGCCCATGTATATGTGTGGTTTTCCACTTCAGTTTTCTATAGGAAAACTAAAATGGTTAGTTAGAAACAAATAGAAATTTAGCTGCCAGATTATCAATATATTTCCATTGCCTAGCAAGTGTCAGTATTGAATAAGTGTCCAATCAAAATGTTGAAATGTTATCAGTTTTGCCTCTAAAACACCCTATGCATGAGCTGGGCTGAATATGGACATCCCATATGTAAATATTAAATGATCTGGGGTTTTTCCATCATAAGACATCTTATTGGCATTAAGATTCATTCTTGTGAGTGGAGACTTACTGGTAGAACTGCAAAACTTGCATACATTGGTGTTCTAGAAGTCATCTACAAGGTGTGAAACTTGATTCTTCCTGGTTCATGGTGCCACCAACCAGGAGATGTATTTTTACCCCCTCTCCCATCTCCTCCAAATGTTTATCCTCTTAACATCCTCTTAGGCCTGTGGCTTAGACAAAAACAAGTTTTGCCTCTCAGCCAATAGTGCTTAGTGTTAAAGCATTTTGAGGGCTGATGGAATTTGTGGAGGCTATGGGCTAACTTTTCCACTCTTCAGAAATCTAAGTCAGGGCTGGTAGGGGATGCTAGTAGAACACTAAGCCCTGCCCCTTGTGGTGAGGGCATCATTCTTCATGTCTGCCATAGACCTGAGGCATTAAAGAGCAATTTCTATGCAGTGTTTGTACTCAAAACCATGATACTGCCCTGGAGCTGGTGCATACTTTTATAGAAAGACAAAAATCTCAATGTGCCACAAAAGAAGGGCTCAGCAATGGGAAACTCCTCATAAGATTGTCAGCTTCCATTGAGCCTTAGGTTATGTTTTGACCACTCCTGAGTTTACAGGACTGTAGTTCCTCATTTTTGTGTCAATGTTGGAATTCAAGGTGAGGACAATGGGCAGACAGGCAGGGATATTTTGCTGTGGACACAAGTCAGAAGTATAGAATTCTACTTCTTTAGTCTTTTGCTGTTGAACCACTAAGATTTAAAAAAAAAAAAAAGTCTGTTTAGAATGTGCATAAGAGTTCTTATATTACGTGTGCATGCCCCATTAAAGCCTGTATTTGTTATATACCATGTATCTATTTAGTCATTCCACAAATACATATTAGCATATTAAGTTAAAAAAAGAATGAATGCATGGTTAGGGTATTAAGGATTAGGGTCCATGGAATTTTATCTCTGTGGAAAAACAGGCTGAACCACAGGAAGTCACTGATGGGTTCTAATGGCAGAGTGAAGGGTGAAGGCCTTGGGTACAAATCAGATGTGCAGTTGAAAATAATTTTATCTACAGTAAAGATTAAAGGGATTAAAAGTATGGCAGTACCAGATTAGAAAATATTCAGCAGTATTCCAGAAAATTATTAATAGTTACTCTATTATGGTAGAAATGAAGACAAAAGGAAAAGGGTGGATCTGAGAGGTGGGAAGTCATAATTAAAAAATGGCATATAAAAAAAAGTAATGTCAGAGAAGAAGCTGAGGCCAATAGCCCATGGAACTTGATAGGAACAAGGTGTTCTCTTGAAAGTATACCCTGGAAAATAACCAGGTTAAGTGGAATGATTGGCATTGCAGCTGTGGACAAGTTGCACTCGCTGGACCTTTGGTCAAGGAGAGAAGTTATAAAAGTCTACAGCTCATCAGAGTTTTGAGTGGTAACAAAGATTTGGAAGTCCTGGGACTGGGATTGTGGCTCAGAGGCAAAGCACTTGCCTATAGCATGTGTGAGGCACGGGGTTCGATTCTCAGCACTGCACATAAATAAGTAAAAAACAAAGGTCCATTGACAACCAAAAATTAAAAGATTTGTAAGTCCTGTGCACACAAATGGTGAGAATGAAGTGAGAATGAAGTATAGTAATCATACTTATCTGTGGAGTTACGTTCCAAGTCTCCCAGTGGATATCAGAAAACATGTACTGCACACTGTAAAATATTTCTTCCTGTGCATACATAACAATGTTAAAGTTTAATTCATGATAAAATAGAAGTTATCATGATACAGTGTAACAAAAGTAAGGTGAATGTGATGTCTCTCAGTTGCCATGAGGTGGGTACATGCCATGGATACTCTGGACACAAAGATAGTCTGCCCTTTCTCCTTACCTTGAGTTCCAACACTGACACAAAAATGAGGAACTACAGTCCTGTAAACTCAGGAGTGGTCAAAGCATAACCCAAGGCTCAATGGAAGCTGACAATCTTATGAGGAGTTTCCCATTGCTGAGCCCTTCTTTCGTGGCACATTGAGATTTTTGTCTTTCTATAAAAGTATGCACCAGCCCCAGGGCAGTATCATGGTTTTGAGTACAAACACTGCACAGAAATGGCTCTTTAATGCCTCAGGTCTATGGCAGACATGAAGAATGATGTCCGCACCACATGCTGGGCAGAAGGCAGTAAAAAAGTACAAAGTGTTATACTACTCAGAACAGCAATTCAAAACTTATAAAATTATTTCAGGAATTTCCCATTAAAAACTTGGGACCATAGTTAATAGTGCTAATTGAAACTAAAGAAAGTGAAATCACAGTTAAGGAGGAACTACTGATCTGAGCAAGTGAATGGAAGCACTCTAGCATTTAATGGCTGAGGAAGAGGGACTGCTTTTGCAAATGAAATTGTAAAGTAGCAGCCAGAGAGTAAGAGGAAAGCTAGCTGAATGCAACAGAATGAATACCTGGGGGGAGAAAGTGAAGGTCACCTCAAAGAAGGCATGTTCAATCTGGGAGAACAATCTTGAGATTTCAAGTGAGATGAAGGCTCAAAAATGTTCTTTCTGCTTGGCGTGGAGGTACACTGAAGTTATTGAACTGGGACCCAAGGAATATAATCAGGATAAGGAAAGAAATGAAAATATTAAGGTTATTGGTCTGATGTAAAGAAGGAAAAAAAAAAAAAAAGAACCATAGGACTAGGAGTGCTTAGGAGGTTAATAAAAGGAGATCTAGGTAGGTCAAACAGCACAAACCAGTCAGGAAGAGAGAAGGTTTTCTGAACTCAGAGCCCTGGAGTTAGTACAGAGGTCAGGTCCACAGGGTGATCTCAGAAGTGGATGAGAATGTAAGAGTGTAAGCAAAAGTTTTGGTGATGAGGCTGTCAATGTCCTGATGTAGAAGTGGAGTACGCCCACACTTTAATAATAAAAAATGAAGAGTGAAAAACTTTATAGAAAATAGCCACAATAGGATGAGCTGTGGCATAACTTGTCTCAAAGAATAATATTTCATTTTTAAGAACTGAAGGAGCAACTACCAGGGGAAGCACAGTGAGTAATCAGTGGGATACACAGCCATCTCTGAAGAAGGTTCACAGCAACTGTCAGGGATCAGTAAGAGAAGGGAGCAAACACTGCCAAGATGGCTGAGAATGGGAACAGAATGATATCTGTACGGAACCCTATTCTAGATGTCCTAGCAAAAGTCTTTGAGAAAGTGATGGAGTGGAAGTAACAGTAAACAACCAGAAAATAGAGATTATGATCAATAGAGGATTGATGAAAGAAGGGTGAACATTTAGCAATAATTACAATAAGAGAGCTGGTTGAATATACAGCAGTCTCTTCAACTTAGGCCTTTGGTTGTCTTATCAATGGCTTCTGGCCTTTGTAATGACAGATGTCTGTGCCACTGTGGGGATGAGATCAATTGCAGTGGAAGCTGAGGGTGCATGTTGTGGGGTCTGTGACAATAGAGACCTCAGAGACTTGTCCCCAACCATCATGTACCCTATTGAGAAACTCAAAGTTAGAGAAGGCATTGCATCAAACTGTATGAGATTATGAACCCACGGATACTATCCAGCCAGACATTCCAACTTCATTACCATGGACCATATTATTATGACTAAACCTCATGCTGCTTAACTTTGTTGCTAATATGATCATTTTAAATAGTTTATACCTAGTGGGCTTGGGACACATTCCCAGCAATAAATCTGGATGAAACCCATCTTTCTCTCCATTAATTAATGCCTTTTTCCCAATAAAGAAAATCTTCATTAGCAAATTGTTACTAACCCACCATACCAGTAATGAGAAAACAATCTCAGGAATGTGGTTCTCAAATATTTTGTAGATATAAATATAGATCTCTCAACCAATATCTCCACTATACAGATATAGATCTATCAATCATTTTATTATACGGAGGACTAATGGACATGAAGGAAACTACATGATGGATAAAACTACATGAAGGAAAGGAGGTGGTGCAGAGAACAGTAAAAGATTGTATGGTTGTCTTATTTCAAGCACTTACTAGTTCAAAGATTAAAGCAGTCCTGGAACTATCATAGTACTGGGATATATATTATGACCATAAAGAACATTTTAGGATGGGGATAAGAATGTAAGAGAAATGTTTTGAACACATGCAACTATCAGGCAGTAAGCCTAGAGCTATCTCAGCCTCTTATGTGCAAAGTATCCCCAAGTGTTGGGCATGCCATAAGCAGGTCTTTATATGGTGGTCCAAGCTTCAGATGGAATCAAACATCAACTGAGGCCAGTAACCTAATAGTTTAGTTGGCATGAATGTGTTTTCTGGTCCAGGAAATCCATCTTTGTATTCATACATTTTAAAAGTCCAGAGACTTTCAAAACTGCAAACTCTTGTTGAATTCCTGGCCTTCTTAAACTTCTGAATCCATGGAGCACTGTGTTTTCAAAAAGGTCAGTGGGTGCCTTCTGTCTCCTTCCATGTTGACTAAGGTCAATGGGCATCTAGAAATACCCTTTGTCTTTTGATAATTCCGTTTATAACATGAGGCTAAGACATGTGCTCATGGAGACCTTTTCAGGAAAAGATATCCAGATGAGTTATGGTTCTCCCTCTCAGTCCTTATCACCACCATGTTGTCAGTGCACACAAGTATTTTGTCCTTATAACAGAATTTAAATTCTAATTGATTTATGCAGTTTAGCTCCTAACAACATCAGCCCTTATTCTCCATCTTGATTCCTATGGTCCACAAAATGACAGTTTCTTTGGGGAAGATGCTCACCATTAACAGGATATGGGATGATGTTGGTTTGGTCCACTTATCTTCTTAAGCCTCAGGTTTTAGTTGAGATAATTATCTCTTTCTGGTCAGGTACTGCTAGCTACCTACCTAATACCCTTTCATCTTCTTGTTTGGTAAGAGAACATGATTTATTTGGAATGCCAACAAACATAGCTAAGAGATTACAGATGGAAGTCATAAAATGGGGCTTTAAGACAAGCTCTTTTCACTTCACATCATCCTTTCTAACTGGAATGGAGATTTGATGGTTGTGCTTTAGTAGCTGTCTTGCGACCCTCAGAATGGAAGTCCCATGCTTCAGAAGGCAAGGAGTAAAGTTTTAAAAGGCCTGCATCCCCAATAGCTTTATGGAGCCTTTATATCTACCTTGGACTCTTACCTCAGGTGCTAATTTGGTGAATGAGGGTCATATATCATGATACTAAGTCTCTTGGTTAAATCTGGGAATCTAATAACTATCCTCCCTTCCAATGATGGTATTGATTTTACACCTGGAAGTTCACATGAAAATATGAAGGCAGTAGCTAGATGCTGTCAATGGATACATGTCAGTTTCCTGGCTCCGGAGCTTCAGCTTGGCTTTTCTGAAATGCCAAGTAGTTATGTGAACCGTGACTAACTCTGTCTCTGGCACTGAGCGCTGAAGTTATTTCCTGAGTGGTTTTGAGACAAATGCCTTGATAATTCCAAGGACTTGGTTTGTGTCTAAGCATCTTGTAGAGGTTAGGATACTCAAGGCATTCTATTAATTACAAATACAATCTGTGAAGTGGCTCATGTGTATTCATGATAGAGTAAAAATAGTCTTTTCACGCCCTGCTAGTAGCTTTGAAAGTCTTCTGAAGCAGAATGTGATTGTATCTGATGGACAAACAGCCAGCAGCCTGAAGGGCACTTCTCCTTGCACCCTTTCACATGTTCCTCTATATTCAAAGTCCCTTCAAAAAATAATAATGCTAGACAGCTATGACAGCTGACCAGGTAAGTTCATTGCCTTAGAAACAGGACCTTGTAGATGCAGCCAGTGTGACATGAATATTGCCAATAATACCAGCAACATTTGGCTTTGTGCTCTTTTCTCTAGCTTTCAGGAGCTTGTTTTAACAAGGTCATTGGAGACAGGGGCACTTGTCCTCCACCCTCTGAGAACCTGCTCCCCTCTCCGCAGCTGATGGAAGCTCTGGCCCAACTGATGAGGCATCTGAGTGTACTGGTTCAAAGGTACAAAGCTGTATTGACCCAAGGACCTCTGTTTAATGCATTATTTTGGAACATCTGTTTTTTATCCTTATTTTAGGAAAATATTTGAATAGTGTTGCCTTTTTTGGTAGAAGGAGCAAGTTATTCATTTTTATGTCACTTCAGCAGACTACTGTGATTTTACATAAACACACTGTGGTATGATTGTTACATGTCCCCCAAAGCTCTGTGTGTTAAAGCCTGTTCATGAAGGTGGTGCTTCTGGGAGGTAGTGAAAACCTTAGAAGTTGAATCCTAGCTAGAGGCCTTTAGATAAACAAGGTTGTGACCCAAAGGAGACTGTAGGACCTTAGCCTATTTCTCTCTTCTTTGGTTCAAGATGTGACCATTTTTCCTACACATGATCCTGCCAAGCTGCTCTACCTTCAAAACAGGCCAAACCAAATGGTCTCTCTGATTAATGGATGCTGATGAATAAGGGAGGTGGGAATGGGAAACATAAGAGAAATAGAGAAACACTAGACGCGACATGGGGGAGGTGGGGGGCAGGAAAGGGGAATGGGTATAGTAAAGATGGTTGATAAAAATATATATAAAATATATATATATATATATATATGCTGTTCATTGAAAGTGCATATAAAGATGTTTAATATGAAGAATGTAATCTGCTTATAATTTTGTGCAAAGTTAGAAAAATTATGATTGTAACAATTTTTTTCTATTTGCCTCAACAAATGTTTTCAGTAAATAGTGTGTACAGCTTCTGATAATTTGTTTTTTTCTGTTATGTTTGCCAACATGTATTAAAATGCAACTTTTG
>CM053404.1:37577019-37777659 GCA_028644305.1 Xerus rutilus
AATATGAAGAATGTAATCTGCTTATAATTTTGTGCAAAGTTAGAAAAATTATGATTGTAACAATTTTTTTCTATTTGCCTCAACAAATGTTTTCAGTAAATAGTGTGTACAGCTTCTGATAATTTGTTTTTTTCTGTTATGTTTGCCAACATGTATTAAAATGCAACTTTTGGGAAAAAAAATAAAATAATAAAAAAAATAAAAAAAAAAAAACAGGCCAAACCAAGGGAACCACCCAATCTTTAACTCTGAAAATTCAAAACTGTGAGTTAAATAACCTTTTCTCTATCTTTCTCTCTTTCTTTATTTGGTACCAGAGATTGAATTCAGGGGTATTTGACCACTGAGCCATATCCCCAGCCCTATTTTCTGTTTTATGTAGAGACAGGGTCTCACTGAGTTGCTTAGTGCCTCACCATTGCCAAGGCTGGCTTTGAACTCTTGATTCTCCTGTCTCAGCCCCCAAAAGTAGTGAGATTACAGGCATGGGCCACTGCACCTGGCTTTCTTTCAACAATTATGATAGGTATTTTGATATGTTCCAATACTGCTTACAACTGTTTAAGTATGATGTATAAGGGTGTACTTCAGGGGCTAGGAGAAGTCTGATGCCCTCTGTAGAAGGCAAGCTGCATGAAAGAGTACTTCATTTAATTTATCAACTACTACATCCTAGCTCCTGCAATTAGTCTAGGATATATTAAGAGCACAATAACAGTTGG
Organism: Xerus rutilus; assembly: GCA_028644305.1. Taxonomy (NCBI): domain Eukaryota; kingdom Metazoa; phylum Chordata; class Mammalia; order Rodentia; family Sciuridae; genus Xerus; species Xerus rutilus. Next base: position 37,577,742 of record CM053404.1, read on the forward strand.
ATGAAGGAATGAGTAAACAAGCAAATATTCAACTAAGAACCTTCAACAATTAGCACATCACCTGGAATACAGGAAATACTCAGTAATTATTTGCTTTAGGAATTAATGTGTACATATGTACTACAGGAAAAACAAGTCCTTATCTTTCAGTGTATACAGATTAATGTATTAATGCAAAACCATCAGACTTTAAAAATTAACATAGTATAAATTAGGATAAATGTGAACTATAATGGGAATCTAGAGAGCATTTAAAACTAAATAAAATCCTAGTAACAGATCAGTTTTCACACAAAGAAAACTGCAAACCATTGTTTGTCCAAGTAAAATAAAATAAAACTGACCATGCAGGGAATGAGCTAGAAAGTTCTTATTAATAGATTGACAGATGAAGAGTGGAGAGCTCTATATAAGGAACTGAAGCAAATAGAAAAAAATGAGTAGGACTTGGAAGTTAATTAGATTAAGTGCCTGAGCAGAAATCTCAGTAGTTATCCATGCAACATTTCTTTTCTTTCTTTCCTTTTCTGGTTTGGCCATGAATAGAACCTTGATAACCAAAATTACCTCTGAAATTTATTCTAACACTGCAATTATCTTGCTATTAGCACTGCCACTTATACATGAGTGTCTTAAATTCCATTTGCAAAGGCAATTTTAATGTCCATGAAAGTTTTCTGAGAAAATTTGGGATTTAGACTCTTGAAAGAAGAAGTCAGTCACTGAAAAAACATGACTACAGAGATTCATTTTTAATGGTGTGTACCAGTGAATTCTGTTTTGAGAGGGCCATATGTTGTACTATTGTAGGAAAACAATAATGAACAAAGAGTGAACATGGAGAGAGTTGACCAATTTATTTGTATTTATTGCAGCAATGACTTTTTCCCCCCAGCAGTGATCTACTTTAATAGCCATGGGTACCTTATATGATCAGTGCTAACTGAACTAGTACCAATGACTCACTAATAATGCAGCAAAGGCAAATAAGGGGACACAGAGGACTGAATGGCATCTCCCTAACACAAGGAAAAATAAGATAGGGCAAATTTATTTTTGGGCCAGTTGAAAGCCATTGACCTAGTTAATTTTTTTTTTATTTAGAATGCTTTAATGTTTGTATAACTTGCATGTCTTGGGAGAGACATCCATACTACTATAATTGCATTTGAGATTATCATGTACAATGTCAAGAGAACCAGTTTTCTAGACTTTTGTTGATTTTTGGAGAAAACTTTCAGTGATGGAAGAAAACAGTATACAGACAAAAACTGGCATCACCATTGTTTGGGGAAAGGCTCAAATATAACCTTTAAAAAATACTGTTATCATTGGGCACACTTACTATATTTCTTCCTTATGTCTTTGGTAATAAGCCTATCCTCGGATTTCAAAGATCTTATGAGCTCAGAATAATAAAGCCAGTGAATCTGTACTGTCTGGGACAAGGCATTTAAGTCTGAAGTTCTGTGAAAGAATCAACTATTAGAGCCTCATCATTCCCACTTAGCATTTTCTAGCTTTATTAAAAAAATAAAAACTGCAAATGCCTTTCATTCTCTCTGCCCTTCAAAGTGGCACAATTAACATAAATTGCCCAAGTGGAGAATGTTTGGATAAAAAATTATCTTTTGACAGTTTTATCTAGGTTTCATTGACATACAATAAATTGCATATTTTTAAAGTGGAAAAATTAACAATTTTTCCAAAAAATTAACAATTAATAAAAAATAAGTTATAAAACAATAGACCCAATGAAAAAGTCCTTGCATTTATTTCCTTATAATTTGGGGGATCAGTTTTCACTTTTATAAACAAAAGCCCACTGAGATTTTTTTTTCATATTTTATTTATTTGTTCTATTTAGGCTTACATGATAACAGAGTGCAATTTGATTCATTGTACATAGATAGAGGATAACATATCAATTCTCTAGTTGTAAGTTGTATACAATCACAACATATAAGCAGTCATATATAAAGTTAGGGCTATGATGACCATCATATTCCACCATCTTTACTGTCCCCATGCCCCTTCCCCCCTTACACACCTGTGAACAGAGTTCCACCATTGTTCCCACTGAGATTTAAACTAACATTAGATTGAATCTAAGGATCAATTTTAGGAAAAGTAAAATCTTGAGTTTTCCAACCCATGAAAAGGTTATATATATTTTTGCTTAGGTTATCGTTAATTTTTCTCACAATATTTTACAATTCTGAAGATGCAGGCCTTATCTATATTTTGTAAAACTTATCCCTAATATTTTAGATTTTCGGATTTTTTTAATTTGTTCTTTTTAGATATACATAGCAGTACAGTGTATTTTGACATATTATAAAATACATGGAGAATAACTTATTCTAATTAGGATCTCATTCTTGTTATTGAAGATAATGTGGAATTCCACTGGTAGTATATTCATATATGAACATAGGAAAGTTACATCTGATTTAGTCTATTTCCTATTACTTTGTTTTCATTTCCAGTTGTTGCTAGTGTAGAGAAACAAATGAATTTTCATATAGATCTTGCATTATGCAAACTTTGCTAAAATCAAAGCTACTAGAAGCAGTGAGGGTTTTTAAATTTTTTGTTTGTGTTTTTTTGTATATTGCATCTAGTTTTATACATAGATGATGATCTTATCTGTAGATATGATTTTATTTCTTCCTTTCTTCTCTGAGTGCCTATTTCTTTTTCCTTAGCTGGTTACAACATCTAGAGACCCCAATACAATTCTGAATAGATGTAGTAAGAGAAGATATCCTCGTCTTAGTTCTGACTGAAGGAGAAACACATCTAATCTTTTGACAATGGATATGTTAATTCTAGTCTTTCATGGATGTCATTTATTAAGAGAGTTCCCTTCTAGGCACTGGGTTCAATCCTCAGCACCACATAAAAATAAATAAAAGTATTGTGTAAAAGTTGAGCTCCATCTGTGTACAATGAATCAAAATTCATTCTGCTATCATGTATACCTAAGTAGAATAAATAAATTAATTTTAAAAAAAGCATTGTGTTCATCTACAACTAAAAAAAGAAAAAAAAGAAAAAGTTTCCTTCTTATTTCTAAGTTGCTGAGAATTTTTATCAGGCACGGATATTGGATTTTGTCAAATGAGCTTCCCTTATACTCTGAAATGACTATTTTTGTCTTATTTGAATTAATTGATATAGTGAATTATGATGATTAATTTTCAAATGTCAAATCAGTCTCTTAGGAAAAAAAACTTGGTCATGATGGAATATACTTTTTAAAAATAAAATATGGCTACATTGAATCTTCCAAAAAGCATTTTAAGGGTCATTGCAATTATTTTCACAAAGAATATGGGTTCATGGTTTTCTTTTATTGCAAATTTTTTTCCAGTATTGGTATCACGGTAATGCTGATCCCAAAGAATAGTTAGAAAACTCTTTTCCCTCCTTTAAATATTCTGTAAGAACACAGAATTATGTTTTTTTTCTCTTTTCAACTGAATGTTCAGTAGAATTGAACAATGAACCTCCCTACTTTGAAGTAATCAATCTTTGTGTAAAACATTTATTACATTTCAATTTGTTTTATTGCTATTGTGCTATTTACCTTGTTATTTCATGAATGAACTCTAGTACTTTGTATATTTCCAGGTATTTGTTCATTTCATTTAACTTGTCATATTCAACGGTATGATGTTTTTCACAATTTTTATTGTATACCTCTAGAGTACGTAGTATTTTTATCCTTCACTCTTGATATCGACAATGTATTTTATTCAGACATCAATTTTACTGATTTAAAAATCTTTATGTCCTTCAATTTTCTCTATTGCTTTGGCCTTTTATCATTAATGTGACTTTTAACCTTTACCAAATATTCTCTTTTTTTAGTTTGTTTTGTTGTTTGGTCATTATTTGGAGGCGTGTTGTACAAGCCAAAGTTACTTGTGATGTTTCTTCTTTTCTGATACAGGTATTTAGTACTATACATTTCTCAATCATTGCTTAAGTGACACCCCACACATTTTAATACATTTTATCTTCACTAACTACAAAACACTTCAAACTTTCAAAAATTTCTTTGACTTGGTGATAAAGGTGAGTTTGCTTCCAAATATTTGGGAGTGCTTCCAGAGTTCTTTCTGTTAGTGACTTATAACTTAGTTCTATTGTGTTATAAGGACAAATCGTGTGCTTTTACTTATTCAAAATATAGTGAGGTTTGTTTTGGGGCCTACAATATAATTTGTGGTACATGCTCTATGTTTACTTGAAAAAAATGTGAATTTTGCTATTGTTGAATGAAGTGTTCTAATGAGTTCAAGTAGACAGTATCATTTAAATATTTTTCTATTTGTTTCATCAATTATTTAGATAAGATACTGAAATCTTTTAGTATAAATATAAATGTGACCACTCCTGCTGTTTTATCAGTGTTTGAGTCTCCTATTTTGAAGTTCTGTTTTGAGATGTAAACATTTTGGATTTTATGTGCTCTTATTTGACTACTTTGCTATTCTGTGGTCTTCCTTTTTTATCCTTGGTGATATTCTTTAATTTACAGTTGATTTTGTCAGATATATCACCTCTATTTTTTCCACTAATATTACCATTGTATATTTTTAATTCTTTTATTTTTAAGCTATTTGTCTTTATGTCTTAAGTATATTGCTTTTCTGCAGTATATGATTGGCTTTTTAAAAATATCCAATATGATATTCTTCACCTTTTACTTGAGGATATTAGAGCATTTATATTTATTTAGTCAGATGATTAAGTTTAAATCTATCCTGATATTTTGCTTTCTATTTGCCCTACTTAGTTTTGTATCCATTTTATTTTTTCTGCTTTATTTTACATCAGTTTTTTTTTTTTGCATAATTCTGTTTTATTTTTTCTAGTTTCTGAACTTTAAATCTGTGATGATGTCCTATTGGTTAGTTTAGTGTGTCTGGTATGTATTTTTAATGTAGACATCTATCATCAAGTAATATTTTACCACTATTCATGTTGTACTAGAAATGAAGTATTTTATGCTATTTTTCATACATTTTACATTCATATAAACAGATATCACGTTATTTTTGTTTTAACATTAGTCTCTTAAAGAGATTTAAATAATTTAAAAATTATATTCTTAGTTATATGATTAGCATATTCAATATTCATTTCTTTGTGCAGATAAATATTTACATCTGAAATCATGTCCTTCTACCTGAAAGGTTTACTTCATCATTTCTTATTGTGTAGGTCTGATGGTGATGAAATGTTCTGGTTGGCCTGAAAAAATTTTTGTCTTTTAATTTTGAAAATTACTTTTTCTGGGCATAGAGTTAGAAAGTGACAGTTTTGATAATGGTCTTAATGTCTTCATCTGCTAATTATGATATTTGTCAAATTGGTAGATTTTGATTGTTTCATTCTTCATATGGGTCATAGTTTCCAGCATGTCTTCATGCCCAGCAATTCTTTTTGTTCTTTTTAGTTATACATGACAGTAGAATGTATTTTGACATATCATACATATATGGAATGTAACTTTCCATTCTTGTGGTTGCACACGATGTGGAGTTACACTAGTCATACATTCATATATGAACATATGAAAGATATGTCTGATTCATCCTACTGTCTTTTCCATTTCCAATCCCTTCCTTGCCTGCATACCCCATGTCCAATCTAGTGAACTTCCACTCCTCCCGCTCCCGCTCAAACCTTCTGTCTATTGTGAGTCAGCATCTGTGTATCACAGAGAATATTCAGGCTTTGGCTTCTGGGGAATGGATTAGTTCACTTAGCATGATGGTTTCCAGTTACATCCATTTACCAGCAAATGCAGTAATTTCATTCTTCTTTATGGCTGAGTGATATTCCATTGCATATATGTACCACATTTTCTTTATCCATTCATCTGTTGAAGGGCACCTAGGTTGGTTCATAAGTTAGTTACTATGACTCGAGCTGCTATGAACATTGCTGTAGCCATGTCACTATAATATGCTTATTTTAAGTCCTTTGGTTGTATGCCAAGGAGTGGCATAAATGGGTCAAATGTGGTTCCATTCCTAGTTTTCTGAGGAATTGCCACCGCTTTCAAGAGTAGTTGCATCAATTTGCATTCCTACCAGCAATTTATGAGTGTACCTTTTCCCCACATTCTCACCAACATTTATTGTTACTTTATATTCTTGATAATTGCCATTCTGACTGGAGTAAGATGAAATGCCCCGGCAGTTTTAATTTGTATTTCTCTAATTTCTAGTGATGTTGAACATTTTTTAATGTATTTGTTGATGAATCATATTTCTTTTGTGAAGTATCTATTCAGTTCCTTTACCTATTTGACTCAGTTTTGTTTTTTTTTTTGGTGTTAAGTTTTTTATTTATATATCCTACAGATTAATGCTGTGAGGTGCAGGTGTGTATGCCTGCAAATTCTTGATTGAATGCCAGACATTGTAAATTGTTATGATATTTTTTGTTCCTGCAAATATTCTTGAGCTTTATTCTGAATTACACTTAAGTTACTTGGAAATTATTTCATCCTTTTTGGTCTTGTCTTTAATATTTATTAGACAGGACCAGAGTAGTATAGGGACTAGATTATCTATTAACTACAGTTAAGTCAATACTCTTAGGTGCACTCTACTCAATTTCCTATGAATCATAAAGTTTTCATGAGAATAATCACTGTTCCTTTGTGTGTGCACACACACAAGTACACATGTGCTGTTCTCCCCAATAGTTCTGGATGTTTTCTCCCTATCCTTGGATAGTTTCCCTACACATATGTGCTGATTAGTAACAAGTTAGTTACTCAAGGGGCACCCTTTGCTAATGTGTAACATTCTCTATGTGGCTCTCCTTTTTGAGGTTCTGTTGTTCAAACTATAGCCATACTACTCTCCCCAGGTCCCCAGCATGTTTTGTGAATTTATGATGTCTACCAGGTTGGTCACTTCTTCCTGAGCCATGACCAATAGCTTGATCAGAACAGTAAATTGGGGGCGTCCCTAGAGTTTCAGTTTTCTATCTCTTAGGATTATGGATATTTGTTGCCTTATCCTCAGGCTTATACAAACATCTTATTATTTTTGTCATGATTTTTCTATACCTGTTTCAAGAGGTCCCTGTTAAGCAATCTTGACTAGAACTGAAAATAATCCTTTTATAATTTTACTATATTAAAAATGAGATTATCTGCTTATGTGTGCATGCTTATAAGTGCTATCATTTTGTTGTATTTTATTTCACTTAATCCCCATATATACAGTCTGTTACCAGGGCTGCCATACACAGTTGTGAAGGTTTTGTTTCTGGTTTTATTTTTCCTTGTACAAGTGTCTCCCACCCCAGGGAGAATACAGGCTAATATCTAACTCATGCTCAGTCCAGCAAGTTAAAAAACTTGAAGCTTTGTGTTTCCAGAGGGGTAACATTTTGTAACTTATACAAAGGTACCACCATAGGCTACCAACAAACTCATGCCTCTCAGATATCAGATTAAAATACAACAAATTGATTCACAGTTACTTAAAAATCATATTGGCATCCAAAAAAGACAAATAGGGAGAAAACAGTAAATCAGCTACTCAAAGTAAAATAGACTTGACAATTTAGAAAAATCTTCTTTCCAAAAAAGTTTTTGCTGGTTTGGATGGGTCATTGATTAGTCAATACTCCTTTTCTAAGACTCAGAGGAAGCAAAGGCCAGATAAAGACAATCTGATGTTACCTGTTTTAACTTTGAGCAGGTTTAAATGTTCTGCCTAGTACTTTTTCAAGGCTCCTAAGAAATGACACACAATATAACAGAACCAGGTGGAGGAAGAAGAACTTTCCTCGAATAATTTTCATATCATCATTCTCTCCTTCCTCCCTTCCCTCATTTATTCTTCTTCTCTCCCTATTCAGAAAATATTTACTGAGCACCCCTGCTGTCCCAAACCCTTATCTTAAATTCTTGAGATCAAAGCAAAAAATAAAATCTTACATGGCACAGTAATCTTCTAGAGGGTGTAGAGATATTTGATAAATGGTGTGCATAAAGTAAATGTTATATTATGTGGCCTCTTTAAACGTTAAGAAACCAGAGAGACAACAGAGCATTAGGAGCTCAAAGTAGGCATTAAAAGTGTTAAAGTGGTTTGTTTTTGTTTTCTTAAATCGGTCACAGAAGTCTTACTAAGAAGATGGCATCTGAGCTGAAACCTGAAAGAAGTGAGCAAGTAGGAATTAAAACACCCAGGTGGGGGAAGGGGGCATGCCCAGTGTAGGAACCAGAGCTTGGGAACCAGTGTAATAGGAAAAGAGGGCCTGGGAAGGAGACACTGTTATAAAACTGGTATGTGGCATAAATACAGCAGCTAAAAAGTGGGATTGTCTTAATATTCTCAATCCCCTTCCTCCTTCATAACTGCTAAAGGAAGCAGGTGGCCACCAGGCCCTTGCTGAGTAGATACAAGTGAGGGCTGCAGTTTGTGGGGAGAGACCTAAACCTGGGCAAATGTTCCACAATCATTGGTAAAAGAGAGAAAATCATGGTAAAAATCAGGATGTAGGTGCTGGAGAACTAAGAAATTAAAAAGGGAAAGAGGAGAGTCATTGGGGCAGGAGGAGGTGCAGAGAAAATGATCTTATAAAGTCTGTTATTTGACATAATTTCCATTTCTCAGGACATTTGAGAAAATTCAAAGAAGAAGGCTATACAATTTTTAATGTTTTTCCATTTTCAAATATGCTATTCTTTTGGATGTAACCATATTAAAACCTGCTTTGAGGCATTTCAGTGTGGGGAGATTACAATGAGAGAGAAAAACAAAACAAAAAAACAAAAAAGAAAAATCACAATAGTTCCTGTATTCATCTTAATTAATGATGGGGATTGGTGAAGACTTTAAAATACAATTTTTTTGGTGTTTATGTTTTTTGGTAATATGTTTATCTACTTGAAATTCTTTTAATCAAGCATTTTTCAGCTGAACAGTACTCCATGAATTTTTAAAAAGCATGCAGGCATACCTGACTTCTGCATTAGAATCTCTTTGTACCCAGAAGCAAATGGCATTAACAGTTTCCTGAATAATTTTCAAGAAATGACTTTTAGCTATAAGGTGGAACTCAGATTCCATTTCTGTAGATCCAAAAAAGTCCAATATCAATTACTTCATAGAGTTGAAACCAACACAAGGTCACATAAGTCATTTTTTTTTTTAGCACGAATGAGGGAATTTCATAAAGGTCTCCTGATATTTTGTATATATGTATAGTTTAATCATCTATCTATATATTTATATAATTCCAAATTAGTATATATAGATTTACATCACATTTCAATAGTTGCAAAATATTCTATTTGATGTGCACAGGATAATTTCATTCCCTGTTGATAGGCTTTTAGATTGCTTCCAAATGTTTATTATTTCAAGTAATGTTGTAGCAAGCATTATTGCTCTCAACAGGTATGCATAAATACATAGGATAAATTGTAGAAGTAAAATTGCTGGGTTAATGGCTTTTGTAGTTTCTATTAATTTATCTTAAAAAGATGTCACTCCTTCCCCTGCAGTGAAGCCTGACATTACTGGTAATAGACTGTGTCCATTTCATAAAGGAAAATTCACATGTAATTGTTCTTGAACCACACTTGGAAAAAATTATTTGTTATGTGTTTACAATTTTATGTGTGTCATTTTCCAAATATTTAAACCATATTTCATCATTAACTGCTCTGATTTTTTATTTCAAGTGTATTTTTGAATTAAGAAAACTAGCACTTATTTTAGTTTCATAGATGTTAACCAGAGGTTGCCATTTTATCTTCAACTATAAATATTATTTATTATAGTTTTTTAAAATTATGTAACTATTTTATTATTTTTGGCTTTTCTCCCTTAGACATTCTTCTTTAGTTAGAAAGTTTACAAATGATCCTATTGTCTTTACAACCTTTCATTGTATTTTTAATACTTAAATCATCAATAGATTGAATTTTATTCTGCTACGTAAGAAAGTAAGGTGGTACATTATTTCAAATGCCAATAACTAATTTATTTAGCATGTTTTATATCCATAGTTAAAGCAAATGTGCTTTTCACAGTAAATTAAATCCCATACTACTGATTTAGAAATAACTTATTTTCAGAGTCCACATATAATTGTTTATACCTTTCAAACACTTCAAAATTTGCCCCAATAGCATTTCTTTTTATTAATAGATAAACTTCTATGTTACTGAAGGATTTGAACACCCAAGAAGGTTTCCTCCCATGTAAAGAAATTATTTCCTATGGTGTTTGTCTTTAACATGCCATTACATTCTTGAGTGAAGTTTCCTGGCTTTTCTATTAGGAGATTGTGCATTCCTTGAGAAAGAAACTATTATTTACCCAAGGATCAACAGGAAAAATGCACACAACACAGGAAACCAGTCAACACACAATGGAAGAATGATGGAAATTTCTCAAAGGCATGATTAAAGAAATGCATTTGCTTATTAGTTTTGTTCCTCACACATTAGAAATCTAAGATGAATACAGGCAAAGTACTATCATTGCTTTATACCTTAAATATATTTGTTTGGAATGATTTGTTTTCCACATATTATGCATTGCATGCTGTAGGGTGGAACAACTGCTACTTCTCAGTTCTCTGTACCCCAGGCTCAGCCATCATCATTCTTGTTCATTTTATTGGGAAATGACATCCAGCCATATTCAGAAGCCTGCACACTGCATAGCCAGTGAGCACACAAACTCTCTTTATTTTAAAATGATTTGCATGGAGTGTTAACTACCTGCCAAAAAGCCTGCAATGGGAGATAAAATGCTTGAGAATAATAAAAAATGCGTTTTAAATCCTCACATTCAACATAACTCCTCCAACCTTCCCTTAAGAGGGAAGGGAATCATATCCAAACTGTCACCATAATGTACTGTCACCTAAAATCATATCCCGTGAAATCCTGGGAAAAATGTATTTGTAGTTCCATTTCACGAGCCCTAAAAACTGCACAAATAATGTAGTCCACTTGTCTATGTGTTCTCTGTAGCATACTTTCCAGCTGAAAATTTTGACTGCCACAGTGTCTCTTTAAAAGTAAAAAGTACAGGGTACCACCTAATCTCTGGCATTGCATCTAATGATGCACTGAAGACTCTACAGGTCATATGAGAATGGATCCAATTATTTTTGTCTTTCAGATGTCTGTCTTATCAACATAACTACTTCCTATTCCTGAGGTCTCACAAGAAGAAATACATCTTTACAGAATTAAGTCCTTCCATCATCTTTTATGACTTGTTACTCAAATGCAGAATCTTTGGCCCCAAGCTAGACCTTCTAAATTATGATCTGCATTTCCATAGCAATCTAGGGAACTGATATACAATCATATTTGAAAGCACTGGCCTGGACTTCATCTCTTATTTGCATCTTCACTCCTCTTTGAACCCTCCACTGAAGTTTTCAAAGATATCTCCATCTCTAAAGTATCGTTCTTCCATACAACTAGCTCCTCCTTAGCACAGGCTCATTTCACTGCTACAGTTGTGAGTTCCTCTTTACTGACTCCATAATACCTTGCAGCCTCCTTCAGTCCCCCAATGTACTCCTGAAAATCTTGACAGTCACCAGGTCCTTTCTGCCAAAATCTATTAAACATAAGTTTCAGTTCTCATAACCCCGTTGCTATATTTATCACTAATTGAGCATTTGGTAAGTCTCATGAACTATGATAATAAACTCTACATTATACCAAATCTGATATTTTGCAGCATTATTTATTCATGTTTTTCGTGTGCCTTCTGTGCCCTCCAAATGCCCTTAATATGCCCAGCCTGATTCAGTTCCTTAAAATATCCACTCCTGCCAAGAGAAACTGTATTAGTTATCTACCACTGCATAAATCTAAAACTGAGCAATTTCACACAACACATATTTATTATCTAACACACTTTTGGAGGGTCAGAAATCCAGGAGCAACTTAGCTCAGTGGTTCTGGCTCAGAGCCTCTCCTGACATTGCAAACAAAATTATCAATCAGGCTGCAGTTATCTGAAGACTTGGCTGGGACTACAGCAGGTTTTCTCAGCCTTGGAAATATAAACTATATATATTTGGGGATGGATAATACTTTCTGTGAGGAGCTTTCTCACACATCAAAAGATGTTCAGCAGCCTCCTTGGCCTCTTACTCACTAAATGCCAGTAGTATGTCCTTCATTTCAGTGGTGCCTATACATCTCCAGACATTGATAAGATTGAGTTGAGAAAAAATCACTTTCAGCTGAAAACCATGGGACAAAGGCTCTGCTTCCAAGATGGCATCCTCACAGACCCCTGGCAGAAGGTGTAAACTCCTTTCTTGCTACTTACAAGGAGGCCTTTAGTGGGCTTCTCCATAGGACTGCTTAAATATTCCAATGACAGGGAAACTAGATTTCCAAGAGAAATCAGAATTTTGAATGATCCAAGAGAGCAAAGCAGCAGCTGTAATTTCTTTTATGACAAAGCCTTGAAGTAGAAGTCACATTCCTTCACTTTGGCAATATTTTCTTTGTTAAAAGTTAGTCACTAACATAAGCTCACAATCAAGAGTCAAGGGAATAAGCTCAATTTCTTGAAGGGAGCAGTAATAAATAATTTCCAAAGTATCTTCAAAGTACAACATGGTCTCATAGATAAAAATGCCCTTTCACATATAAAATGTTCAGGAATTTTGACCATGAGAAAATATCTAGTTTCTCTCATATACCACATGTTATTTCTTTTCTCCCTTATTTTTTAATCTTTTTTCCTCCAGTTTTTCTACTTATTTTTACTTTATAATTTTCCCATTATAAAATATGAAAATTTATATTTAATCTGGTGTCTATGTCACACAGTCTACTCTTTATCTGAGTCTACCTTTACCTCCTCCACCTTCTAGACCTCCACAACCTAAAGTGGTCTCCCCCTCCTCAGCTCCCACAACTTGTACTCTTGTTCCATGTTCTTATTTTCTAAACAATAAAAATAAAATAAAACAAGAACTCCAGAAATCACTGGCCTAATTTCCTTATTATTTTTCCTTGTTCTCAGTATGGCCTCCTGTTGCTTTCTGCCTTTTTTAACTACCATGTTAATTATAGTCTTCCATCAGCTACAGATTTTTGTATGAAGACTTGCACTAAATCTTCTCTAGTTAAATGTGTTAAGCATCTGAAAGAAGTGTTCCTAAATGTGTGGGACTGAAATTTATCAGGATCACTTGAGGATATGTAGAAATCCAGGCTGTGTATCTGGACATACCAACTTTGTTGCATATCTGTAGGTGTGGTCCTAGCTTCTCCTCCTCTTACAAAAACACTAGATGACAACTGAATATTATTTTTCTTTTCTTTTGTAAAAAATTGTCTATAACGATATCAAATAAAGAGTGATGTGATTATGAAGCCTTCCTCTGCTTTTACTAAGAGGAATAATCAACACCAGTTTGTCTCTGAAAGTGACTTAACTAATTAACTCCCGTTATATAAACTAATGTGAATGTATGGTACAGCAATCTGAACAACCTTCTGAAACTTATTGTATCTCATACTTAAGTCAGAATCACTGGAGATTATTCAAATCTCAAATCATTTTTTCACTAAAATTTGGACATCACTCTTATAACTATTTTCCTAGCTAGTGAGATAGAGATGTGTCCTTCATGCTGACATGGTAGAGGTCAGACAATAGTGCTTTTTGTTTCTGCTGCTTTCTTAATGAGGTGCTATAAATTAACAGGCATCATCTGAAGTACCCTAATTTTTTTTAAAGAACAAGTAGCTCTCTAGGATGGCAGCTGTAAGCATAGCACAGGGTCAGTATCCTGGTAAATGAATAGGAGCCTAAGCAAATTCCTAAGTAAATGTGGTTGTAGCAGTTACAAAATATCAAAGTTGAGAAACAGACTGAAGGACCTATAAAGGAAAACACATACACACCCCCCAAAAAGTTGGGGACGTTAGGTCATACTACTTTTCCTTATTCATATTGGAGGGGAGAAGTGAAAATGTTTTCACCTCACTTGAGGTAATCTCTAGGTACCACCTGGCCACATGCTTATCTGGTCTAATTGACTGAAGAGGGTTAATTTCCTGAGGATTCTTGGATTTAACTAAACCTTTGAGAAGCTTACAGAGGTGTAATCTGCTAAGATATTCTTTCATTGAAAATGTCCACCATTCCAGTGATAAGATCATCTGTGAGTTATTTTAAGAAAGTGTTTCTTTTGAAACTATAAAAAGCTCTCAGCAATAGCCTATCCACCCAAACTCCTGTACTTCTAAGACTTGAACAAACTTTACAATGGCTTCTAAAAGCCTAAGGAGGCTATTATAAATATTTTCTCTGCCTTTTGAAATATAAATCTTATGCCACCAAAACTATCTTCTCAAGGTTTATTGGCAGGAGGGGGAAGGATCTGTCCCTTTGAAATGCAAACATTCAAGGAGGCAACTCTAGCTCTCAGTCCCCTTGGAAAAAGGGCCCAACTTCCTGGGTACTTTGTTCCAGTTTGCACCACTACTTACTGAAGTAATGGAAGGAAAAGTCTGTTTCTCCTCTGGATAGGCACCAATTAGCAAAGCCAAGGTAGCCCAGTCTTAGGGACCAACACCTGTCCATACACTTATAGGACCACACATAGACACTCTCCTTTTAGTGCTTTTCCTCTGCTATTTCCCGGCATTTAAAAGGTTTCTTGCCTTTTGTGCTGCCAAAGTCATGCTCAGTTTACCCTGGACACTTCCTCTAATGCAATAGTTATTACTGAATAAGATGGACCTTTCCTTACTTTAATCAGCAATTTTGTTTACCTATGACACTATAATTCACTATAATAGGAAGTTAAACCATATTTGTCACATGCTTGAAAAAATTAAGGGACATTCTATGATGTATTTGTAGAAGAATATGAATATAAACCTCTTCCAATGGATGACAACATTAAACTTTACATTGCCCTATATTCCTAGAAGTTGGAACACAGCCAAGGTTGAGAAGCCCACTATTGTTTTGGATTCTAAGAAATGAGAAATGGCTGAGTACAAATGAGAATTCTGCTCTTACATATTCCAAGATATGATCCATCTCCTCCTTTCCACATAATTTTCATAGACTACTGATGACTCCTCCATCTACCTTCCTGTGTCCCATTACCTTTTCAAAAATTGTTCCTCAAAGAGCAAAGTAGTATCAGTTAGCGTAGCTGGCATAGGAAGAGGCAAGTAGGACAACTACTGGTTCCTTCCCTTTCCCTCTCATGGACAACTAACTGTATTGTCAACTCTATGTGAAGTATCACGTGAACAGTTTCAATATTCCCCCTGCCTTGTTCCAATTCAACTACTGACCTTAAGCCCTAATTTTATAGAAAAGTTTCTAGCTGTCACTAAAATGTTAAAACTATATTATGATGCTATATAACAGATTTTGTCTCCAGATATTATAGCTGAAGTAAGGGGAGTTGATCATGAAACAGGAAAAAAAATATCAGAGAATAAAAGGCTTTGGAAAAATAGAAAAGATTTCAAGGCAAGTATCAATGCCAAGTCATATATTTTTTCCACGCATAACCATGAAGGACTACAAATATCCTACTGCAGCCTTAGCAGAAGATATAAGACTTGTAAAAAGCATAAGCAGTCAAAAAGAGTCTATATTAACATACCCTCAAGGGCTTATATTGCCATGAATTTGTGCACTGACAATCAGACACAGAAATAGCTCAAAAATAGAAATATATTTGTTCAATAGATAATGGTTGAGACAGTTTACACACTGAAGGGTAACTCTGGACAATTATGGATGAATCACATCGAAAAGGCACTGGTGCAGTAGGGTAGCCTGAGCTATAGTAACAAGTAACATGAGAGAACCATGTAGGCAAGGCACTTCTAAAGCAAATAATAATTCTGATTAGGTGTGAACAGTGACCTGCACAGGATGCTCCAAGAATAAGAAATTCCCTGATGCTCTTGACCTGCTATTTTGATCAAATCAAATGATCTCGCATTTTGTAGAGGATGCTAGAAAAAGGAATATTCTCTACAGGTAACAGACCTTGGGTACTTTTCAATTATCATTTAAATGTCTGTAAAATCACAAAGAGATACTTCTAATAGCATCTGATATCAGATAAACCTGTTTTATTTATTTCCTGATACGGTTTTCTGACTCATTAGAGGGAAAAAGAAAAAATCTGAAAACATAGGAGCAAAATGAAAAAGAAAAAAACAGGCAATATATCAGGACATCAATAGTCTCTCTCCAAATTTTAAATTATTTTGCATTGAAAGGAAAAGATCTGGGCTTAACTTCATGAAATACAGTCTACTAGAAAATTAAACCAGGTAGGAATACGTCCCAGTTCTGATCAGTGAACTTTTTTAATGCTTTAAAATATAAGTTAGTTAAGGATCATAAATTGGGGAATTCCTACAGTGGATGTAGGAGAAAATGTACATGCTAGACAGAGATGGGGATGGGAAGGAAAAGGAATTTAAAAGGAACAGAAAAGCAATGAGCCAAATGACAAATAAGTACCACCCACAATGAGTTCAAGGAGTTGCTGAAGAACTGGAGCATAAACACAGTGGGCCCAAATGTAGCAACAGGGTCATTCCATCCTAATGGGAAAAGGGTAGGTAATAATCAGCGTATGCAAAGATGGCCTTGGGAGAAAAATGTAGTAAAATTAGAACACAAAAACTCTAAATAGAGTCAAATCTTTTCCAAGATGCTACAGATTAAAGGTCTTAGACTCTGTGACTCACTTAATGTGAAATAATTGCTCTTCGTGCCCTAAGCTACTTTGGAAATCTTAGCTCCAAAGATAAATTTGCTATAAGAAAGAAAAAATTAAACATTATATAAATGTCTAAGTATATGAAGGTTGAACAAGGAGGATAATGAACCTCAACATGCATTTCAATAAAGATTAATTTGTGGCCAATCTCGTCTTAACTCTTTCCCTTCAATTATTTTAAAGCAACTTCCTATCACTTCATCATATTTTTCAGGATCTATTTCTACCTGTCAAATATAATTTTAAATATATGTTATTTCTGTGTGTCTCTGTGTGTGTATTACAGCATTCTCTTATCTAAAAATTAACTATTCCTTAAGCCAGACCCAGAAAGTCAAAGATCGAATATTTTATCTGATATACAGAAACTAGTTCAAAGTAAGGAAAAAGAAAAAAGGGAATGGGATTCCATCAAAATAGAAGTGAGTTCAGTGGAGTACAGAAAGGAGATTGAGGGGGAGGGAGGAAGAAGAGGAAAACAAAACAGTGGAATGAATCTGACCAAATTTTCCCATGTACACATGAATACAGGAGAGTGAATCTCACCTCAATGTATGTCCACAAGGCAATAATAGAAAAAAAAGAAAACCTATAAATATCAGAAAGATCAGTAGAGGGAGGAGAAAAGGGGGAGGAAAGAGGAGAGGAGGGAAAGGGGAAGTACTGGGAACTGAATTTAGAGCAAACTATGTTCTATACTTTTATAATTATGCCAAAATGAATACTAATATGTATAACTAAAGAGAAATTAAAAATTGAAAGTTTTGTAAATAATCAAATATTTGGTGTTCACCATTCTAATTCCATGAATGTTAAACATATTTTTACAGTTTTAAAAAATGGTATTTAAATGAAGTCTTCACATTGCAGTTGGTTGGTATTTCACACTGCATTTCTTTTACCCCATAGGCTTTTCTTTATCTTTCTCTTTAGTATGTTTGTTGGAGAAGCCTGATACTCACCTCCGTAGAGTTCCCCATGGTCTTGTTTTGGCTAGCTGTACCCACTATGTCATTTAATGTATTCTGCCAAAGCCTTTATTTCCAACAAATTAGTTAGAGCTAGAGATTTGATCACAAACAGGTTCATATTTTCTTCAACACCAATTCATTGGTAGTGTGCCTTCTTCTACCTTGAAGCATGTACTTTTGGTTGTAGTATCCTTAATAGCTGTTAATTGATGTCACTCTTGATTCCTTCATTGGGAGTTTGGAATATAGTGATATTTGGTCAATTATTTCTTACTTGCTAGGTGGAATATTTCTAAGAAACAACTCTTCCAACTATAATTTACTTACTTACTGGTAGATGAGATTTAAAAAAAAAAGATAAATATTTGATTATTTCCTTCTATTCACTAGATTTTTGAAACAGGTTGATTTGCAAGCATTCTGCAATGGTGAACAATCAATGTTGTTTTCTCTGGCAATATTGTGAATTCATAGATTTTAAAATGCCTTTGGTGTGTTTGAACCCATTAAAGTTATCATCATTATAAATGCTTGAATTGCCCCAATACTTGACTACTTGGCCTCTGATGGCTGGATTTTTGGCTATCAGTTGATTCATGAGTACACTTGATGGGACCCAGCTTTCTTAATATCTGTTATTAAAATATTCCAGGCTTTTCTTATACAACTGGTGTATGCATCCTATACAACAGCTCTAGAATTAACCATTTATTCAAAGCACCATGTTTTTGTCTGCTTATTTATACTGGAAGATAGTTATTTCAAGACCATTAACCATGCTGCAAGGGCACTTTGTTATTTTCAACTGAAAATGGAATATATGAGACATTATATAAAATGTTGACTTTGTAGAAGAAACACACACACAGATGTACACATTGCACACAAGTTCACAAATATAAGCCTGACCCTGAAAGACTCAAGATAAAATTTTTATAACAAATATATATCTTATCTGAGTAGCTTAATGATAGCAATTATTTTTATTTTTATATTTATATGTATTTTAAAATAAGCATACATTAACTAAAGAAAAAAAACTGAAATTTTTAAAGAGTGCAGATCTTAATAGTAAAGGATTTATATCATGACAAATAAAATTACTGTAACAATTCCTGTTAAATCATATAATCTGTCTTCAAAAGAATAGTATGTATTAGTTAATGTTTGTAAGGCATTTTAAAAGTAATAGGTCTATGTGGCATTATCCAATTTAGTTTATGACATTAATAATGCATTTTATTTATCTGGCATTTGAAGGAGAGCTTAATGAATTAATAAACATAATATCCAATCCTGTTTAATGAAGAGCTTTAAATATCTTGTCTAAATGATTCTGTTATAATTTTTAATAATTATATTTAGCACTTTTACTGCATTTGTTCCTTGGAAGTGTTTTGCAAACACCGAGTTAATACTTATTACATTCATCTTCAATAAAATGGATAAGAAGTGTCCTTGCTATATTTCTATTAATAGTAGATGAGCTAGAACATCCACTCCTAACTAGTCCTTGGGGAAAAGCTCACTGTTACCTGATTCCGATTTTAAATTTAGAATAAAATATTGGTAGGACCTTGAAGGTGATCCTAAGAAACATTTCGATGGAGTTCAGTTTTTTCCTTAATCTTTACAAATGATGCCAAATGCTTTAAATGACTACAACTCTGATGCTTTAGTAATTGCAAGTGTGTCATCAACCAGACAAAATAACCAGGCTGCTTTCAGCCATTACCATGAAATTTTTACAGCTGAGATAAATCTTAAAGGGACAGGGGAGGCACTTTGATTCAGACTGCAATATGAGCATAGCTTCTCTGGTTTTTAATGGAAATGTTAAAAAGTGCCTAACTTCTGGCAACTTTGAATAACTGCAAATAATATTGAAAGATATGTTTCCTATGAACATCCTTCCTGCAAACACCCCCTCAGCTTTATAAAGTGCTTGCAACTGGCCCAATCTGGGGATAGCTAGCTTCACAAAATCAGATTAACTCTTTGGATTAGTAAGTAGTTGCTATGCTATTAGTAAATGTTTGTGTCTTGTCTTGAAATTCATATGAGCCTTAAAATGACAGTAGTAACAGTTAGGGCTTTTGTGGGATAATAAGGTGATGAGGGCTCTGTCCTCATGAATGGGATTGGTGCCTGTATTTTAAAAAAGGCCCAAGGAAGGCCCTTTGCTCCTTCTGCCTTGAGAGAACAAAGCAAGAAAGGTGTTTGACTGCAGTGTAGTACTCATCAGTCACTGAATCTATTGGCGCCTTAACCTTGTACTTCTAGGCTTCAATAACTGTGGAAAATTTTTATTGTGAACTGCTCAGTCTAAGGGATTTTGTTATGGCAGCAGGAATGGTCCAAGATAATAGCCTCCTGTGCTCAGTTAAACTCTTCAAACATGAAGAGATATGGTAGCAGATTGTTTCATTTGATCTTTTGATGTGGAAACAACCGGATCCAAGGGAGTGTTTCCAAATTTAAAAAAAAAAAAAAAATTACTTTGTTTCACCAAGCTAATGGTTGTGTGACAGATTTTTTAAATTCCAATTTCAGGGAAATTTTTTCAAGTTGTGATTTCAGATGCTTAGATCTCAGGTGTTTGGCAAGAAGTCATTCACAGCAATGGATGAGATCTAGTTCCTGCCATAATTTGGGAACACCAGCTGGGGCGTTAGTCACAATTCATTTCAGCCTTTGGGTCAAACTGGGCAAATGGAAACATGTGTTAATAGTAATTAATAGCGAGCATTTTAGAAATAACCAAAAAGTTTCCAAGACCACAGTACAATATAATCCTTCACTTTTCATTCAAAACATAAGCAAACTCTAAAATTAAATCAACCTAATTGTATTATGCTTAGATTAATTCCAAGTCTCCAGTTTAAATGTAATATAAACTGAACCATCAATTTCACCTTTGAACACAGCGTGGAAAAGGAATGTATTGCTATTGTTAACCTTTATAAATTGTACCAGAAACTTCTGAAGCAAGAGCATCTCACCTAGTAATAAATTTTGCACATGATGCTGAATATAGAATTGAACATTGTATCTTTTCTCCCCTTCTCCTCTAGTATTATTTTATAATTTGAAAATAACCCTAAACTTTAACAGGGGAGTTTCCAGTACACTTCAAGGAATATTTTTTTCCTGGAAATTTTAGGAGTAAATTGCTGTCTTGATGCTTGATCTACTACCCCCAATTACTTCAGTATATATTTTTGACCAACAAGGACATTTTTGCACATGATAATAATAAAACTATCATAACTAGTAAATTAATTCTGGGGCTGTTATCATCTAATCCTCAGACTCCACTCAAGTATCACCAATTGTCCCAATGCCTATGTCAAAAGGATACAAGTCAGAACTAACCATTGCACAGAACTGTCATATCCCATTCATTTCCTTCCATTTGAGATAATTCTTCAGTTCTCCCTTGACCCTCATGATGTTGACACTTGAAGATAGGACAGCTATTTTGTGGAACATATCACAATTTGGGTATTTCTGATGTCCCTTCGTAATTAGTTTCAGATTATTATGATGTAAAGTCATTTTTCTGATTTCACCCTATAGGATTTGTCCCATCTGTAATGATGTTCTTATTACATGATTAAAATGGTGTGTGAAAGGCTTTGCCATTGTAAATTTACTCTTCCAAATTGTAATTAATAAGTATTTTGTGAAAGTCACTCTGAAACTATGTAAATATGCTTGCTTTTTTTCAAATATGTATCTTATTGATATATTTATATAGAAATGGATTTTTCATTTTCTATTCAATGACTATAATTATTTTCATGATTGATTATAATGCCTAATTTTCACAATGTCTGAAATTATGCCCCAGAAAAATAAATATTATGTATATTTAAGGAATCCTGCATAATGTTATAAGATATACAAACAGAATAAAATGATCACTATAGTGAAACAAATGAACATATCCAACATCTCAGTTACCCACCCCTACTATAGCAGAAGCAGTTATAACCTATTTATTTAGCAAAAGTCCTGAATACATTACAATAGTATTAAGTAAAGTCCTTAGTTTGTACGTTATATCTTTAGAATTGTCTATTTCCTACCACCTGTCCCTTCCATGGTAACCTCTATTTTATTCTCTATCTCAAAAAGACAAGTAGTAACTAGTGCTTGTTATGGTGTGGAGAAAGAGAACCTTTGTATGCTCTTGGTAGGAATCCCTTTTCTAAGTACATATCCATAGGACAGGAAATCAGTAAATTAAAGAGATACCTCTTTCCGATATGTATCACAGAAAAATTCACAATAGCTGAGATATAGAAACAGTCAATGGTTATATGCTTAAAGAAATATATATATTAGTCTTCATAGATCATATATAATTATAATTATGTACTGTATATTATATAATTATACAGATTACATATTACATCTTATATCACATATATAATATGTATATCATGTGTGATATGATTATGTATTACATATATTATATATTATCATACATGTCATATATACATATATGTAATATATAATCATGTTACACATATATTATGCATATTATATATATAATATATATAACATATATATATATATATATATATATATATATATATATATGTCCTTGCTCTAAGAGTCTCAACTGGCCAAATTAAGAAATGGAATATATACCCCACATCATGTACATCTATTTACAACTACATATATTTATGAATCTGTTTTTATTTAAAACTATGAGTTTCAGTAAATAGAATTGCAGGTCAATAGCCAATTCTGACACTACATTAATTAACTACATTCTGCTTCTCCCCAATCCTGCTTTAAAGTGATTTTATACATACTCTTAACGCACTGCCCTGCAAAAAAGAACAGCTCCACCTTTGCCTTGAGCAAGGCTCACTCTTCGGAAGGGTCTTCTTTATTGAGGGAATTTACTTGATTCTCAGTGCAGTGCTAGAACTTTTTGTGTCCAAGTTCTAATCAGTGAGCTTTGTTCTGTTAACTGTGTTGTAGAATTCTCCTTGTAATCTAAATGTAAATCTAGACTTTTGGCATTGATGGCTTTCCCACCTTTTTCTAGCCAATTCTCTTTTCACAATTTTGAAAACACCAAAACTTAGCTGGCCAATTAAATTTCTGACCTTCGGAGACAATAGAAGCTATGGTCAAGTGGGTTTGTGAAACACTGACCACCACAAGCTCCTCTGGAAAATTCACAGTATATTCTAGTACACTACAACACATATTTTATTTCCCAACTTTGTCTATAGCCTCCATTGTCTTAACAACACCTTGTGGAAAGTATGTTCCACAGACGACTTTGTATAAGGTAGAGAAGAGTCAAGTCATTATAAATACCAATTAGATGACTTGCTCAGGTTTGAACATCCGAATCTTTCCACCTCCACACTCCTAGGCCACACACTTCAAATCCTTCCGGACCTCACTGATAGAATCTCTGTATAATGCACCAGTTACCTCTCTTTTCACTCTCTAGGTAGTTAATGGTGTCATATCTGTCTGCTTTTATATTCTCTCAAATCTGTTGGAACATTTGAGTTTTGTATTGCATTCCTAAATGGTATATTGATTTGTAACTATGTTATACAACTTGACTTGCTATGCTACAGCTACTCTTTCAACTTCTTTGAAAACAAACTTGATTTTTGTTTATGGTGATAATGGGTCTGTCCAGTCCAAGCATGATTGATGATGGTTTTAAAACAATCTTGGAAGTTCTACTCTCCCATGCAAGTATTTAATTTCCTAGCTCCTCTTGTCACTAATCATATTTATATGACCCAGTTCTAGCAAATGCACTCTAAAGAAAAGCCTTTTGGAATATTACTTAAATTATCTTTTCTCCCAATAAAAAGATTCCCTTTTTCACTCAGAACTTTACCTTTCTTCTTTAAATATAATTATGTAAATCTATGATGTTTGGAACTGCAACAGTTTTCTTGTGAGCATGAGTTGACAAGTCTGTGGATCGCAAAATGAAAAGATGAGTCTGAGGGCTATGTTTTAATAAACCACCGCATCAAAGACTAAATGACCTATATCCAGAAGTCTCAACTACAAGTTTTCTTGTGTTGCAGCCAAGAGTATTCCTAACTAGTATAAGTTCCCACTCAATCAGCTGGCACAACAGCTTCCAGAGAGTAAGAGCTGAACTCATATGTATTTAATGAACCAAGTTATAATCATCAAGAGGAGAAATAAGGATTAAACAAAAGAACAATTTAAGTGGATAAAAAATATGACTTACACTAGCATGATTCAAAAATATTCTTTTAACCTTGGTGGTCCTGGATACTGAACCCTGGACCTTGCACATACTAGCAAACCACTGTATCATTGTACTACACCCTCAACCCCTCAGAAATATTCTGAGTACCTGAACATATCACTCACTCCATTACTTGCTAGATACAAAGGAAAATAATACCACACAAAGTTCTCTCTTTTGGGAAGCTCACCACCTGACAGAACACACAGAAGAAAATGAAACGATGCATGCCATTATAAAGGAAACTTCTGCCAGGGATAAGTTCAGAGAAAGTTCTAAAATGGAATATTAAACTGATTCTTGAAACGTGTAAATATTTTCAGTCTGAGGAAGTATGATATGAAGGAGGAGTAGAAAATGATAAAACACTCCAGGTAAAGGAAAGTACATGGTAGCATAAAACCTATGACTCATTCAGGTAATAGCAGGTGCCTCAGAGAAAGCCTCTGGGTGTCCTAACTTTACTCAGGCAGAGTATAACTCCAAGTCCTGGAAAGAGTAGCCTCAGTATATACTTTATGCCTGGAGGTCATTTTTTACCAAAGCACATACTCTTGGTTTTTAAGTTGATGCCTTACCATGTAAACTGACAGCACCTGGGAGGGAACACACAAAGTAGCTTAGGGATAGAGCCATTGTAGGGAGGAGGCAGAGGAAGCTATGTATCAAGCAATCAGTAGAAACATGGAAAATGATAAAGTAAATGGCATAAAATGTTAATTGCCAAGACTAGGAAAAGTGTACTTTTGAAATGCTTTTATTTTTGCAGCTTTTGCTCAATCAGAAATTACTCTCAAGTAAAAAATAAAATACACAAAACAGAGCAAATGAAACATCTTTATCCTGTCAGGGCTGTTTTACGAGTATATGAAATCCAAAAGAGAATTCTACTTCACTGTGAAAATTAGTCTTAGCTGTTATAAAAAACAAAGAGCAAGGCTGAAGGCATCAGGAAATGCTCAGTCAAATGGGAGCTAAAGCATAAGAAAAAATGGACACAATGTTAAAAACAGTCTCAAATATTATGTAAATCCCATCATTACTTTGAGATTGTAGAGAACTCATACAAGAAACATTTAAGCCTGGAGAATCCACAAGTAAGTGGATGGAATCTCCAATTAGAACCAAGGGTTCTCATGTGCTTGCAAGTGGACACACTGGGCGTGGCAGATGATGTAGTCCAGAATCTTCCAGGACACCTCTAGAACCAGTTGACACAGTTTTGGAAGTCCTCAGTCATCTAGCAGGAGGCTCTCTCACATCTGTGGAATTTGAATATGTGTCTATCAAATCGATTAACAACATTTCCTAGGAAATGCTGCAATGGAGATATTTCTAACTAACTCTCACTAGGGAGTTGAGAGGATTAATTAGCAGCTTTCTGCAAAGTGCTATATATTCTTTTTCTCAGGAGACGGATTAATGACTAATTCTCAGACCTCATTCTGAAAGGAAGTTTATAGTAACTAAACATACCTTGCCCTCAGAAAGGTGCTAAAAAATTATTTTGTTTATCTAAACACAATTGGAAAACACATCTTTACAAATAAAACCCTTGATTATTTTCGTATCTAATCATATTATTGCAGTAGTACCATTTTAAGAAAAAATTAAGCTATGTGAATAAGAATGCAATTTATAGTATTTCTGAATAGTAAATATAATGGAAATAAATCTCTCTTCAATAACAGAAGGATAAGAGAATAAGTTAATGTGCATCTATTCAGGAAACAATATTTAGCTATAAAATTATTTTTGTAGGGTTTGTAATAAATAATCAGGAGAAATATTCTGAATTCACATAAAAATTTAATATAAAAGTTGTCATTAAAATTACTTTTGAGGGACTGGGATTGTGGCTCAGTGGTAGAGCGCTTGCCTCGCATGCGTGAGGCACTGGGTTTGATCCTCAGCACCACATAAAAATTCATAAATAAAATAAAGATACTGTGTCCATCTACAACTACTAAAAATATTTTTAAAAAAATTACTTTTGACTTGTCAGCAGCAGTAGCACATGCCTGTAATCCCAGAAGCACCCTATTTCTCTTCCTAGGTGAATCTACCTAGGGAAACTAAACCATCTTGAAAAACTCATTGTATTCTGTTTTCTGTCTCCATTATCAGGCCTCTCATTGAGAATTCTGTTTTAAATGCCATTAATCACAGATCTATCCATTCCAAGTTCTTAAGTCTTGCAGTGCAAAGGAATCACAGTAGAGAGGAATATAAAAAATCCAATTTTAGTTCAATTTTCCAGTCTGTATGTGAAAGCTCGTTGCAACCTTCTTCCCGAGAACTGCTAAACTAAACTTCAATTGGAGCATACATCCATGATAGGAAGGTCATTAATTGTTAAATCTGTTCACTTGAAGGCAGCTTGCTTAGAAAATTCTATAATAGACAGAAAGACTTCTGTCCCTCCTTTATCTTCTAATCTCTGGGGAATGCATCATTCAGGAGTGTACACCTCATAGAACTCTATCCTTCTCACTGACCAGATTGGTATCTGTATGTTTGTAGACTGGAACCATTTATGTGTATTAAGAAACTGGTTCCAGAATCATTAAAATGCACACATTACTCCATTTTCATATTTCAGCTTTTAGTTTCCAAAAATCTGGTCTTATTCAATTAATTGTTGTCATATTTATCCTTTAAAAAACTATGAGTAAAATAGTATATATATTTCATCTTTTTATAAAGTCTATAAGTTTTATAGGTTTATTGTCCTTTTCAGTTCCTATTGGATATTCCTGGAAAAAGTCTGCACAGTAGATACTAATCCACTAAGGGCTCTCCAATGTTGCTATACTTTCTAAATGTTTTATCTTTCAGTATTTTTATTCTTCCCAAACCGAGAAAATAGATGATATTATCCTCATTTTTGAGGAAAAAAATTCAGAGAAGTCAAACAGCTAACTCTCATGGGAAGACAGGGTCAGCATCAGGGCCGCAGCTCAGAATCAATTATTCTAAATAAAATTCCATTGCTCTTTCCAATACTCTATGTGACTATTTTATATTCTTGTAAATATTGAGCAATATTTGTCTTTCTCTTGTTCTTTTGCATAAAAGAAATCTAATGCTTCTTCCATATAGAGGCTGTTAAAATCACTAAATACCAAGGTAAATGAAGTTCCCAAAGACACATTTGTATTTCCATTCCTATAACTGTTCCTCAAGTGACACAGCTTCCTCTCTGCACTGGGTCATCACTTCTCAGTGCTGCCCAGAGTGTGCCTGGAACTCAACACATTTGTTGCACTTGAGTTTGTGTGGATGTAGAATTGCTATTTCCCTTGCAATAAAATCAGCATCCAAACTTCATCTGAGCTCTGGGCAGTGTCACTGTCAGAGGAGGAAAGAGAAGCCAATAAGGGGCCTATCTATTGTGCCTTGGCAGAACTTTTCAGCCCTGCTATTTGGCCACCTGTTTCCAAACTGACAGTTTAGGCTAGTTCCATGATACTGGTGGGAGCCAGCTTCCATAGTGATTAAAACCATGCTTCCATTGTCTCTGTGCTGTATGGCCGAAGCCTTTCTGAGAATTGGGAGTGCTTACCAGCATGAAAGCACAGAAAGGAAAAACATGTTACAAAATGTTATAAACAAATTTGCCTGAACAGATTTGTGATATGATGAATAACACAGAAAAAGAATAAATACGATATTTTATAACTAAAAATATATAAAAGGAACTTGCTCATAGTCCACTCCTAATCCCTATATTTTGGATTTTAATCACACAAAATCTCTAAAATACATTCAGTGGAGAAAAAACAATTCCAGTGAACAATTCCGTCTTTAAATATGTGCTAATTTTCTATCACAATTTTCTGACTACATATTTTCTGTATGACTTCATTAAAAAAAAACATTTAAATATATATTAGATTAGGAAAGATCAGTCTAACTTTTTCAATTTATATAATGCAGTGTTAGAGCTATTCTTCCTGTAAAATATGACTTTTTAATCATTTTTGGGGTGAGGTACCAGGGATTGAACTCAGGTGCACTTGACCACTGAGCCACATCCCCAGGCCTCACTGAGTTGCTTAGCACCTTGCTGTTGCTGAGGCTGGCTTTGAACTTGTGATCCTCCTGCCTCAGCCTACCCAGTTGCTGGGATTACAGGCATGCGCCACCACACTTGGCTAATCATTTGAAAATATATTCACCATTACAAGTTTTATCCAAAAATTGGAGGACTGCTCACAAAAGGAAAATAGATTTGTTTCTGTAGCACAGAGAAATGCTGACTGAGCTAGGTACACCTAATAAAAAGATACTCAATAAGATTTTAGGAGAAATTTGGCATAATAAATTGAAGTTAAATTCAATTATTAAAGTTATTAATAACTAAAGTTATTAGTGTTCCAAGAGAATTTAGTTATTTAGTGTTCCAAGATAACTTCTCCCTCATTTCCTCTTTCTCTACAAGTAGAAAGCTAAAGACACTATGTTATGACCCACGGGGCACAAAGTGATGGTAAGATGCAGACCCTACTCACTCACAGGTCTGCACAACAGTAGCAAAGCTATAACATGCAGATGTGAGTAAGTCAGTAAGCATTGATCACTACTGAGTCCTAGGCATCATGCTTTTCATATGTCATCTTATTCATCTCATTAGACTGGAAACACAAGCATTCTTATTACATGGCCTGCTTTCCTAATTTTCACTCTTTTTACCCTGCAATGTGATGTGCTGCTCAGGAACTCTCACTCTACAATTTACCAGCTGTGATTTTGGGCAAGGCATTAGTGCTTTGTGTGTCCTTGTTTCCTCATCTGTAAAATGTACCAAAATAGTAGCACATTGTCTGGTCAGGCTGCTATGAAGGTTAAGAAAGACTAGGAGTTGCACTCAGAATTCCACCTGGTACAAGTAATAAATGACATTAGTGTTTTGTCATGTCGTTTCAAGGGGATACTGTCAAAGTTTTCAAGCTACACATAATTTGTGACGTGAACCTAAAAGTGAGTTATGAGTCATGGTTTAAATATTGGGTGAAATCTAGCAGTGGTGGGAGGAGGAATGCATATGAGCATTCTTTGGCACCTATACTAAAATAATCAGGAGAGTAGGGCTCTATGGGCCTCTTCATGCAGATAAAATGGTAAATTTTGTGAATATTCTGATATGAAGACTTTAAATGATTCTTTTCAGTACCTAATAATTTAAATATTTGATAAAATTTATCATTCTGATTCCAAGAAATTACCTATTACCTTGACTCAAATTATGTGAGGTAATTTTTGCAGTGTACCATCCTTTAACTTTTTCTACAGCAAAAATAAGCTGATGTAATTTCTCTCTGTCCTTCCATTTCTGCTGTTGACTGCATGCAGTCAAGATGCTAATTAAAACCACCTAACTTAAATGCCAAGTTTGCCCTGAAATAGATTCCCAGTAATTTTGCAAAATTACTACTGGGCATGAAGGTTGCAAGAGATGTGCTCAAATAATCTATGTTTTGCTTACAGTGATTTAAATGGAGAAATCAGACATCTTCAGCCTCCATGGCCTGCAGAATGCATTAAGAATGTGCAGAAGGTAAACCTCCACTGGAAATTCAATGATGGATGCACAATCTGGCTTCACTGACAAAGTCCAAAAGACTACCGGGGCTCTTCATTTTTATTTTTGGCATCTAACACCAGCCAGGAGGAGTTTTATTAAAATGTAACCATCACAGAGCTAAACTACAATGAACATTAGTACAATAAAAGAATAAACCAACTATAAGTGGTTTTCTGTCTTCCCCAAGATAGCTTATATGGAAAATAAATGCATGAAAAGAACCAGGCAGAATGACCAGTAGGGGAATATACCAGGGAACCATA
Organism: Xerus rutilus; assembly: GCA_028644305.1. NCBI lineage: Eukaryota > Metazoa > Chordata > Mammalia > Rodentia > Sciuridae > Xerus > Xerus rutilus. The sequence continues at coordinate 37,607,655 of CM053404.1, forward strand.
TGGCTGACATCCATAGGCCAACTTAGAGAATAATAAAAGAAAATGTCTCAGTATTGGCAGAATCAGGCAGAAGGAAAGATCAACAAATGGGTCTGGGAAGGCCTCTACTCTTGACTCAGAGTCAAGAACCAGATGATGTCAAATTCAATACTATGAGAATAAACAGGGAAAGAAGTTATTTTGTGTGTGTGTGTGTGTCAGGTGTTGGGGGCCCAAATATTTACTACAAAAAAGACTAAATTAAAAAGACTAAATTTCAATATCCCTTATAATTTTTCAATGTGTGATTTTAAATTAATGCTCTTTTTTATGTGAATTCCCATTTACAACCTAAAGGAGGAATCTTTTAAATGATACATGTGCATGGAAATAATCTATTATGCCCACTATTTTTACTCTTCTAAATAATCACAGAATCTGTTGGTAATCTTGGAAGTTTAAACTCTTGATTAGTTACTGTTCATCCTTCACAATCAGTATGGAAGCCTTTGGCAGATTCTACCCTTCCTATAAGGCACACCGAAACTTATGTCACTCCCATGGTCCGTACAGTTGGTAGATTTACTACAAGGGCATTTAGTTCCTTTCTCTTTTATGACTGCATAGCTTGAATAACTCAAAAAAAAAAAAAACCTGACTGGCACATATTGATTGAAAAAAGAGATCCACACAACTTGTAGATGATCAATCAGCTGACTGACTGCATAATTTGAGTCAGTGAACCATGGAGGGTGAGGCCAAGTGGATTGGTGATGCTGATGGTTCCTGAAATTAGGTCCCATCAGCCATCATGTTATCAAACTCCATCTACACAAATTCATAGACACCACTCAGCTTCCCAGATGCCATTAGGCACTGGCAATGGCAGAACACCAGTGAGCTCTTTACTGGTATTTATCACATATCAAGAAGCCTATAATTTCAAGAGCATGTTTGACAATCTCTGCTTTTTCTTTCTGGTCTTCTGTGCTCATACATGTTACAATAAGAAAATATAAAATTCACAGTCATGCTGTCACTTCTGCATTATGGTTCTTGCTACAGTGATGACACATATTGTCATTTACATATATTGTAATCATATTAAGCAACATACAATATGTTTCTGTCTTTAATTTGGAAATGCTTTTTGACATTCACACATCTGCCACCTACTCAGATAAGATTGAGGAGAAATGTTTATGTCAGTGATGCATGAAATCTAATAGAATGGCTTAGAACTCTACCATTTACATCTGTCCTACTTTTCAAAGACCAGACAAATGGAAAACAAGGACAGAGGATGAAATATTTAGCCTGTAAGTGTCCAAAAAGGGTTGGGCCCTGCATTAAGAATTGCCTCAGGCTGGGGGCATAACTCAGTCATACAGCAAATGCCTAACAAATGTGTGATGCTGTGGATAGAACCCAGGGCCACACATATGTGCATGCATGTACACACACAAAATAAGTAAAACCAAGAAAAAAGAAAAGGACTGTCTTATATCCAACACTTGCTTCCAAGGCAGCAATGTCAGTTTTACAAAAAATAATTTTTCAATACTCATAGTTATCCATTTCTATGAAGAATGAATTAGTTAGGTTTAGACATAAACCAAGTTGGCAATACAAGAGCTATTTGTGTGTTGAATTGAATTCTGGATGACAGATGTACTGCTCTCTAGTACAAATGTTTATCATTGATTTGTGATTTTTTGTTTTAATTAAAGATAGAGTAGGAAATAGAAAAGCACACAGACTGGGTTCCACACACCTCTGTTACACCACTCACTAGCAATAGGAGAGGAAGTCAGTTTGGAGAAATGGGGTTTCCCTAAATGGGTATATTAACACTTTTTAAATGGGCTTGCTGAAGGATTAGAGGGTCTGGGCATGAAGAAACTATCACACTATCAAGTGGATAACAGGCACTTGAAAATGCATCAGCTTCACTTCTGAACTATCTAGAGTGGGAAAGATCTTTAAGGTTCTTGAACCCATTTGTCCCATCATCTTAGATGTGAAACACCTAAAAAACTTAAATAGAGCAACAAATATACCACTTAGGGTAAATTTTAAATAACTTATGTTTGCAGAATTGAAAACTTGGAACTTAAACTTACTGGTTAAACTCATCAGTACAGTCATTCCTTGAATAATGCATTATTAAAGGTACATATTTTATGTATCACCCGTACTTGAAATTAATAAGGTACTAAGTTGGGTTTAATATTTTATACATTTATTAAGCTTTAAATTATATATATTTTTCATAAAAATAAAAAATGTCAACTGGTATATTAGATTATTGTAAAAGTAAACCTATAGTAAATATTATGTATATAATATACATATGTGTATGTGTGTGATTGTGTATTCATATATTTAACAGTAGAAACCATGGCAAATATAGATCCATAAATCTTCAAAATTAGATGTTAAAAACCCTGAATTGTAAAAACACTGATCATATTTTAATTGACAAATATTACATTCTGTAATGTACATTATCAGTTGCATAAAGCAGAGTATGTGGTTACTGTACATTCCAGAGGTAAAGACATATTTCACTGTGACTTAATTGCTCATCATTTAAAGATTGGAATCACTAGCTTTTGCCACCAAGTAAAAATGAGAACAATTAAAAAATAAAAAAAGGAAGGGAGGAAGGAAGGAAAGAAAGAAGGAAGGAAGGGAGGGGAACTTTGAATGTAATTAGAATAAATCTGTGTAGCTTTAAGCATGAGCTGCTTAGAAATTCATGAAAATAGGCAATAATAAAAGCGGGGGATTTTTCTTGTTGTTTTTAATAAAATGTATAGGTTTGACTATTTCAAAGTCAGACTAAAAAATGATGCACATATTAACTGCTGGCAGGTTTTTATGAATTTTATCTCATGAAATTTTACAATTATGCTGTAAAGGTGTGTTGCTCATCCAGACATGTCTTTCACATCATAAAATTAAACCCCAGAGGTGTTAAGTGGTGAAGTTAGAACTGAATAGTTTTTTTCTGTCTCAAAATTCATGGCTTTGAACAAGCTTTCTAAGGAAGTCTCGCTAGAGCCAGAGGTGGCCTGGGGGAATTTAAAAATTGTGATGTAGCCACAGGAAGATTCTGGGGTTCCTTCCCTGCCCCATTTGATTCTGGAGGAATAATCATATGTAAATATGAGGGAAGCCAATGTAACAATCTAGTTTAGAGATCTGGCATGAGTTATCTTGGCTGGAGCTGAGATCTCTATATTGTGTGTCTGTCAAAAATGTACCAAAACACTGAGCAGTCTGTATATTTAAAAATAAATTTCTGAATTATTTTAAAAATATATTCTCTATTTTAAAAATCTATTCCCTATTTTAAAGAGGAAAGGTCTTAGATTGCACATTTCTGCATCCTCCACTTTCCTTCCTGCTTTGCAAGAGGTGCTAGGCTTGTCTACCACAGGTGCTATGAATTTGGCTGAGAACTCTAGGTAGGCTGGTCCCCATCTATCTTGTTCAGACTTGTAATTGTCCCTGAAGTATCATATAATGCCTGCCACAGAGAAGATGCTGAAATGTGGTATGGATGAATGAATGAGAAGCAAGTACAATTCTGAAAATCCTGCAGGGCAGAGAACAAATATGATTGAGAGTCCACAGTGGAGGAGAAAGACAGACTAAGTAGATTATGGGGTGTAGTTTAGGTAGATCTCCAAAGGCAACGGTACACAGAAGCACTATTCCTTTGTGAAGTGATGAAGTACTAGTTTAGGCCTGAAGGACCAGTTTGGACAGGATGTATGGCTGTTAACACCTGGACTCCAGAATGCCAAAGTCCTATTCTTAAAGTGTAAGAGGAGGAACAACAAAAATATCAGATGTTCATGTTCTTCTTTACTTACTCAAGGAGGAAAAAGAGAAACAATAGATTGATCAGATTTGAATTGACATCAAAATCAGATTTTGATCGACTGTCATTCTGATGTCATTCTGGATGAATTACTGTTCTTCGTCAAACAAAATTGGGAATCCCCCAAATTAAAGCAAGTCCTGGCTGAGATCATGGGATAGAAAGATAATGCTTGCATAACTTACGTTTAAAATGTCAGTAGAAAATAGGACGTGGGGGAAACAGAATGGAATGAACATGGTATTTTTCTTGGGTGTATAATTTTTATTAACTCCACTGATACACACTTTGTCCTTCCCCAAACTCTGAAGAACTTAACAACCTGTCCCGCAAGTGATGATGTTATTTTCAAAGGGATAGAATTTTTGTCTCAAGAAAGACAACCTGAGGTAAGGCCAAAAGAGGAAGCTGCATCACTGTACAGAAACAATAATGATTTTATGACTACTGGCATAGTTGACTTCCAAGTCCTTAGAGATTTTTAAATGTTCAATTCTATTTTTAACAATGACAGATAATCCTACCTCCTTACAAAGTAGAAGTTTCTGGCTATGTGTTGACCCAAATGGAAAAAGAAACTGGAAAATTCTATGTTCTCTCTCTTATCCTCTAGTAACACCTGGCATGAGGTAGGAAAAACTAAGGTTAATGCTTAGGTTCTACTTCATCTACTCCTGGCTTAGGTTTCAAGAAAACAAGACAGACATAGGGGTACCCTGGGAGTGAACAGCTTTGAGTCAGTCTTTGGCTGAAGTAGCTATGGAAAATAAAGAAGCTGGGGTCAGACAGACTAGAGCTTGTACTCCTTAGTAGTTGTATGGTCTTGAGACTTAAGTAGGCTTTAATTTTATTACCTTGGGAAGGTTAGTTAGGAAGGGCAGCTTCATTTTAGACTTTCCATTGGGAATTAAAGGAGGATGTCATTACTGCATCCCAATCTAAATGCTTTCAAGTCAATCACATCAATTTTATTTTATAGTCAGTGAGACAGTACTAATACATTTTTAGTGGAATCTCTCTCTCTCTCTCTCTCTCTCTCTCTCTCTCTCTGGAGAATAGCCATCCCTGTGTAATTTTAGATGACAGTAATAGCCAACAAGTGCTGCTTATTCTTTAGTCACTATTCCACATGAGGTTGGCCATTTATGTATTACACTTCCATAAATTAATTGTTTAAAGGAGAAAAATGGAGGTTCAGAGAAATTGTACCAGCTTATGGAGTTTGTGAGTTGTCAGAGCTGGAATTTTTCCCAGGTTTGCTTACCTTCAAGGTCCCTATTCTGCTTGTTTTTTGTTTGTCCCCCTAAGGTTCATGTTTGGGAAACTCAGGTGTTATTCATGTGGTAGACCTTCAAGAAGCGAGTCTCAGTAGAAGGTAATTAAGTCAGGAAGGCTCCACCCTCATGAATGCATTGATGCTGGTCTCACAGAGAAGGTTGAATCTCAACAGGAATAAGCCCCTTGAGAGAGTAGGTTATCAGAAAGACCATCTCACATGCTTGGTCCTTCTGCACAGGGCTGGCTTCTTTTCTGCCTCTCTAAATGTTATGATGCAGCCAAGTGCCGTTACCACAATGCTAGCACCATGCTGTTTGGACCCTCCAATCACCAGCATTGTGAGCCAAAGAAACTTCTTTACTCTTAAGTTACTAAATCTCAATTATTTTGTTATAGTAACACAAAACAGAGTCCCCACATTGTGTTTCCTCGGGGCAAGATGAGGCAGGCCCACCCCATCCCAGATATTAGCTTCCAGTAGGTCTGACTTTACCCTGGTGAGTCTTAATTGGAGCAGTAAAGAAACCTATTAAAGTTAATCCTTTAAGATTCTCAAATTTTCAAGAATCCTCCTCCCCTAATTTATATGTAGCATAATAAAAACCATAATGGAATTATGCCAGCATCTGAGCACAGGTTCTCAGTGATGTTGAGCAATTTAACTGAAGTCAGCTGTACTAAAATGAGATTAAGAATCTTTATCTCAGTGAGATACGGTGTATATATAATTACATATACATACACACTGTATACACGCATATATATCTTGATATTAAATACTTAAAATTATTGTTAACTTACATAAGTTAACATAGATATATATGATTGTTAACCTGTAGATAATAGAGACCTGTCAAAGGCCCTCAGAAAAGAATGAGAGCTGATGTTTCTATCTGTATAAGGCAGTGTAAGTGGGACGGCTCTGTAGCTGAATTAGTTTGCAAGGTCAACCAACAGTAAAGTACCACGACTGGGTAGTTTAAACAACAGGGATTTATTTTCTCACACTTCTGGAGGTTAAGATTACAAAATCAAGAAGTCAGCAGGGCTGGCTTCTTTTGAGGCCTTTATGCTTGATTTTCAGACAGCTGTCTTCACATGGGCTTTCCTGTGTGCACATCTGTGCGTTCATCCCCTCTTAAAGGACACCAGCCATGTTGGATTATAGTCCATGCTCCTGACCTCTTTTGAACTTAATTAACTCTTCAAAGATCTTTTCTCCAACTACAGTCACATTCTAAAGTACTAGGGTTAGGATCTCAATGTATGAAATTAGCCCATTAATGTTGATTATCTAAGGAAGTGTATGTGATTACAGGGATAATTAGGAAGCCCTTGAGCATCTGAAAATCTGAGAGAGAAATTTCACATTAAAAAAATGTTTAATGGAGCTGCATTTTATTATCAACAAATACCAATTCCTATTACTTGGGTAGTATTCATGGGTCCTTAGAACACAGGCCAGAATAAACCTCATTGCAGAATGTAGGTTTGAGCCTTAGTGCTGGGTGAAGCCTCATGCTCTTCTCTCCTGCTCACACTGGTGTTACAGGCTCCTCTACCTAAATTGCTTTGGGAATTGATATGATCTGCCCCTTACAATTCACATGATGTAGTATTTCACAGTTTCTGGGGCACAATTTTTTCTTTTATATTTTACTCCTAAATATTAAGCCTCCCCTTCTTCTAATTTACATCAGGGGATGTTCTAAATATTAGAGGTATAAGAGAATTGAAATGAAAAGAATAGTAATAATACTTTGGCCCAACATGGTAGATTAAAGGAAAAGAAAACTCTAATATCAATGCCAAAATCTTTACCTGTTCTTTGATTTGCATGAGTTTTTAAAATTTTTTTGTTCAAAATTGATTATATCTCTATCATGTAGAAAATTCTAAAATACAGTAAATATTTAGAAATCATAGTAAATAATAAAAATTACACTAATTTTTTCTATCCAGAGTGAGTCACTAGTAGTTAGTTATGCACTGTTCCATACAGACTTAGAATCCGCACATGAAAACCATTAAACTATTCATGAGTACAAAATTGGCATTATATCACTTAAAAGCATGTTTCTTATACTCAATATTTTTCTGTGGTGTTTGAGATCAAACCTAGAGCCTCACACATGCTGAGAGCTGTACTACTGAACCACATTACCAGCCCTATACTCAATGTATCACCATCATATAATCTGACACTAAAATTCCCTGAAAATGTGATGTCAATGAAAATTTACATTTCATAATACAAATATAGGTTAAACATTTCTATCAAGCTTGGCATTGGCATTGGTTTTCATATTTGAAAATAAATTGTTCTGTTGTGAACGGAATATGCCTTTGCTTGTTTTTCTATGATATTCAAACAGGGGAATGCATATATTGTGCTTAATATTACCATTTTAGTTTTAGATGTTTAATTGGTATTATGACAAACTCCAAAACAGGTGCAAGGGGATATAGATACACTTCTTCCTCAGAAATTTAATAAAATCTATCTGGCAATCACTAAGCAGTAGAATTACTTCATTGAATTTGGGGTGGCATCCTTTGAATATTTCCTCCTGACCACTGGACCAGCTTCCTATGTAAATGTCTCTTCTGCCTCCCTGCTCCTGCTCTCCTCACTCCCCCCACTGCAGCTCCCCTCTCCCCCCCACACACACTTAATCTGCATAGGCTGTCATTGTGTCTGGAACCACAGCTCCAGTTGGCTGGCTGGCAATGATGGTGACAAAGAGGCAAGTTCTCTGCCAAAGTCAAAGACAAATGTCACTCTTGTAATAGAACTCAATTAGAGTCAAATTAATCACAATAATGCTATGGCCTACTACAGAAAATGGAGCAATTTGGAGGAAATCTGTCCAAAACACTGGGCAAGCCATACACTCACAGAAGTCCCAGCAGCGCTGGAGGGCAGGGAACATACATAGATTGCAGGTGGACTTCTTGGCCAGGAGACAGGTCCTCACTGGAGTCCTGAGAAACTCTCTTCTCTCCTCTAGTGATATTTTATTTTACTTGATTTTATTAGAAGCAGCAAATAATCTGAATTGAGTAACCCTCACAGTATATTGGATTCATTCATTTAATGTAGACAGATGTTCCTTAGCTCCCGTGTGAACAAATCACCAGAACATAACAGAAACATTGGTGTGGTGCAGAAGATGAATCAGATACTTCCATGCCAATCCTCCCATGGCATGACTCACACTGTAGCCCCATGCGTAGGAGACTGGTCTCTCTTTGCCTTTCCTTGGTCACTTGTCAAGCAGTCCATAGTGTTGATTCTGACATTGTCTTTCATCAGAAACCTCATCCCTCTTATCAATTTGTGGTTTTCTCTTAGATTTCATAGGAATATGGAAGGAAATAAAAGGAGACTTTATTAATCTCCTCACAGACATTTGTTAGATTTGACTCTCCCACAGGCGCTTATCCTCTTGTTCTAGGGATGAGATTTCCCCTTCTTTACTGATACCACCTTCTTCCAAAGGGTGGTTGCTTGTGTGAGTATGTACAATTGTGTGCATGTGTGTAGAAAGTCTTCTTCCAAGCTCAAACAGGCAGAGCCTCACCCCCTTCTGTATTTTCAGGGGACTCCTCAATCAACGTAAAAAGGGCTTTCCAATCCCTCAATGCACATGTACAAAAAAATTTACATTTATAATCTTATATATTTTACTTATAACCTAAATTTACTTAGCCTCTCAGGTTTTCAATTTTTCCTTATACAATGTAGAAATAATACATATATCATAAAATTCTAGTAGTAATTAGGAACACTAAATACACATCTAATAGAGGATTTGGTCTAGGGATGAGACACAATTGAAAATCAGTGTCTTTCCTCCCCCATGCCTGAAAGGTATTGATTAAAAGAGGAAGAGATATAAGGCAATAGAAACTAGAAGGAAACAGTTCAACAAAAGACAATCTGTTGATGTCAATCATTACATACTGTGATACATTTTTTAAAGAATATATTATAACAACACAAATTCTGTAAGAAAAGACAAAGATGCCTACAGAATGAGAATAACTTGTCAAGGAGGGCTTCAAGCAGGAAGTGATGCTTTGAGATGGGATGTGGGATAGTTTTGGCACAGGTAGGTAGGATAAGAAAAATCAGTGAGAGATTCAATTTCAGTCTAACTTTCTTGCAAATGAAAGATCGGGATTAGCAGGGCAGAGAAATACACCATTATTTCTAGCCACAAGTATCTCAGATATGTTAGGAATAAATGGACTTAATATAAATTAGAAAAAGAAAGATAACTTTGGACAAAAGTTGACAATGTGAAAAATCATTTCTTTTGGGTTATCTGAACTATTGGTCTTTATATCCAATGTTTAAATCCAAAGTTTTCAGCATGAAAAAAATAAATAATGCATCAAATTGTCCAAATGACAGCACAAAACAAAATATTCTGCATAGTGAAAGAATTTTTTAAAATTTTGAGCACAAGTACAAATGGCTTTCAAGTTACTATAGCAAGTGATGTTTTCTGAGAAACTGTTACTTTTTTTTTTTTTGCAGTACTAAGGAATGAATCCTGGGGCACACTACCACTGAACAACATCACCAGCCCTTTTTATTTTGATTTTGAAATGGGGTCTCACTAAGTTGCTGAGCTTCACCTTGAACTTGCCATTCCCCTGCCTTAGCCTTGAGAGTCCCTGGGATTACAGGTGTGTCACCACACCCAGCTGTTCCTGGGAAATTATAACAGATTTTATAAATGTTGAAGGACATTGCCTTGGAGAAGTTGTTCAGTGTATGTTTGCACATGACACTCATTTGTAATATGTATTTCTATGTGTTTGCATTGTTGAGGCTAAACAACTAGTATTTAAAAATAATATCTACATTTTGTTGGTAATCTTACTAGTCTTTTTGTCTCACTCTCAGCAAATAAATTGTGTAATAAAACCTCAGGTAATCAACAAAATATTGTTTGCTTGTCTCTTTTTATTAACATAGTAACTGTATATATTTATGGAGTACAGTGTGATATTTCAACACATGTATGCAGTGTGTACTGATCAAATAAGGGCAATCAACACTTTCTTTTGCCTGTATTTCTTTCTCTATCTTGTCTCCTTCTCCGAAGATTATATAGCTAGACTTTATTTTATTAAACAAAAATCCCTTCAGATTTTTGTTCTTTCTTTCTTCATTTTGGATAGTAAGGTGAACCTTAAAGCCTGGAATTTATTAAGCCCACTTAGAAGGGATCCCTCCTGGCACAAAAAACAAAAACAAAAATCCCCAAGACCACCACACTGCTTATTGCATGTATGATGGCCTTAAAGCATACTTCCTACAAAATTTTAAAAATTCTACCTAAGGTAGATTCATATTTAGACACATGGCTATTTATAAATGCTGTACTTGAGGATGTTAAGACACTACAAAGAAGCATTTATTTGTAGAAATAGGTTTACCAAAGGTATTAGATATAAAAGTAACAAGAACTTCTTATCCAATGGGACATAAAGGTGAGGTAATAAAGAACATAGCATTAGCAATAAGGAAATAAAGATATAATAACTTAATTGAGTATATATTCATGAATGGAGTCCTTGCATCCTTAGTATAAGATTTCAGATATGTTCCTCTGCAGATAAATGTCTTCCTTTCGTTCTATTCTTACAATCTGATGTTCTATCAGTGAATTCCCCCAAATGCACTTCTGAATTTGCAAACTACATTTGAGGGAAGCAGCTTTGCCAGCTAGAGTAATGAATTATAAGTTAATCAATTAGGACTTTTATGTGATAGGTAATTAACGAGCGCTTTAAGAAGGTACAGGGATATTAACCGTCATCTTCAAATCAATGACATCTGGACTTGCAGATTTCTAAATCTAGTTTGAGCAGACCAGGTGTACAGAATGATAAGGAACCCTGACTGTGAATGCAACTTGTTTATCAATAAGCATAAGGGAAACTACGAGGCAATGGTTTCATAGCATGTCCCTGGATAAGCAGCACTAAGGTCACCTGGGATTTGTTGGCAACAAATTCTTGGGACCCATCCACACTGGCAAGAATTCTGGGAGTAGGATCTAATTGTTGTAAATGCAAGATTTCTAGAATATTTTGATTGATGAGGCTTAAATTTTGAGAATCACAGTTGGCTGTGAATAGGTTAAAGGGAGGAGTAGAAAGTGAATGGTTCCACAGTAGTAAGGACAGAATAAGAGTCGAGACCAAGTTCAGAATGTAAACTGGATTTGATCTTGCTTCTGTCACTTGCAAACTTCTAAACTTCATACAGCTACTTATCTTTAATTTCATTTTCCCTGTCTATTATAAAGAAACAAAATAAAGCATTATAGTACATATATTAGTGTTCAGTAAGTACTGATTATTTTATTAATGATTCTTCTAATTTGCAGAATTAGAGCTAGTCAATGCCTGTTAAATCCTATTTAGCTTTTTAAAGTCAATTTATTAACATTTTCTAATTTATAAAAATTAATCCTGGCTAGTGGCATAAAGCTCTAACATTTATTTTTCTCTAACTGCAGTTTGTGAAATAAATAGGTATAAAATGAGTAGAGCATAAACATGCCAAATTCAACGGAAAATGTTATTGTGCACATCTCTGCCATGACCACAATCAAGCCCAAAGTTTATTAAACATGGATGTTCCACAGTGACCCAGCATGGTCTATTGGTTCAAATGATGGTGCTCCTTCTATAATTTTTAAATGATTGCCTGAATATTCAAATATAGCAAGCTAGTCAAATTATTGATCTGGATCCTTAAAAATATTATATGGACTACATAAAGAACTTCATACATAAAAAATAGAAAATGTTCTGTACAAGTGCTCATCTCATAAAATGATTATTTCAATACTTCTGAATATTTCATAAATATATCTTGAATCACAGTCTCTCAAAGTCTAATTGGATGCAAGAGTTTTGTAATTTACTGAGCACCTATGTCAATAACATATTAAATGTTACTTCTCAAACTATTATACTGAAGCTTTCTTATCTAAATAGCTAAAGAGAAATCTAAAAGAACTAGAATCACAGTGACTTTAGAAAACAAGCTCATTTTATATTCTAAGAGATATTAGTAACACTTCATGCTTTGTGGTCACACATTTCTTGCAGTACCCAGTGGTGCTAAGTAGTTTCTTTCAAAGCAGAAACATGTTTTAGAATATTAGTACATATTTTCAATGTCAAACTTACCAGCTGAGAAATGTAGGTTTATCAGCACTGTAAACATATTTTAAATGTATACTTCAAAACTGGTTATAATGGTATACAACTCTTATAGCATATCTAAGAATAAATTTCTGAAAAAACATGGAAAACTCAAATATTTCATAAATAAAAACAGTATGTCTTGCTAAATGCCAGCCCTTTTTCAAGTAAAGAAACTTATAAATTGTGCAAATTAAAATTATGTTATAAATTGTGTTAAAATTAAAATGAGAAAAGAAAGGGAGGGAGGAAGCAAAGGGAGAGGGGAGAAAGAAAGAAGATAAAGGCAAGGCTAAAAAGCAAAACTCACTGCAATCTTAAAACAAATTACTACTTAATAAGATACAAAATACTTTTTAAAATCATCTTCCAGTACTACAACTAAAGTATATTCATTATTTATCCTGGAAATGATAGTAAAATGGGCACTTTTGTATAAGATTGATGAGGATTTATAATAGAGCATTCTTTCCAGGTAGCAAGTTGGCAATATATACTTATAATCATCGAAATATTTATATTTTACTCTCAGTACTTCTCTTATCCAAAGGTGTATCTTCAAAAAAAGTATTGGGTGTAGGGGCTGGGGCTGTGGCTCAGCGGTTGAGCGCTTGCCTCGCATACGTGGGGCACTGGGTTCGATCCTCAGCACCACATAAAATAAATAAAGATATTGTGTTCATCTACAACTAAACAAAAAAAAAAGTATTGGGTGGTAAATGTTAGTTATTTAAAAAATATAGATTCAGTTAAAATATTTGTCTTTCTTTTATAATGGAATATAACACTTGTTAAAAACTGTACTTTAGTTTACACTTGAGCAGAACTCCATTTCTTGTCAAGATGTGTGCCCTGAATGACATTTGCAAAGACACCCCTTCCAGAATGACAGGTCCTTCCCTCTCAAAAAGGCAGAAAGAATACAAATGAGTAAAAGTAACTGTGTCCAACCTTGAATCTTCTAATGTTTAAGATGGTATGTCACTCTAAGTTTCTATGTCTGAAGTATTAAGGGCATAAAATTATGTGGCACTCCTCTCTCCAGGATCACCTCAGTGTACCTGGCACTAGGCCTATAATGTGAATCCAAATTGTTTTAAAACATCTGCCACCCACATTGTATTATGAAAGATGCCATCCACATTGTGTTATGAAATAGTCAATTACAAATCCATATATCAATTGTTCTGTTCTGTTCTTAAGAAATATATTCTAATACATTATACTTAATAAAACTCAGAAACATTAAAATGTGATGGTAAGCAGAATGGTTCCCCCCAAAGATATCCAGACTCTATCCCTAAAATCCAGGAATGTCATTTTATAGGACAAAAGGGATTTTTGCCAATTAAATTAATGGCATTTACAATAGATTATCCAAGTTGCCTCAATCTACTCACCTTGAAAGTCTAATAGGCCATTTTTACTGCAAGCAGAAAAGATGGAGAAGTCAGAGACAGTGATTCATGAGAAAGAGTTGAAGCTCCCTTGCTGGCTTGAAGATGGAGGGTGACATGACAGGGAATGCAGGTGACCTCAAGGGACCAAGGGAGCCTTTGGCTGTCAGCCCACAAGTACAAGAAACCCTAGCCCAACAGCCACTTAGAACTGAACCTGCAAATACCTGGAGTGGTCCTGGAAGCATCATTGTGAGAGTGAGCAGACAAACCAGCCAAGACTACTCATTCTGACCTAAAATACTGTATTTCACTTGTTTACATATATTTTTTTCACTTGAAGATGCTACATTTGTGATATAAATAGAAAATTAATACGGTAAGTATGTAGGGGATGTGGGATGAAGTTAATTGTATTTTCTTTTTTATCTTTTGACTTTTCCAAATTTCCAATAATGAATGTAAAATAATTATATTTTAATGTAAGTATGTTACATCAGCTTTGTGTTAAGTATATATTTGTGTTTAGTATATTCATGGAAATTCCATTATGAGATAGAGTATAATATTTAACAGGAGAGTTTTCCCACTATTTTCCCTGCACAATTTTCTCTTCTTGCTTGGAAAATATAATGCATTAGTATACTATAACCTGCAATATTTAAATCTGAAGTTACTTTGCAATTTTCTCAGTTGATTAGCACCATTTTTCTGGCACAGAAAAACAGTCCTGGAGTTGTAGAGCAGGAAAAATAAACCTTTCTCTACGTATACTGTAGTCCTGAAGACAGACAGTGCCATTTGTCCCTTAGACTTGCCTAGAAGAGAGTCATCTCTAAATATGATGATGCCACATTTCTCATCAGGCCTACAGAGATCCTGGGTCCTGTATTGGCACTCTGGAATTAGTACTGGAATCAATCAACTACCATGGACTGAATCATATCACCTTTCCAGTTAATTCAAAACTATTACAGAAGAAAGCCAAGGAATTAATGAAGCTCACTAAAGAAATTTTTGAATAGGTTGCTTTGGTTCTTCAAATCTTATTCCTCTGCATCTTTTCAAAATTGGCTTCCTATAATCATTAGTTGCAAATCACTGTAGTAAACTCTTAGTACAAAAAAGATCACGAGTTCCCTTCACAAGGAAAGAGATAGACCTAACAGTGTATTTTTTTTATTTTTAATTAAAATCACAAGGGAAACCTGGACTATAATCGACAGATTGTTTCAGGCTTGATATGGACAAACTTGAGTGTTCAAATCATCAGAGAATCCAAGTTTTGAAAGGCAAGGGAAAACTCTTTCTTTATGAAAAACCCTCTGATGCTTCTGGTAGGAGGAGGGGGAATGTAGGCCTTTAAAAATATGCCAGAGCATTCTATCATTCTTAACAAAGCCTCTCCTCAAGAGAAACTTCAAATGGTCCTAGACATGATAGTTGATGGTTTTTCAATTTTACAGTAGTGTGAAAACCTTTCTGGACAACCATTCTGTTTCTTACTTTCAGCACAGTATTCAATAAATTACATGAGATATTCAAACTTGTATTCTAAAACAGAATTTGAGTTGCATGATCTTTCACAATTATCAACTAATACAGGTGAGCAGGTGTATGAGCATGCTTAAGGTAGGGTAGACTAAATTATGATGTTCTGTAGATTAAGTGTATGAAGTGCATTTTAATTTATAATCCTTTCAATTTACAATGAATTTATCGAGATGTTATCCCTATCCCTATTATAAAATAAGGAGCGTCTGTATTTTATCAAAGCCTAATCAAGCTAAAAGAAGTTAATTTTATTTTCTATTTTACAACTTGAAATGTCCAATTCCAGCTCCCTCTAGCTTTCTTAAGTAACAAGGGAATTGCTTAAAAAGTGAGAGAAGTGGCAGCCCAGAGGGACAAGATCACCTAAAGACTGAAGTGTAACTGTAGGGTAATAGAATTCATCCCTGCCTCCAACATTTACAACCCATTTATAGGGTCCTTGTATAACAAGATACAGATCAAGAAAATTTTTGATACAATAATTAAGAATTTACACAAATTACTGATAAACACAAACTCAAAGATCCAGGAAGCACAGACAACACGAATCAGATAAATTGTAAGCAATCAAAAAAAAAAATTGATACCTGGGCTTACCATATTCAAAGTGGAAACAATCGAACTCAGAAAATCTTGAAAAAAGCCAAAGGAAAAATTAATCTTAACTATTAAGGAGCAAGGATAATAATTACATTGATCTTTCCTTAGAAACTATGTAAGAATTAAAATATGAAAAAAATAAAACAATAGGCATAAACCCAGATTCTCTATCTAGTAAAATTATCCTGGCAAAGACTTTCTCAAATAAAAGTTAAAGGAATTTTTTGTTTGTTTTTCCAGTAGATGTGCCTTGCAAGAAATGTTAAAATTTCTTCAGAAAGAAGAAACACAATACTGCTCAGAAACTTTGATCTATGTAAAGAAATAAAGGGCGTTAAGGAATAAAAAAGGGTAAAGTAAAATCTTTCATTTTTCTTATTCCAAATTAACAAATCATAGTTCATTCAAGATAAAAATAGCAACAAGGTATTTGGTGATTATAGATAAGTGATATAAATGATAACAATGTTTTAAGGGATAGAAGTGAGGGATTGAGAATGTCCTAAGGGTCTTGCACTACAGAGGAATGGTATAGCCTCTGTTTGAAGAGAACTTGAATTGATTGCAAATATAGAAAAATATTTTAAATATTAGTGTTCTTATAATGCTGAGTTAAAACCAGAGAACATAAGAGTCAGAGAAAGAAGAGCAATGAATAAAAATAGGAACAAGTATGACAGATATAACTATACTAATAATCACTTTAAATATAAATGGTCTAAATGCATCAATTAAAAGACTAAGTATCAGAGTGGTGAAAAAAAAGAAGAACCAATTAAATATTGTCTGTAAAATCTACTTTAAAGACACAATTGGAAGAACAGTAAAAGAATGGAGAAAGATATGTAATATCAAATCCAAACAAGGAAAAACTGGGATAGCTACATTAACTTCAAGTCAAGCTGACTTTAGAGCAAAACAAGTTATCAGGGATAAAGAAGGGTACTGCATAATGGTGAAGGGGTCCAATCTGCAAGAAGACATCCAATCCATTGAATGTTTACACCCAAAAAGAGTATCAAAATATGAGACAAAAATTTATAGACTCCAAAAATATGTGAATTCACCATTAAAATATGTCTAAAATTTCAAGATGCCTCTAACAGTAACTTACAGAAGCACCATGTGGGAAATCAGTAAGGACATAGTTGAATTAAACGGCTGCATCAATCAACTGGGTCCACTGGCATCTATAGAACACTCCATCTACTCATGGCAGAATATATGTACTTCTCAAGATAACATGGAACATATCAGACAGACCACATTTTTGGGGTTATAAAACAAACCTTAATAAATTTAAAAGGACAGAAATTATGCAAACTAGGTTCTCACACCACAGTGGAATTAAATTGGAAATAAAAAATTCTCAAAATACTTTGTAATTAAATAACATTTCTAAATGAAACATGGGTTAAATTTTTAGACATATCAAAAGAAACTTAGAAAATATTTTGAACTAAACCTCATCAACACTACACTGAAAATCCTAGCTGATGCAGTGGTACAAGGAAAGGAAATAAAAGTGAACATATTGGGAAGGAAGAAGTAAAACTCTGTGTGTAGGTGACATGAATGTCTATGTAGAGAACCCAAAGAATCAACAACAAACCCCTGAAATTAATAAGCATTTATGGCAAGGCTTTAGGACACAAGGTTAATATACAAAAAATAATTGCTTTCTTACATATCAGCAAAGAAAATTGGAAATGGAAATAAAAACACAATGTCATTTATATTAGGTTCATAACAGAAAAGAGAGAAAAGAAAAATTTCCCTGTGTCTATTCAGCTGTTGCAACACCATTTTTTAAGACTAAAATTTCTCCATTGTACAGAGTTTTCTTCTTCATCAAAAATCAGTTACTGTATTTTCAAGAGTTCATTTCTGAGCTGTCTATTCTGTTTCATTATTCTGTCCTCTCTATAATACCACACTGTCTCGATTACTGCAGATTCATATGTCTTGAAGTCAGGTAGTGTCAATCCAAGCCAGCAATCACACTCCTTAATATTTACCCAAATGAGTTGGAAACTGCCTACACTAACCTGCACATGAATATATCCAGAAGCTTTGTTCATAATTATCAAGATGTTCAAACAATCAAGATGTCTTTCATATGGTGAATGGGTAGACTATGATATATCAACACAATAACAAATTATTCAATGATAAAAAGAAATGCTATTAAGCCAAGATGCACATTACTGAGTGAAAGAAGCCAGGATGAAAAGGTTATATGCCATCTACATACTGTATGATTCTAAGTATATAACATTCTGGAAAAAAATTAAAATATGTAGATAGTAAGAATAGCACTAAGAGTTGCCAAGGGTTCAAGAGCAAAGGGGTGGGGATATGAATAGTAGAATTTTACAGCAGTAAAATTATCCTGCATAATTGGATATATAACATTATGCAAATTTCAAAACCCATGGACTATGTCTGGTAATCAGTAAAGCCAAATTATGGACATCAGGTAATAATGATTTTGCAATGCTGATTCAGCAATTGTAACAAACGTACCACACTGATGCCAGATGTCAACATAGAGTAAAAGGATAGGCAGTTTGGAGATATATGAAAACATGTTGTAGCCAGGCATGGTGGAGCAGGCCTGTAATCTTAGCACTTTGGGAGGCTGAGACAGGAGAATCTCGAGTTCAAAGCCAGCCTCAGCAATGGCGAGGAGCTAAGCAACTCAGTGAGACCCTGTCTCTACATAAAACACAAAATAGGGCTGGGGATGTGGCTCAGTGGTCGAGTACCCCTGAGTTCAATCCCTGGTACCCCAAAAAAAAAGTGCTTTCCACTCATTTTTTTCTGTAAATGTAGAACTGGTTTTTTAAAAATGTATTAATTAAAGAAGGGTAATTTCCTTTCCTCTCCAATAGTCTATGAGATTCAATGACAGTTAAATAAACTCAGCATTTCATTGTGCCTTTATGTTTTCATTCTATATTAATTAATCCTGAATACAAAATAATTATTTTAACAAAATTTGTCTGAATAAATACATAAATATATTATCTAACAATGACCTCAAGCTAGATTTTGTTTTCTAGAAGCTACTTTATCAGAGCATCAACTTTTGCTTTATCTTAGCATTCAGGCCTGTACATCAAAAACTGATCTGCAAAGGTGAGGGTAGAGGTGGTCATAATTAAAAGGAAAGTATAAGGCAGCACTACATGAAATGTGCAGAGAGGGATTTTTGAGTGGATGAAAATTATAATCCATCAAGTATTTCAGCTACTTGCTATTCCATCAAAGAAAGCTTATGTTGTATTCAAGATGTCCAGTTTTGAACATTTGCCTTTGTGGCTGAACAAATGAGGAAAACTTTTCTAGGACATATAATAAAACAAACTTGCAATACAAAATGGTTTGAATGATAAAGAAGAGAAATTATTTTTGATTTGAGCACAGTTGGGTATACAGGCCTTATTCTGCCTCCTTAGAATGGGGCTGTATCACTCATAATTCCAATGACACATTATGTAAACTTTCTGACCTCAGGAAAGAAGGCTTATTACTATTAAGCTCAAATTGTTTCAATTCTTTTTTATGTTTGTTCCACTTATTATAGCTAAGAGACTAAGAGTAAAATATACAAAATTTACTGAACCAGAGAATATTAATACACATGCAAATAAAATCAGTCGCATTTGCCAAGTACCAGTTTCTAATTTTAGTCCCCAAAAGTCTAGTAATATTTACCAATTTTTTCATCTCCTTCCCTCTTATTTCTTCTTTGTAACCTAAATTTTCCTCTTTTTAACTTTTTAAAAAAACTAACTTTTTTTCCCTACATAGGAACCAGAATTAGTAATTGAGAGTAAAGTTGTCTCCTTACTCAGAAACAAGGTCAAATCCCTTGCACTCCTGGTATTCAGAATGCCTGCTCCACAGAAAAATGGCCAAGGCATGTTGACTGACAGGCCCAGCTCTCTCACACATATCCCAGCACCCCTGTACTTGTTCACTCACCCTATTCTGCTGTGGGACTTTGTCTTGCCCACTCCTTATAAGGAGGATAAGAAGCCAGATAACAAATAGTTATTACTTGTTTTGTTCTAGTAACTAAATTTGGGTCTTCACATATGATCTAATTCTCAAAACAATCATATTACATGGAAATATAAATTAAATTACAGATTTCAGAATAGTAACTTTTATGTCTCATATTACAAGAGTTTATGCTTAACTCATGTGAAGGCTTTGATAAAATTGCATGTATCTATCTAAGCCAAACAGCAGTGGAACTTAGGTGTGAATAGTGTTCTACTTGCCTTCAAAGTTCAGGCTGTGCTGACGCAATAATAATTCAATAAAAAGATCTACATATAATAAGAATATCCACACATAGTGTAATCAGAGTCTCATTCTCTAACAGTTAGTGTGTTACATTTTTCCTGAAATTAATAGCATTCCCCTGTGATGTGATATGATATTTACTCTATTCTTTGATCTCTGGTAAGAATGTTAAGCAAGCAGGGGACACAGAACATAATATCAAGAATGCAAGCACAAAATAATTACCACAAATCTCATCGCAAACCCAGCAGGCTAGAAAAGACAGCACATTAAAGGGCAAATTCCAGAGTGGATAGCAGACTGTGAACTAGACATTTAATCCTTAGTTAATAACAAAACAGCTAGAAAAGAATTGTATATACTAAGATCAGCCACCATTAATTTTTAAAAAATTCCTTCTTTACTGTAGCAGACAGTGAGATGGACAGCTGAGGAATTTAAGACAAGGAGGAAATAAATATCCTATAGACCCAACACATATGCACAAATGACCAATGCTGATAATAATATAGTAAAATTAGAATTCTAATAGATTTCTAGGAGGGGTAAAATGGCAAAACTTTCAGAAAACAGTTTGGAAAAAAATACTTTAAAACATAAAAATGTTCATGTCATTTTCAGTGCTTCCATTTCTAAATCGGAAAAAAACCCAAAAAGTTCTATGCCTGAATGTTATAGAATTATTTCAATAGCCACAAATTGCAAACTTACAGATATCTGAGTAGTAACTGTTATGTCTATAAAAAATTTCAGAAAAGTACTGATGTAATATACAAACTTATAGATTCAAATTTTTCTAACTATGTAATAAAAATATTAAAATATGAAGACCATAAGGTATATGAAGACAATTCACTTGGCTAGGAACATAATTCAGTGGTAGAGTGCTGTACTTAGCACAGAGGAAGCCCTGAGTTCTATCCCAGGACCAGAGAAAATACACACAAACACACACACACACACACACACACACACACAAATTCAAATGTTTGAAGTATGGTAAGAATATTGTCATTGCTTACTACATATATCTTTAAGAACTTAAATAATGCTATTACATGTATCCATCAGATAAAATGAAATTGTTGACTTAAATTATCACTACTGACAAGATGGACCTAAGCAGAGATCCCTGACTCTAGTCATGCCTCCCTGTACCTGTGGCTAGTGAATGGACAAAGGCAATTAACAACAAAAAAACCCTGTATCGGTGCTGGTGTTTAGGGAAGCATGTCACCTGCATGCCCATAACATTAAGGAATTTATGCCAGATGCTTTTTAAAAATATGATGGGCAAAGGACACCTGAACATCACAGTTTGTTTAAAGTACTGAGAGTAATGAATGTATAAATAAATTACAGAATGAATTGGACATTGGGTTGTCAAGAGTTGGTAAGGATTCTCCACTGGGCAAATTACTTGTAACTACAGAACACTGGCTTTCAGAGCAGCTACCAGAAGAGGTTCCATGAGCATTGAAACCTATTCCAACAGGCCATTGGCAGTTGAAGGGTCTCCTGACATAGCAGGTCTCACCTCATACCAGACAAGCGCTAGAAAATTGCAAAGACCTCACCATAGTGAGTAGAGAGTGAACATCAACCACAGATCATATTTTGACTTATTTACTAGAATATGTAGTAATTTAGTCATCTATATCCCTTTGTCCTCATTTTAAACAAGGTTCAAATTAAATTTTGGATCAGTACACTTTACTATTAGACACTCAGCATGCATATAATTACAGTTTAATATCAACTTATATTTTTATGTAAAACATCACAATCATGCAGTAAAATGTACATCTTTAAGTGTATTTGAAATCTGATTTTGGTTTATTTCATTATCATATTTTTAGTACTTAACTTCACCTTTATAGAATATTTATTTTCCTCATTAAAATATAGTTTGATCTTTCATTATTAAACATGAGTTTGAAATCAGTTTGTTTGCACTTTAACTTTTTTGCTCTCAGAAACTCCATATTCTGATTTCTTTCTTAGTTTGATTAGTAAACACTGTCATGTTTTTTTTCTTTTCATATCTATAACTCTTTGAGGTGTTTATCTTTGAGGTTCTTATTATATTTTATACACACACACATGTATATATGTATACATACATATATACACTTAATATCATTGTTTATACCATTACTTTATTTTCCCTTCCATCTCATCTGGCTTGATTAGTTCTTTGTCTTTTTTACCTGTAAATGTCTATTCACTTTGTCCCTAATACACATATACATAATTTGTTTGTACTTTAAAACCAAGATGGTAATTCCATCATTCATTTCCTCTCTTTAAACCTCCAGCTGCTACTTGGTCTCTCTGCTAATGACCTGCCTCCACAAGAAACATTTGAGCAAAAGTCACAAGGATAGGAAGACAGACGGGGAAAATTGGGAAGTGTAGTAATTCCTATTTTTCACAATGGAAAGTATGTGGATCTACTTAAATCCATTTGCTCAATAACAGATGAAAATTATGTCACCTTTTCACTCCATTACCCAACATGCATGCATATCTACCTACTGACTTTGATTTTCCTCATGTTATAGTGGAAGAACATGTGTATTCATTTTGAAGCCCAAACATTGCCTTTGGCCTTCCCATATGCACATAGGATGCCTGTATGGCCCAGCCTCCTTTAGCCACTATCATATTTCTTGATTCTTCTTCCTGGAAAAATTGCTAATTTTAATATTCTCCCTGCTGTACTTGTTTTCCTGTATTTCCAATTGGACTTTTATACTCACACTCCAATGGCTTTAATCAAAGTCACTAGAGATAATATTTTGCCACAGCAAAGGATCATCTATCTGTTCTCATCCTTTTTCTTAGCATCATTGGATGTGATCATTCCATCTGTTCATCTATTCATCCACGTTGAAACTGTCTTCCCTTGACTTCTATGACACTATGTTTGCCTAGTTCTCTTGCTATTCCATGACAGGATTTGTATTTTTCTACCAAACTGGCAAATATTGATTTTGCAAGAGATAGAAACTATTTCAAGAACCCTAGAATTTGGAAGAGGTTTTCAATTCCACAGATGCAACCTTAGAGTATATCATTGGCCTTCTCCTATTTGTGGCTTATCTGTTTTCCCTCCCTGCAACTCTACTCCACAAAGAAGAGTCATGACTGATTGCATATGCCTACCTTCCATTAAACCTGGTTTTACTACTCACAAGCTGACATTTACATCCACATTCTCCCGGGGGACCTGTCTAGATTTGTCTACCTGAAAGAGAAATAATTAGGTTGTCTGCAAGCTATTATAGTACAAGGACAGTTTTCAAAATAAGACCTTTAATTTTGAGTAAAATTTCAAAAAAAAATACTCTGTCAAGTCGCTCAGGTCTGTCTGTAACAGGATGAATTTAAATAATATTCAATCATAATGACTCAGGCCACTGTACTAACACAACACGGCTTTTGGAGATTCATGTGTAAGCCTACAAAGATCACAAATCACACCTTATCTTCAAGTTGCACACATTATAAAGCCATTGTAAGGTCACTGCAATAGACTAAAGCAAGTAGCTTTAAAAAAAAAAACACGAGATAAAAAGCAAAAGCAGTTTAGTAGCAAAGTACATCATGAAATAGATAAAAATTAGAAGATTTTTATGAAGAAAACTGTCCCCTTATAGCTCAGTCAGAAGCCCAGACTGTATTATGTGTGTATATTTTATGGATACAGATATTTTACAAATTATGAATATCAACCATCACCACAAACACAATATGCCAAGATCAGAAATAATTATTTTCTCCCCATTCTGACTCCCTGCACTGAATTTCCACATTCAACATTGGGGGCCAGCATTATTCTAGTTTCTTCCCACATCCCCAACTGCCACAGAAAGCATCTGCTTCATCCTTAGCCTGTCCATTTGACTCTAAGCAGTCATCCGTCCTACACATTGCTGTAAAATTTATCCCAGGGTTGACATCACTGTCACCTGTTTATATTTTCTTTGCCTCTTACTTTGTCTTATTTATTCAACTTCTTCTGCCCAAATCTTAACTGAGGGACTTTAATGGGGCTCAGGCCATACCCTTTCTTTGTTCACAGTTTACTCTCTTAGGATTATTTCTTTTATTCTCTGGTTTTCAATAAACATCCACTTCTCAAGTGGTATCAATTAAGGCAGACTGTATCTCCTGTGGGACAGCTTCTTCCAGCAGCACAAACTCAAAATGGACCAAACATATCTTCCTCATTAGACACATTCCTAACTGTGCTAAATGGAATCAACCTCCACCAGGGTCCCAACTTCATGGTGTCTTTGCCCTTTCCCTTTCTTGGCACCTGCATCTAATCATTTGTCAACTTACACTGATACTGTGGAATAACTGACTTAAAAATACAGCAGACCCTTTCCTTCCCAGAATTTTCTCCTCTTACCATCTCCCTAATCAGTAGCTGTTTTCTATGTTCATTCTGACACTATAGGTTTTAAAAGACACAAAGAGAAGCTGGGTAAGAAGGGGATGGTGAGGGACCCTGAATTCAGCAGATACTGGCAAGATGCATTCAAAGCTAACTCATTCTTCTGTAGGAATTGCAGGATGTCCTGTGTAGGTCTTCTAGCAGACCCCTGAATGCCCTTTCTTGGAATGAAAAATGCTTCACTCTCCCAGAACTTCTGCCTCTAGTATTTGTCTCCTAGTATTTTACTTCTGGGATTTCCTCAGCTTGGCAGTCCACCTTCTAAATATGACTTATTTTCAAATGGCCCTAAAAAGAGGAAAATAATTAAAAATAAAATAACTCTAGGCTGATAAGTCTACCTGAATTTTTATATGTGGCTTGAAGTTCATGAGCCTTTGACACATCAGGGAACCGAGGTGACTTTTCCATTTGCAGTTAGCCTATATCCTGGTGTCAGGGTCTACATTATCTGTCTCAAGGGTACATCAGCCAAAATGTTCTATGGCTCCTAACCACAGGGGCACATATTAAGTGGTGACATTCAGAGTCTTGGCATGCTGAATTTCTACTACTGATTTTTAAGGGAAGGTCTAAGCAATTATGTGCTCCATAACTCAAGTTTTTATTATATATGTACTGCTTCACAACTTCTCCACCTTCCACCTTTTTTTTTTATTTTATTTTTTTTCCCAAAAGTTGCATTTTAATACATGTTAGCAAACATAACAGAAAAAAACAAATTATCAGAAGCTGTACACACTATTCACTGAAAACATTTGTTGAGGCAAATAGAAAAAAATTGGTACAATCATAATTTTTCTAACTTTGCACAAAATTATAAGCAGATTACATTCTTCATATTAAACATCTTTATATGCACTTTCAATGGACAGTATATATATATATATATTTTTTTTTTATATATATATTTTTATCAACCATCTTTACTATACCCATTCCCCTTTCCTGCCCCCCACCTCCCCCATGTCACGTTTAGTGTTTCTCTATTTCTCTTATGTTTCCCATTCCCACCTCCCTTATTCATCAGCATCCATTAGAAACTGTGGTACATATACACAATGGAATATTATTCAGCAATAAGAGAGAATAAAATTATGGCATTTGCAGGCAAATGGATGGAACTGGAAAGCATTATGCTAAGTGAAGTAAGCCAATCCCAAAAAACCAAATGCCGAATGGTCTCTCTGATTAATGGATGCTGACCTTCCACCTTTTAATTGCTAACCTTCATTTGCTTTAAATGCTAGAAATGTGCAAAGGGTTTCAAGAACCATAGAAAAGTTCCCTTACCATTTCCTCTGAAATTTTGCATCTGAAATCGCTATTGTAAACTCAATTTTTTTCCCCACATACCAGCCTCATGTACATTGCCAAACCCTTTATAAAGCAAACCTATCTCTAGGTAATCCTCATCCCTCTGTCACACCCAAATACGTAACCATATGCTTATGTATACACCTCCTTAAGGTTGCTTAATATTTACAGAAGTTCCTTTCACTTCTTTAAATTAAAATTCTAAACCTGACACTGGAAATGGTCTTATTAAAACATATGATAGGAAGTAGAAAGAAGGAAAGATCATGCACAGAAGCAAAGCCAAAGCATTAAAGGGTGATGCAGTGCTGGTATTTGGAAAGAAAAAGCACAGGGGGAAAGAATACCATAAAATGTTGAGCATAAATTCAACAGAAAGGGAAAGTCCTGCAAAGCCTTCCTGAGAAACCAGAAACAAAACCAGCAGAAGCAGAAGGTATCTGGAAACAAAGGAATTTGAAACCACTGAATATATTTGTATTTTGATTTTTGCAGTCTCTCCCCTTGGAGCATTGCCATTGATTTCTCAAAGAAAGACACACTGTCAGATTCTCACTGCAGTACATTGGCCCCTGTTCCCTGGTTGTCTTCTATGCTCCAGTGAGAATGTGTGATCACCGGGAAAGCGGGGAAGATATGTGGGCTGAAACTCTTGTAATAGATAAAAATAAACCTCCCAAATCTTTTGCTTAGTTCCGTGTGGCCTACAGTTGAGTAAGCTATCCAATTCATATCCCCACATTTTCCCTAAGGCTGGAAATTTTCCTCCCTCCAAGATTCCTCCTCACCAGAAGGAGCCCCAAGAGCATGAAGGGGCCAGACCCTCTCTGACATTGAGGAATAGAGAGCAGTCACTCTCTATTCAAAGTACCTGAACACTGTGGCTCTCACATGGGCCCTCATCTAAATCTTCTTTCTGCTGCTAATTATTACCTACCAGGACACACCGCCTATTCTACTTGGTCAAACTTATCAGGCTCGAAGACATTCACTCTGCAAAGCTCCTTAGTTGCTTGAAGGTCTTAACCTCTTACTGATCATATGGGACTCTCTGGGGAGGCAAGAATTTATTTTGCAAGAATGTTTACTATAATCCAGCCTAGAAACCTGGGGATGCCACATATTTAAACATAAATTTGAGTACCATTCATCCATATGTTATCTTATTAAATGTTTAAGTTTCTAGTATATCTGAAAATAATATTAACCATATTGACCACAATATTTTCATTTGTCTTTCAAAAATTTGGAAACATAGAACAATATGTTTAATAGCTGAATTTTATAGAGGTTAGTGACTTGCCTAAAGCTCAAACAACTAGTAAATTCGAATTCAAGCTGAACAAATATGACAGATACCAGTTTATTTCTAGCATAATATGTCATGCAACTTAGTTTAATGAAGCAGGAGCCTATTTTCAAGAACTTTGGGTTCTAGCTAAAGCAGTCAGAGCTGGAAGACAAAGTACCAGAGCAATTGTGAGTTAGGTTCTGACCAATATGGATAACAAATAATGAATATGCTATAGCAGTTCTAGGATCTATTAACTGGTATCTCTCAAGATTGTGCATTTCCACCAGGTCAAGCAATGGGTTATAACAAGGCAATCTTCATCCAGAGAGGATTTATATATTAATGAAAAATAAAATGAAACTATGGACAAAAATATTAATGTGGGCCAAGAGTAGGAGGCAGGGTTTCTATTTTCTTTTGAGCATTTTCACCATATATTCAATGCAATGGCAGGCTTCAGTTCAGTTGTGGACATATCAAAGTTTACCACACCAGATTTTTTTGTAAAGAAAAGGAAATCAGAGTTGGTCAAGGAGTCTTGTAATGCAAGTGAATGAAAAACGAACCCAGCAGTGGATTCACACAACCACACATACGCCACTCCAGCCTGGGCTCTTATCACCTCAAAAATAAGAGTCATCACAGCGCTAGGAAAGGATCAAGTCCTGTATCAGTGAATGCAGGGCTGAGCATACAGGACACACATAGCAGGCTGCTATTATCTTGAGTAATAACAGATATTGTGCCCAAGAAATGCTCTGAAAACTGTATGGAACACATGATGCTTTGTTGATAAGGATGACTTTGATTATATGTTCATATTTCCAAATACTATTCCACATATTGTAAGAAGATCAAGTCAATCTTTATGCACCAATAACTCTTCAAACTATGATTTATCACTTTTGTATGCCTCACTTATGTCATGCTTATTTGGAATTCTTATATCCTTCTTATTTAAAGAAAGAGAAGACCGTATAAAATGTCTACATGCTTGTCTGTCACAGCTACTCCAGAGTTCAGATTCTGGAGCCGGGTTTTCTGAATTTGCATTTCAGCTCCAACTCTCTCTTTCAGTTTCCTCTTCCATAAAATGGGATTAATAACAAGTTTCTAAAAAAAGTGTGATAATTAATGTCATCAAAGATACTGGAATAATAGTTGTGTTACCCATTTTTGTGGCCACTAGCTATAAACAAAAGCATTATAGATGAGAAATAGTTTAGAATAACCAATAGAGATATTTAAATAATCATAGTAGCTGCATCTTATTAGTACCTTAAAATTATCACAGTAAACTTGTTTTTTTTGAAGAGATCCTTGCACTTTTCCTTTAAAAATTATGAAAGCTATTATGAGAACAATACCTTTCTAAACTGGGGAACACAAAGAACTTACTATTACAACATCCCTTATATTGTTTATAGTTTAATATTAAATCTGGCCAGACGAGACAGGTGTCACCATGAATCTGTTCAGGAATGGTATTGTAGTCTGAGTTCTCTTATATGGAGAAAGTTAATAAAATACAGGCTCACTTCTTAAAAAGCCAAATTCATGTTGAAGGGACTGTGAATCTCCTTTGTATTCTCAGTGTATATTAAGGCCATTATTCTAGCAATCCATCACTTTGGGTTTCTTAGTTGGGAAATCAGTTTTCCAAAAATCATTTTTCCCCATGCTGCTGTGATTCTTTAAAGCCTTAGAAAAAAACCTGAGCATAAATCAAAGGTCTACTGAATCTGACATAAAACAAAACCAGTACTGAGATGAAAATCATCTATTCAAAGAAAGTCAGAATTTTCAAAAAGTCATGAAAAATACTATTTTGAAGATCTAAAATGATTTGGAAATGAAAAGGTACATAACTTTCATGGTAGAATCATCAGTACTAGAAATAATGTAAAGAGCTATATCCCCCTATTAAAACAAAAATATGTAAATACAATATTTAACATGTAATTCTATAAATATTCAATGCTTGCTAGTATTTTCTTTACACAGGTAAAGAAAGTTTACTTGTGTAAAAATAAGACAAAAACAGAGGTCTTTATTTGTAATTATCCATTTTTCAAATTATTGACAGTCAATGATAACCAAGATTGTAATGGACTACTATGCTAAATGTTTCATACATATTATCACATTTCATTCTTAAATGAAGCCTGGAAGGTAGGTGATATTTCTAACATTTTTACATAAAATATTAGCCCAGAAATGTTTATTAATTTGCTCAAGAACGCACAGGAAATGGCATCAACATAATATTGACTCCTAATTAACTATTTCCACTACAGCTTGCTTCTTTTTGAATAAAGGAAGCTCCTAAAATCAAGTGCAAATGCTATGACTTTTCTACTGTACCAAATAGAAGGATTTCAAGCTATTAACAATATTCTTTTGACAGAATTATAGCCATGTTGTCACATACTTAGACTTGTTCAATAGGATCGGTACCAAGGACCATGTCCAGTCCCTCTGAGCAATTTCTCCAGACTCAATAAGTGCTTTCCTTACATGTTCTGTAATGGCTACCCTTACAACTCTATATGACCAGCTTTATCTTTGTCCCAAGAGTAGGACCTCAAGTCTACAGAGAGCACAAACAAGAGTCACAGAAAAGTTGGTAGAATTTAAGCAAATTAAGAGAAGCTAGTGAGGAAGTAACAAAGAATAGAAAACTAAGATTTGATTTTGGAATTTTTTTGTATATATATGTGTGTGTGTATATATATATGTTTGTATGTACACATATATGTGTGTGTGTGTGTGTGTGTATATGTATCTCACACAGACACACACATACATATGCCCCAATTATTCCTACTGGACCTAAGGTCTTTAAACCCCTGCAAGATATTAAGTAAATCTGAGCCAGTTGCTTCATCTCACCATTTGAAAGACAGGACGCTTTGGAATACGACATGGAGAAATTTTATAGACTTAAGCTCCTTTCTTCACTGACCTCTACTTAATATTTACATAATAAAACTCATGCTTATGTAAAAAGAGAAACAAGAAAAATTCAAGGAATCTGTTTCTTCCAACCTGCAAAATCTTAGCTGAGCATGGTAGAGGTTTGATGTCCATAGAACAGAGAGCTGCATAGGAGTCACCTTATCATGGACAGTGGACACAATCATCTGATGATTGCCAGCAGTAGAAATGGATTATGGATGTAAAAACTGGCTATGGCTGCCTCGCTAGGTGTTAGTAATTGGTATCTACTTGGACATTGACAGTGTTGTGGTCCATCAAAAATGCATTTTCCCTTCTTCCAAGAAATAAGACAAATTCTGTTTGCAAGCCCAGCAACTGTTCGACATGTGCCTGAGTTCTAGCCAATGACATGTGGGAAGAAAAATCTTCCATACCATTTCCAGGACTGGCTCTAGTTATGTTCCACCACACTCGTCATATTCTTTTCCCCTTTTGGTTAGACATGAAACTCTTTGGAAGACCTTAAAAATCACACGTTAAAGGTGGCAGAGCTGCCATCGTCCAGAATACTTGAATAACTGTGTGCAGAGATCCCTCCTATCTTCCTGGTCCTCATTTTACCTAGCACCTCTCTGGACAATATTACGATGAAATAAACAATTTCATATTGTACTGAGCCATTATATATTTGGGAGTATCTACTGTTGCATCTGTGTTTATCCGTATTAATTCACATAGTGACTACAGAAAA
Source organism: Xerus rutilus (assembly GCA_028644305.1). Classification (NCBI taxonomy): domain Eukaryota; kingdom Metazoa; phylum Chordata; class Mammalia; order Rodentia; family Sciuridae; genus Xerus; species Xerus rutilus. The sequence continues at coordinate 37,638,675 of CM053404.1, forward strand.
CCAAAAGGAAGGAAATGACCTATTATCCATGTAGCAAATGGGATTTATTAACACAATGCAAAGGATAAAACTTCTGGTGCTTCCCTGAAACACTTGGTTGACACTAGAGGAAATCTAGAGTTCCCTGCAGAATAGAGTCAAAGCTAAATAACTTTATTTCATGATAATTTTTGTCACTGTATTTATAACTTTTTAAAAAAATTAATTTATTTTGCAGTAAAATGCAATTTGACATATTGTACACAAATGGAGCACAACTTCTCATTCCTCTGGTTGTACATGGTGCAGAGTCATTCTAATAGTGTAATCATACATGTATATAGGGTAATAATATGTCTCATTCTACCATCCTTCCCATCCCCACAGCCCCATCCCTCCCCTTGCTACCTTCTACAAAAACCAAAGTTCCTTCATTCTTCCCTATCCTCTCACCCCTATAAATCAGCATTCGCTTATCAGAAAAATGATTCAGCTTTTGGTTTGGGGGATTGGCTTATTTCACTTAGCATGATATTCTCTAGTTCCATCCATTTACATGCAAATGCCATAATTTCATTAAACTATGGAACCACCCTAGATGCCCTTCAACAGATGAATGGATAAAGAAAACATGGTACATATGCACAATGGAATATCACTGTATTTTAATCTTCAGATTCCCAGGACCTATAAATTTTGAGCAGTTGAATGAATAAGTGACTATGAAAGTAAATATTTTGATTAAAATATATGATACTTCACAAATCCATGCATAACAACTTTTAAAATCCTTAGGAAATGGCAGAGTATATTGGAATTTCAGAAGAATGTGTGTTAATAGTTATATTTTACTGAATACTGTATGGTCTTGAAAACATTATTTATCCTTTCTAAGCCTCATTTTAATCAGGAGGCTAAAAATATTTAACTCACAGTGCTGGTGCAAGAGTTTAAGACGATACACTCAGGGAAAGTCAATATCATTAAAGCCTTGACATATTTAAAAGAAGAATAAAAGTCGGCTCCTTAAGAACACATTAAGTATTAGAATTGCTCAGAATGCAACTTCAGGAAGAATTGGATTTACTCATTTGAAGCTTTTCTAACTCCTTGGTTGTTACAATTTAGGTCCTATTAAAATCATAAATGTTTATCATGGGATCCTGTCAACTTTGATGATATTTCAAACAATTTTGTAACATTTTTTCCATTTCATTTATAAAAATACCAATTTGGGGAGTGTGTCTTCTACAAAGCACTGTAGCTCATTGCTATTAAGAATTGAGTATGGTGTGCTCTTCCAGTTTAGGCTGAATAAGCCAGAACATTTGCTCCAAACCCTCTCCTACCATTGAAGAGGTCTAAAACAGGGACCAAGACTGAAAGCTTATGTGTCTCAGGGCAACTCCAAGACTACTATATCACTAAACCTTGCTTCAGTGGTCTGAGAGCTGATGTTATTTTAATGCCTTTATTAATTACTATCTTAATGGACTTGGCCATTCCTGCTTATCTTGAATGGTAACTCTGTCCTGAATTTTCTTTTGGTGAACTATAGTCTACCAAAAGAGTTCTTGATCATTCTGTGACCACTATATTAGTGGAACTGCTGTCCCTTTGCCAATTCACTGAGAACTTTCATTCCAAACTGCAGCCAACCTGGCCCCTACCTGATGCTGAGCATCAGCAGTAACAGAATCCCAGCTGCCTCACTCATCACACCAGTTGACAGCCAGCTGGTACACTACCCTGACTCAGATTGAGCACAGATGCACCACAACTCCTTATTATCAGAGCTTTACAATGTCTATATAAATCACATGGGAAGATTGTTAAGCTGATTCAGTAGGTCTAGGTGGGGACTGAGTCTACCCTAACAAGCTCCCCATGGATGTCAATGCTGTAGGACCATGAACCACATTTTGAATAGACAATATTTGTTGCACTGACCTTCCTTCTTCCATATCCATCAGGGTGTGATATTAGTCCCTTAGCTCTACCTGGGATCCCCCTTAGCTTCCCCTAATAACTTATTCTGGTACAACTTTAGTTCCAATGTGTCTCATAATAAATTACACGCAGGTGTTGATGTGCTCAGATGTAGACATAGGAACTCTCTCTACTTGCCTATGAAAAATTCGTAATTCATATTTACAAGATTCTTGACAATCACTCAAGTTTCACTGTAGCTGAAATTTAAATACCTAAGTGCCTCAGTCTTTCCTTGTTGTTATCATATAATATCTGAGACCAGATTATCTGTAACTTCTATAAAGTATAAAAATGTTTGACTTACAGTCTGGAAGTCCAAGAGCAAAGTGCCAGTATCTGTTCGGCTTTTGGATGGGGAGGTGGTGGCTGAGCCTGTTTCAATGGGTAGCAGAAAGCAAGCAAGCAGGTGTGTGAGAAAGAGAAAAGGCTACCAGGAGCCGATTGCCTTTGTAACAATCAGCTCTCGCGAGAACTAATCCAGATGAGAAAAACCATTGGTGAGGGCAGATCACCCTCGAGACCACAACACCTGAGCCGGGGAGGTGGTGCACGCCTGTAATCCCAGCCCTTTGAGAGGCTGAGACAGGAGAATCGCGAATTCAAAGCCAGCCTCAGCAAGGGCAAGCTGCTAAGCAACTCATTGAGAGCCTGTCTCTAAATAAAGCACAAAATAGGGCTGGGGATGTGGCTCAGTGGTCCAGTACCCTGAGTTTCATCCCCGATACCGAAAGAAAAACAAAAAACAAAAACACAACACCTGTTAAGACCTCCACCACCTCTTATCAGCATTATATTGGAGACTGAGTCCACAAGTTTTGGCAGGAACAACCACAATCAAACTATAGTTCTAACCTAGTTGCTCTTCCTCCCGTTGGAGGTCTGGTTTCCCTCACAGACTGGAAAAGACATCAGTCACTGGGACACCAGATTCATTTGCATGGGAGATAAAATAATACTCCCGCTGAAGCTCTGGTTCTCATTAAAGTGTTGAAAAACAACTCAAAATGTCACTAGCAATTAGCATGGGTAGAAGGTTGGAATTATATGCAAGAAAACAACCATTTTTCGGTGACTGTTCTGCAACTACATCTGGGTACAAACTATTATACTCTCTAAACATTTCTGGAAATAAGCCATTTCCACAGTTGCAGAGCAGAAATTTGATCCTGATTTTATATTATGTTTTAGTTAAAGAGAAAAACAGATTTTTAAGTTGGCTCACTGGAATTGTCAATTACCCTAGTCAATGGAAAATTGCAAATGTGTAATATATGAAAGAACGAATCCTGTTGTAGTATCAGTACAGATGATAATGTTCACTCAGCTACCTGACTGATTGTGTTCCAGCCGTGTAAAGCTATGCTTTTACTTTCTATCTAAGGAGAGGGAAAATCAAAGCCCTTTGTCCACCTACTTAACACATTTTTTTTCAGACTCTGAGGGGTGTCTTTAGCAGAACGTTTTCTTAGCAAGTTATATAAATATCTAAATCAAGTAGAATTGCCCCTCATTACCAGTCCTTTAGCAATGTGATCTCACACCTGGAATGCCTCCTACATGGAGTTTCAATAGGTTCATTATGAGAATCTGTACTGTTCTATACTGCAAAAGAGTCTCCCTGGTAGTGATACCATGTGCCTGAAAGAACATCTGGCTGAGAGTACAGCTGCCTTGTTTTTGAATTGGGCTACACACCTTCATCGAATTGCTGTCATTATTTTTTTTTCAGGGTTTGAGTTGGCATCTTGTTTTTACCAGGTATCTATTTCAGCACCCAAACAGAGAGGATGAATCTAACCCCATAATTAACAAATGAATGTCTCCTTGGGTTGACCTTTCTTTATCATTTCTTATCTAAATTCTGGGAATGAATTTGCGGTTTCTGGGAGAAAATTGATATGAACATTAGCAGTTTCCCAAGCAGTATCTTAGGAGATACCATGGTTGAGACAAACCCAAAGGAGTCTACATGCTGAGGGAAACACTGGGATAAAGCTGGGGGAGAGGCATCTCCCTTATGTTGTATAAGCTGGAATTGCCCAAGTCACAAAGAATGGATCCAAGATTCACCCAGTGCTTGCTCAGTATTCAAATACGAAGAGTTCAAATGAGGGAATGGATTTAGGCAATCAAGCTGACTCTAGGGAAGTAGGTCCTTAGTGATGTCAGGAAGTTTGGAAGGGCTCCACTATAGAATTGGTTGATACATATGCAGTACAGGGTGGTCATGAGCCATCCTGTCTTCATTCATAATTGTCTCCCCAACTTTTAACCCAGAAGTTTCTTAATTCAACAGGAAAACTAACAATTGTTGCAGTCATATAGAACTTCAAATGCATATGAAGTCACGTATATTAACCATGAAAAATGTGTGAAACTCCCCTGTGTAAACCAAAATAATCCTTGAGTATCATCACATGGACTGTTTACACTTTCACATCCCTTCTTTTTCTCTGTGCCTATCTACTGTTTTAAATATGTTTTATTTACAGCTTCTAAGAATAAGAAGCTATGTTTTGAAAAATGTCACTCAAATGGATGTTTTCACAGATGCTAGACAGAGAATCCTGAGGGCCCGTTGATCACAACCTGTCCATCTTTTGTCCTAGTGGCTCTGGAACTGGAGGTAACACATAGCAGCTAGATGTTCCCTTAGTCCACTGTGGGTGAGGATGGTTGGGCTGGATGATGCTGGGCCTGCATCTTGACCATTCCATAGACTTCTGCAACAGGATGACCCAGATGAATTTCTGAGAGTCCAAAGAGAGTTTAATGTAGCAACTTTCATACTTTTTCATTGAGGATCATTTTATACTCTTAAAACTTAGAGAACTCCAAAGAGTTTCTGTTTAAATCAGTTATCTCTATTAAAATTATCATCATTAAAATTACAATTTTGAAAATTTAAAATATTTATTAATTCATTAAAAACAACAGTACTAACCCATCATATGTTAAAATAGACTGAGGGTGTGTCTCAGTAGTAGAACATGTGCTCAGCATGTACAACTTGGGTTCAATCCCCAGCACCAAAAAAAAAAAAAAAAAAAAAGAGAGAGAGAGATTTTTAAATTTTAATAAAAATACATTTTCCAAAAAATAAAATTAGTGGGAAGCATCACATTGTTTTACAGTTGAATAAATATTCTTAAATTTTAATGAAATATATTTGGATTCTCGGATCTATTTCTGCATTCAAATTTGCAATATTTCAAGTTATTTAAACCTTCGAAAAATGTCTCTAAGCATTTGTGTAACAGTTAGAATGAAGAAGGCAAATGGCATCTTAGTATTAGTCTGGAAATGGCTGCAACCTTGCAAACTCTCTGAAATATCCTAGAGAGCTGAAGTACTCCTCCATTCTATTTGGAGACCACTGATCTAATGCATAGATTTCTGTATCAATCAGAGGACAATAACATGAAAACATCGAACAAAAACCATTTCATCTCTTCCCTGTAAAAACACTTAACTGTCCAACGGCATTCAAATTTATTAACACTATATATTATTAATAGTATAAATAAAATCTAAAAGTTAAAACTTTCATGGGGTTGTAAAAGTTAAAACATTATGTGTTGTATAGATAGAATAACAAGCTACTAGATTTATTTATCTAATTTCAAAAGCAGGTTTAAAGAAAAATAAAATAAAACTAATGAACAGGAACTATCTAATTCATTGACATCCTAAGAAATGAATTTGATAAATACAACTCCAACTAGTACAGTCCTAAGCAATATTTTCACTGGTATTCATCATAGCAACCCAATTAGATTATTCCTATTTTACAATTGAGAAAAATAACCACAGAGAAGGTACGTATTTCATGAATATTCCACAATAAGTGGCAGGACAGGCAATTAAACTCAGGCATTCTGGGTCCAGAGTATGGGTAACCAGTCCACCCAGCCCTGTGCTTACCCTTGGCAATCAGTGTTATCGCTTCTCAGGGCAATTTGGAGAGGATTTATTTTAGATGGAAAATTCATTAAAGCATCAAAGAGCCAACACTTCCTCATCTCTTCCCCCAGGGACAATAAAAATATTTCAAGTATTTCTTCTGGATTTGAAGTTATTTTTCTTTGTATTTGTCATCCACGATTTACAGATCAGTAGATTCTTTAAAAACAAGGAATGTTCTTCCCTATTTGGGTCACTTTAGAAATACATTTGCCTAGTATATGAATTTCTAAAAATAATTATAGCTCTAACATAAACTAAAGCACTGTTTTTTAAGCATCTTATTTGCAATATTTTGGACATATTATTGTGTTACTATTAACAACAATTGTATTAATATTATACGTATTATCCTAGCCTGATATTAACACTATTTTCTGCGATTGATAGAGAAGATTAGAAAATGCTTTGGTTTGAAATTTTCTAAGCTTTTCATTAGCCTGGTGCTTTGAAGGAAGCTGAGCAAAGATTATTATTGTGTTGAACTTACAGATGAATTGCTGAGACCAAGATGGCTAGTTGAAGAGCATAGAGTATTGTAAAGAAGAAATCTGCCCTCAAAAGCAGGGCTTTTATCAAGGTGGACTTCAGTTGGTCTAGCACTTGCGCTTTAATAATATGCTGAGTCTGGCTGGTTCATATACATAGGATGAGCCCAGTGTGGGTCTCTGACTAGGACAATGCACAGTGTACATTTATATTTGGAAATACTTTCAAGCCTGGTTCTGCCTCCAGGAACAAAGTGTCTATGAGGATTTAGGCTTCAGTTATTTAATCTGAAAAAATGGGTTTATGAGGCTAAACTCACAGGCTTGATTTCACCGTAGGGTTTGGAGAGTTTGTACCTTTCGCTTTATTTTCATTTTTCCCATTTTTCCATTAAATATTACAGGACCTCAGTTTATACATCTATCAATGTATCTGAATGAGCTAACTAATTATCTATCATTCACATTCTGTAATGTTAATAATTTTTGTTGAAAAATACTTCTTTCCATTAGAAAGAAAAGCAATTAAGAGCAGAAGGCTTCTGATTTGAGAGCAGAGCTGGATGTATCTTTGGATTAATCTACACATGTCCCCAACACATACTTCCATCTTAAACTCACTCATTTTTATTAATTACACTCACATATACATCACCCTTCACACCAAATAACAACAAACATCAAAGATAGTAGCAGCAGTTTCATCAGGAAAGAACCCCTGCTGAATCTTGATGCCTCATTTAACACCAGGGGGAAAGTCTCTTTCTGTAGTCAGAAGCACTGCCCTGACCTCCACGTGGAAAACACCTTTAAATAAGGCCAGCAGGTAAATATGCTTCATGAGAAACCCATGCTCAAAGTTAATAGCTAGGTTTTCATCAGAGCAATGTGCAGAGTGTGCGTATATTTGTGTTCTGATTCTTAATTTGAATGTCTTTATCCAAAATAACAAACTATGTTTTGATTATGAGGGTAGGGTATGACTTAAGCAGGGAAAATGAAAATAACCATGAACTGATGCCCTAATGACATCCTAAGGAAATTTGAGAAATTAAAACATACTATTTGAAAAGAAGGGATTGAAAAGTAGAGGTTTGAGTCTTTCAAAGTAAATTTTTAATCACCAACTCAATGATTTAAAGCCTAATTTAGACACAAATAATATCTATTACCAAAAAATGACTTTAGTGTCAACATTCCTGGCTAACATTTACTAGGAAGTAACCCAGATATAATGAAGTGACCATATCCCTGCTAAGTTCTTTATGTTTTATTTCATTCATTTCTCAATACTATCCCAGGAGGTGAGCAATTTTAATTCTCATTTTTTAAATAAGTATAGAGAACAGGCTTGCTAAGGTTAACTAGCTTGTCCATATTCACATGGCTGTAAGGTCCAGGAATGAAATTCAGAGACTGCTTTATTGTACCGGACCAGCTATGTGATTTGAGAGGCCTAATAGAGAATGAGAATGTGGAGGCCCTTGTTAAAAAATTATTAACAGTGACAGCAGAGCATTCAACCAAATCTGAGGCCCTTTTGAGCATGGAGCCCTGTGCAATTCTTTGAGTAGCGAGCTCATGAACCACCCCCTGCCAAAAAAAAAAAAGAAAAGAAAAACCTACTCAAGAGACCCATGTTACAACAAAAATAATATAAAATGACATGTTTCATTTCTGGTGGAACATAAAGATTTTTACAAGAATTACAAGCATAATGTCTAAAGCCAAACTGGCAGACATGGGCTTATAAGTAGTTATGGGAATCACAGAACCCAATACAGTTCATATCTGCTTTTCCACATCCCCAGAAACAATCAGATACAGATCTAAAGTACTCAGAAAATAAAAATTGCACATGTACTGAACATGTAAAACTTTTTTCTTGTCATTATTTCCTTAAATATAACAACTATAAACATATAAATTATATTACATAAGTGTCATTGTTAATCTAGAGATGATATGAAGTATAGTATACATGAGGATCAGTGAAGAATATATGCAAACACTTTCACATTTTATATAAGGTACTTGAGCTTCCTTGGATTTTGGTATCTGTGGGGATTTCTGGAATTGCACTTAACTGCCAAGCAAATCCAGTCACACACAAACAAATCTAATCTTGGCTCTTTATTCTCTTGCCAATATGCTACTTATCAGTTTTACTTTTTAATTATGAACAATGTTATGCCCCCTTGGGGTGAGTTATTAACAGTACTGGTGGGGAAAGCATTCTGGGAATTTATATAGTTACCAAATTGTATTTTTTTGGAGTAAGTGCTAAAAAAGAATGTTCTCATAACATTTTTACTATTGCTTGCTTTGTAAAACTGAGAAGCACAGATATTTTAGGCACAGATTTTCAATGGTCAATCTTGTATTTTCTCTTCAACTTATTTTGGCTCCTTTTCCTCCTCTGCCCTATATTTGTTGAACATGAACTTTTAAAATACAAAATTCACCTTCAAACCATTGAAACATTTCTTTCCTCAAACTGCTTAAGTTCAGAATTGGATATGTAGTTCATATTTCAATTCCTTATCTGTTATTTGATTTGCTGAATTCCCAATCTGCTGGGTTAGATGTAATGGCCTCTTATCTATCCTAGGAGAGAAAATTACTTTCCAAATTAAAAAGAAAAATGTGCTCAAATGTTTGATTTCCCACCCTGAAAACAAACTTCTGCTTTTTTTAATGTTAATTTAAAATAAGAAGCTTTTCTTCCACATGGGATTAAATAAATTATTAAATGTAAAAGCATTTTCAGCAAGATGCAGTATAAATAAGAACTATTTTGTCATAGATATCAAGATAGGGAAGAAGAAACTATATGTACGTCTATTTATGCATAATTACGTGTTTCATGAAATACCTAAAGACCCACCCCCACTCCCATCCTTTTCTGGTTCTTGATCAGATACAGATATAGTGTAATTACATTTTGAAACAATACTATCTCTTATTGAATTGTTACAAATCTAACCATGTATTTCCCCAGTATATCTGGTTTTTAAACTAAACAGATGTCCAAAAACTATCTGGGAAGACTTAAAGAATAATGCAAGAAGGGAACCATATCATCCAATAGAGAAATGGTCAGCAGCCATGTGGGAGAGACTGCCCTATTTATGTGCTCACTCATTTCCCAAACCCTTGTGAAGAAGAACATTTCACATGGTGTACTCTGTTTCCCCCTGCAGCTGCTTAATATAATGTATCCTTAATTACACTAGATTTACCCATTATTCTTCTAATATGAAAATTAAATAATGGAGTACTTCTCTGTATTACTTCAAATACTTGGATATTCTCAAAAGCACCTCTCCTGTTCTTTGCAACCCAAGGAACTAAACCTAGAAAAGGAAATTTTGTCACTGTGAATGCTCAGACAATTTTATCCCAACTAACACCTACATAGTATGTTCCCAGGAGTTAGAAGAGGCTAAAAGGACCCTTAAAACAGGTGTTTAGTGGACTTCTTATTTTGGAAATTCTAATTTGATATGATAAATAACAATGAATAAAGAAACTAATAAAAAGCGAACTTATATGGTGGAACAACTGGATATCCACATGGAAAAAATCCATGAATCTAGATGCAAAATTATTACTTTTCACAAGCATTGGGTCAAAATGGATCCGAGAACTAAATGTCAATGACAAAATTATATAGAACTAGAAGATAACATAGGAGTAAAATCTTGGTAAGTTTTGGTTTGGCAATGAGTTTTTTATTTTGACTTTTTTATTATAGTAAAATGTTAACATCATAAAATTTCCCATTGTAACTATGTTAAGTGTACACCTCAATGGAATTAAATACAGTGATTATGTGCTCCACAATCACTGCCATCCATCTCCATGACTCTTTTTCAGCTTATAAAACGGAAACTCTATAACCATAAAACAATAATTCTCCATTCTCCTCCCACACCTATCCTTGGTAACTACCCTTCTACTTTCAGTCTCCATAATTTTTGGCAATAAAATTTTATACAAGGCACCACCCATGAAAGACAGAAATTTATAAGCAGGATTTACCAATTAAATTCAAATCAATTAAAATCACTAGTCTGTGAAATACACTAATAAGAAAACAAAAGGCAAGACACACTGGGAAAAATATTTTTGAAATGTATCCATCTGATAAAGGACTTATATAAACCAGGTGTGGTGACGCAAATGCATAATCTCAGTGACGTGGGAGACTGAGGCAGGAGGATACCACGTTCAAAGCCAGCCTAGGCAACTTAGCAAGACCTAGTCTTAAATTTTTTTAAAAAAAGGACTGAGGATGTAATTCCATGGTAAAGTGCTTCTAGGTGCAATTGCCAGTACCAAAATCAATTAACTTATTAAACAATTAAATAAAAAATAAAAGACATACAAAATTCTACAAGGAAATTTCTTACACTCAAGAAGAGAAATCAAGCAACCCAATTAGGAAGTGGCCAAATGATCTGTATAAACTGGTCACCAGAGAAGATGTTCAGATAGCAAGTACATTAAGAAAAGTTGTATCATTAAGGAATCTCAAACTGAAATGAGACACCACCATGTGCTTAGTTGAATGGCCAAAATCTAGACCCCTGACAACACTAAATGCTGGTGAGAATATGGAACAACAGAAGGTTTCTTTGATTGCTCTTAGGGATGTAAAAATGGAGCCAGGTATAGTGACACATGAATGTCTCTCAGCACCAGCCCAGTAGGTTGAGGAGGGAGCAATGAACGTTCAAAGCAAGTCTTTGTAAGACAGCCTTAGCAAGACCTTGTCTCAAACTAAAAAATAAAAAGGGCTGAGGATGTGGCTCAGTGGTTAAGCTCTCCTGGGTTCAAAAAGAAAGAAAGAAAGAGAGAGAGAGAGAGAGGTAGGGAGGGAAGGAGGGAGGAAGGAAGAAAAAAGAGAAAAGAGAAAGAAAAAAGAATGCAGAATAATGTAGTCAATTTGAGGTACTTTGGTGGTTATTTAATTTAATTTTTTTTTTTGCAAAACTAAACATAATATTCTATACGATCCATCAATCACACTCCTATATATTAACTCAAATAAGTTGAAAACTTATGTTCACAATAACCTGTCATATAAAAAACAAAATTATGAAGATAGTAAAAATATCAGTGCTTATCTGTAGCATGGGGGGGAGGACAGGGGAAGGATAAATAGTGAATAGGTGGAACCATAGTTTTTAGGGCAGTGAAATCATTCTTCATCATCAGAATATCAATTTTAATGGTGTATATGAAAATATGTGTTTGTCAAAACTCATGGAAATGTACAGAGTAAACTCTAATCTAAACTGTGAATTTCGGTTACCATTTCAATATTGATTCATCAACTATCAAATAGTAACAGTAGGAGAAAACACATGAGGGAAAAAGTTATGGGAACTGTACTTCCTGATTAATTTTTCTATAAACCTAAACTGCTCTGAAACACAGGCTATTAACTTAAAAATGTATAATATTTAGCATTTTTACAAGTAAATATGATACTTATGTTCTATCACAAATCTTATCTGCATTTTTCAGAGATAGGTTGAGACAGTAGTTTGACTTTTACTGTAAAGACAATTAAGATTTTTTTTCCAGAATGACTATTTTTCTAACCACAGCTACAAATGCAAATTGAACAGAATCAGAAAGATAGCTATGTTATTAAACTAGTTCTGACATTAGTAGACCAGTTATCTAAGACTGCCTACATAGTGGTCAAAAAATCCTAGGTGTGGGCTTTTAAGGCTTAGAAATTGGAATCAGAATAAAAAAGCTCTTAATGGATGCCCTTTCTCTCTAAGTCAAATTCTCAAGTCTTTCCTAAACTACTGAAATAAGATCATGAAGGAAATAGTTGTTGCTAAAATATGGGGTTGAAGCAAGAAGTTAACACACAAGTACCTTTTATATTGCTAGGAATGGTGCCCATATGTCACAGAGCCACAGACACGTATACATACTTCCAGACATGATTTGAAATGTGAACCACTTTGTTCTTGCTAGCCATACACACAAGCCTGCTTACATACAGGCACAGCAATGCAACTGTGAAAACCTAGTAGGTTTCCTAAGCCCTTACTGAGAAAATCAAACCTGAGCCCAAAATTTTAAAAGGAAGAACTGAAGAAGGGGAAATGAAGCAAGACTCATTGTCAGTTACAGAATCCTTAATACTTAACTGGATTGCATTTGACCAAATTAAATTCAGCCTATTGCCATGCATATTCTACCTTAATTCAAGGTGAGTACCTTTATTCATGGTATGTTAATTTAAACAAGGTGTTTTTCAATCCAGTAGGAAAAAAATATCTGGTAGTATACAGTTTCCTTAATTTACAGATTAGTAATTACTCTTCTATTGGCATTGCTGTTTTCTTTTTTTCAGGATGATTTTAATTAGAAATTCTAATTAACTGCACACCACAATCACCCTTTTTGCCTCTTCATGAAATTACTCTTCGTAAAGTAGAGTGAATGGAAACCAAGTTACAATCAAAGTAAATCTTACTGCAGATTAAGAAATAAGCATTGCAAATCTCCAAACATTCCACCAGAATTCAGGAGCTCTTTAAATCCATATGGCCTTTTATGTATTTGTGAGATCATTGAGGTTGCATTTGAAGAACGATTTCATTATTTCAGTCACTGAATTAAATAGAATATGTTAATTTGAACAAAGAGAGAGTGACTCTTTTATTGACCTTTGAAAATGTCCTCGGCTTCCCCAAGTCTTGGTTCCTCATTTACAAAAAAAAACAAAAAACAAAAATGAGTATTAACTGTACTTACCTCATATGAATTAAATATTTAATGAGGGATTGGGGGATTACTGTAGACCTCTTTGGTGCCTGTTTGCTTGTTTGCTCATGTGTTAATTCCTCATTGGCCTTTGTGCTTTGGTGGTAGCACTGACTCTATTTCTTTCTGAAAATATATGTAGAGCAGATTGTGGTTGCCATAGCAATAGACCTTCACCAGGATTTGCTCTGATCAATTTACTTGTGACTTAAAAAAAAAAAAAAAAGAAAAGAAAAAAAAAAAAACTTGCAAAGAACTTTTGCAATACAACAATCTGGTCTACAAAAATTATGAAAGAAAATGAATTTTAATAAAAGTAAAGTATGGCAAATGTTTAGGTCAACAATTGCATATTTATCTTCTATAGTTGGGAACAATGAACTTTCTAATTTATTAACACAGATGAACAGCAACATACCAAATATCCATGAAACATCATTAAAAGAAACCCATGAGGGACTTTCCATTTTTCAGTGTTCAAGAACATGAAAAGATTTTTTTTAAACTATTGCAACAAATCATTTGGATTATTGTTTCTCAAATATGGGAAAATTTCTAATATGGTCAAGCCTCTCATCACAGAAAAATAATTCCTAAATATTAATGATATTCAACTTTTCTTTTGCTTCCATACAATCTTTATAAATTCTTCTGATGGTATCCATTAGAATTTGGATATATTTTTAGAATAATTCACAGCTTATAGTAATTTCTGTGAGATTCATTGTTATTGCTATTACTATACAAATTCTGGAAATACAAAGTTGGTTTCATTCAAGTCAATTAAATTAAAATACTTGTTGAGGACTTCCATGAGGCACTATATTAGGCCTTTAGATAGGGAAATCACAGTAAGATACCTTCCCTCAAGTAACCTACTGCAGAGTTAGTATGAGTCATTCTCAGAATTTTCAAAGAAGATAGGCTATTACAGTCTAGCCAGAAAAATAAAACAGGGGATCTTAGCATGTGAAGAATTATATATTGCATTTTATTCTAGAGGGTACTTCAGATAAAACATAGCCAAGTATGGAACACTTAACAGAATCCCTTGAATGACTGCAACCAAGAAAGAGGAAATTCAGAGAAAAACAATAGACAGTTGGAAAACAAACAAAGCACAGAACTGCTTTGTAAACATTGAGTGACTGACTCATTGTAAACCTTGAGTGACTCATTCCTTTGGGATGAGGATGCCAGATTAAACTGAAAGGTACAGGTGTGATTGGAGGGAAGCAGATTAAGAATGAATCCATGAAATCCATATGCAGTAAAATGAAACTAAACCCCTATTTCTTACCATGCATGAAACTCAACTCAAAGTGGATCAAAGACCTAGGAATCAGACCACAGGCTCTGCATCTAATTGGGGAGGAAATAGGTCCAAATCTTCATCACGTTGGATTAGGCCTCGAATTCCTTAACAAGACTCCAAAAGCACAAGAAATAAAAGCAAGAATCAATAAATGGGATGGACTTAAACTAAAAAGCTTCTTCTCAGCAAAAGAAACTATCAATGAAGTGAACAGAGAGCCTACATTCTGGGAGCAAATTTTTGCCACACATACATCAGATAGAGCACTGATCTCTAGGATATATGAAGAAGTCAAAAAACACCCAAAAAACAAACAATCCAATCAATAAATGGGCTAAGGAGCTAAATAGAAACCTCTCAGAAGAAGATATACAATCAATAAACAAATATATGAAGAAATGTTCAACGTCTCTAGCCATTAGAGAAATGCAAATCAAAACTACTCTCAGATTTCATCTCACCCCAGTCAGAATGGCAGCTATCCAAAATACCAGCAACAATAAGTGCTGGCGAGGATGTGGTGAAAAAGGCACACTCAAACATTGCTGGTGGGACTGCAAACTGGTACAACCAATCTGGAAAGCAGTATGGAGATTTCTTAAAAAACTTGGAATGGAACCACCATTTGATCCAGCTATTCCACTCCTTGTCCTATACCCTAAAGATTTAAAAACAGCATACTACAGTGACACAGACACTTCAATGTTTATAGGAGCACAATTCACAATTGCAAAACTGCAGAAGCAACCCAGATGCCCTTCAATAGATGAATGGATAAAGAAACTGTGGTACATATACACGATGGAATATTATTCAGCAATAAAAGATAATAAAATTATGGCATTTGCAGGTAAATGGATGGAATTGGAGAACATTATGCTAAGTGAAGTAAGCCAATCCCAAAAAACCAAATTCCAAATGTTCTCTCTGATTAGTGGATACTGATACATAAGGGGGGTGGGAATGGGGAACATAGGAGAAATGGAGGAACTCTGGATGGGGCAGGGTGTAGGTGGGGGGAGGGAAAAGGGAATGGGTGTAGTAAAAATGGTTGAATGAGGTAGTCAATGGTCATCACTACCCTTGGTGCATGTATGAAGACACAAATGGTGTGACTCTATCTAGTTTGCAACCAGAGAAATGGAAAAATTGAGCTCTATATATGTACTATGAATTGAAAAACACTTAAATAAATTAATTTAAAAAATAAAAGGAAAAAAAAGAATGAATCCACGAACAATGGCGGCCACATCTTTCTGCCATAATGACACAGGATCATGCACTGAGTGACATTTGTGTGTTTATCAACTAACAAGCCCAGTATATTCTAAGCACTGGGCTAGGCACAAGATAAAACTCTCAGGAAATCTGCCACTTTTCCAGGGACTTGGCATTTTGTTCAATTATAACCAAGAAATGAGGACTCCAGAGGTAGACTGAACACAGCAAGCTGTTTTGAAATGCATCAAATACTTTAAAATAATCAGAAAAAAAATGTGACTGTCATTTCTGAGAGATTAATTTGTAAGCTTCTCTATTTTCTGCATTTCTCCAACTATGATCCTTCAAATATTTCAAGGCAACAGCAGACTTTTGTGCTCCTTTCCTCAGGGACTTTTTCACTGATCACTGAACTAAAAACAACTTAACCAAATGATTCTTCTTGCCTTTTGGAGAAGTCCAGAGCACAGGACAGGTTGCCTTAGATGCTCAAGAGGGCAGGAAAGCAGGAATAATTTTTTAATGCACCAAGAAAGTAAAAGGTTAGTGGAACATTAAGGTAGGGAAGAATATGGGGGAAAAACATATATGGTAAGCGGTGGGGTCTTCAAGCTTGAGCTCAGAGGAAATATCTGAACTACAAATACAAATATGGGTATGTATTCATAGCAGAAACTAGAGCAAGAAGATAAAACGGCCTAGGATTGAATTCCTGGAAATAACACATTTTAAATTGAGGAAGATAAAAAAAATGCAGCAAAAGAGGAGGCAGGGAAGAAAAGACTGTCAAAATGATGAAAATAAAGTACGAGAGAAGATGGTATCTGGGAGCTGATCTGGAGCTTCTCCTTTCCCACTGCACGTTCCATCGACTGACAGTATTGGCAAAAAAATAATAATATCCCAAAAAGGGTATGATATAGTTGAGCACTTAGTGTCACAGGGGGCTCTTCATACTGCAGTGTTGGAAGATGACTTTTAGAACAGTATCAATCTTCCTCACTCCAGTTAAAGAACAGAGGCCTGGAAATTCATTCGTTTATACCACAAACATTCATCATTATTTATGCAAAAGGAATTGTTTTAGGCCCCTGGCATATATGGAACTTACCACTAATGGAAAAAGGGAAGTATTTTGTCCAAAATTATATACCTCAAAAAATGAGAGAACATAAAGGATTCGATTTACTTATACTGTCCCCTTGATTGCTGTCCCCTTGATTTTGGCCCTCTAGAGAATGGTGGAGACCTGCAAAGAAGCAGTTTCAAAGAAACAATGTCATCACAACAACTTTTCTACATCAGAAATCTGATCACAAGGCTCCTGCTTAAAATTCTTCAATGGCATTTTGTTGCTTTCAGAATAACACCCAAGTGGACAGCACTTCATAACTTGGCACCTGACCATTTGTTCACACTCTTCACATTTACCGTTTGCCATTCTGCCGTATGCACCCTGTCATCCCAAAACACAATTTAATGCTTTCAATCCTCCCCACTTCTCCATGTCTACCATAGCTCTGAATCTATTTTTTTAGCTCCCTCCACTCCAGGATTATCAGCTTTAGTTCAAAGGCTCTTTTATGAATGAATTATATATTCTTTAATTTTTAATACTGGAATTTTCTCATGTAGATTTTCCTGATTTGGTTTTTATTTTTTAATGAAAATTATGCATATTGATAGTGAACATGTTGTTCTGAAATATATATGCATTGTGCAAGAGCTAAGTTTGGCTAATTAACATAGATATTACCTCACATACTTATCTCTTATGGTAAGAACACTTAAAATCTGCATTCTTAGCAATTTATAAGTATAAAATACATTGTTATTATGTATTAGTGACTGTTACCAGGGTGTGCCATAGATCTTTTGAATTTATTCTTTCTGAGATTTTGAAATTTTTTGACAAATATCTCCCTGATCCAGCCTCACCTATGCATCTGGTGACCACCATTGACTTTTTCAGATTTCTCACGTAAATGAGATCATGAAGTCTTTGTCTTTCTGTTCCTGGTTTATTTCCTCAAACATAATGTCCTCTGGGTTCATCCACATTGTCACAATTAACAGAATTCCCTTCCTTTTTTTTAAGATTTATTAGTATTCCCTTTTGTGGATGTATGACATTGTCTTTGTTCATCTGTTGATGGAGACTTCAATTGATTCTCTCTTATGGCTATAGTGGATAATGTTGGAATGAACATGGAATTGCAGATTTCTCTTTGTCATACTGATTTCTTTTCCCCTGGACGTATACCTCATTGAGGGACTGCTGGATTGCATGGTAGTTTTTTTCTGACTTTTTGACTCCATAAAGTTTTCTGTAGTGACTGTGGTGATTGGAATGCCTGCCCTTCATCTTTGGTCAAATGTGGGAATGTGTTAGTATCCTTTAAGTCTCTGTTCAAGTTTCATCTTCTGAGGAAGCCTTCTCTAAAGACATTTTTGCTTGCTGCAGCTTCTTTTCTAAGGAAGGCTTGGGTAAGCTGACTTTCATCGGTGCTCCCCTTATGCCCAGTACACACTATTCCTGTAGCAATAACCATGAAGTACCATAGGTTTGTAGTGTGTCTTTCCTCTGGACTTTGAATTCCATAAAGTGAAGGTATTTATCTCTGGGTCCTTATAATCTCTACATTCTGTGTGCTTTCTACAGTGCATAGCAAATGGTAAGTGATGAAAAGCTCATGTTGTATATGCAATGGGATCTGAAATGGGTTTAAGCAATAATAGAGAGTCATCTGTGATGGAGAGAGGTGTAAATAAAGAAGAGGTTCCAAATTAAATCTTCTCAAAATATTTAAAATGGTATTTCATAAGGAAAGTGTGGTGGAAATTTTGCAGAACAGGTGTCGAACAGTATCTCCTCTGGGAAATTGGGATGAGGAAAAAGTTTCAGGAAAATTATGTAGCTTGATTAACAAACCTATCTTAAATAGACTTTCAAAAATTAAAACCAGCAGCTTCTCAAAGCTGAGCCAAGGCTCCATTTATACTGAAAGAACACTAGATCCTGTGAGAGGGAAATTATCTTTTCCCCAGGGACACCCTTGGGTTTATAACAAAGGAGATGCTGTGGATGTGGGTAGCACTCACGATTCTCGACTTTTCACTCAAGACTCATTAATGTGCACCAAGATCAAAAGCAAAAGACAATCTCATGTCAATTTTCTGATATTTTTCCCCTTGTCATCATCCGTGTCTATCTTCTGCCCTCCCTTATACAATCCTAGGTCATATTCCTTAATACATTTGTGAATGGCAGCTGTTTGTCTGATGAGATCCTCATTTCCTGCCTCTGCCCTGCTTGGGCAAGCTGCACCTTGGCATCAAATTGAATGCCAGATAAGCAGAATTCTTACATGTGCAATTAAAAGCCACTGAAGTGGAGATAACAGCATCCCATGGTTAGCTGAATAATTCATGGCAAAATGTTCTCTCTTTATTCATAGCTCCTCACATCTCTGACTTGTTAAGGAGCAAGCATCACACACTAAAGTCCTGGTTTCAGCTGAGGCTTTCTTATGCAACTCCTCTGATCATGTATTTACCTTATTTTTTAAAAATTTGACCCTTAGTATAATTTCTAGAAAAAATAGAAAAGAAAAAGAAACGAGGACCAAAAATAATAATAATAAAATAGCAAGAAGCCTAATGCAATATGGAAAAATACAAACCTATTTTCTCTTTTAAATGAATACTTTAACTTCAAAAGCACATGAAATATCACGTAGGCCTTAAGTTGTTTATTTCTGGCTGTTTTACAGTTGGTCACTTATTCTCAAAGCAATGATCATGATATACCAGACTTTATTGGCAGGTCAAGGGTGGTGGAAGAAATATATAATACTGAAGTCAAAGGAGCACAGTTCTATCCTTTTGCTGAAGATAACATGTAAAAGTCAGAGTGGGATACACATGGGGGCTTTTATTTCATTTGGGGGGTCTACCATTAAGTTTGCTTTAGTAAGTAACTGGAAAATTGACCATCAATTTTGAGAATAATATAATTGTTTCAAAAGTCAACTTTTTACTTCAATTGTAGGTATAAAATCCTAAAATATCAAGGATTTTCTCCCAGTAGAATTAGCAGCTTAATGAGGATCGATTCAGTATATGAGAACACATGAAGAAGTGAAAAAATGCTGAAGACAACAGTTAATAAAGAAGAAATGGTACAATATTAAATATGTGTAAGAATAAGATTCATTTCTATTAAAGGAGGAGGAATTTTAAAAATACTTAGCTTTAGATTTTTTCTTAAAAGGTAGGAATTAAAAGTCTAATACTAGTTTTTTTAAGAAATGTGAGAGTAATAGATATTTTTAATAAAAATATTTAAACAATGCAAAGATTGCTACAAATGAAAAGTAGTAGTTATTCTCTCCCTTATTTTCTGTTCCCACTTTCTCCCAAAGGTGATCATTGTCAATGTATTTCTATAATTTTTCTTCAAGAAAAATTGTTTCACATGTAGTTTTTAAATATATGTATATGTTTATATATGCAAAGTAACCACGAGTTATTACCATGAGCTTTTGTTTATTTGTTGCTTAGTGATTGCAAACTTCCCTACTTCAATAGATCACAACTGTTTGAATGTCAGCATACTGCTCACTGACTGATTCCATATCACCTTTCTAATCATGTCTCCTGTTATGTGTCTTTAGCATGTTGTGGCATTTTTTTATTTGATATTTCAGAGAGTGGCACAATGGAAATTTGTAGAAATGTATTTATATACGCTTCTGAAAATTCATCTATTGAGTAAATTCACAACAGTAGAGTGGCTGATTAAAAAAAAGGCAGGTGCACTGTGTTCACTTTTGACAGACATTGTTAACGTATTCTTCAAATTTTTGTACTGAATTTCATTCCAAATAATGAAGTATAATCATTACCATTCCACAATTTAGCCAAAACTTTTGTTGTAAACCTGAACAGATGACAAATCTCGTGTTGTTTTGATTGGTGTTTATCTAATTGTGAGTAATCTAAAACATTTACTCTCTATGACTATTTATAATCTGCATTGCTTTTTCTGTTCAATCTTTTACCTAGTTTCCACTGGCCTATTTGTACATTTTCTACTGATTAGTATAAGTTCTTAAATTTCATTAAGAGAATTATACCTTTACATCAATTAAATCATGGAATTCAGGCATGTTTTTCTTAATAGAATTTAAAGCCTGGTAAGGCTCCCATCACTGAGCTGCCACTGCAGCCTTGCACTACAATCTCTTCTCACACCTTCTCCTGCAGCCTTCTGCATGTTCATTGCCACCAATTAATTGTATTGTGTGCCCACTATCCAGAATCTCCAATCTTTCCACCACTTGCTGGTGCAAGTGAGCCTGATGACCTACCTCCTGCTGTCACTAAGGATTATATATAACCATATAAGGATTCAACAGAGAAACAGCAGGAAGACCCTTACTGCTGTTTAAGGAATCGCTGCTGTTTATGAGAAGAAACTAGTGAAGACATTGAAGGAAGAAATTTGCCTGTAAGAATACTGTAACTGAGCATCCAAAATATGGAGAAGTAATTCAGAGTGACCAGCAAAAAAACATATGCCAGTTCCTGGCGTGGATTGGACTGGAAAGAACCAGCAGCTGAAGGTTCATGGGTTCTAAGTGCTTGTGGCTCACTGAAGCTTAACTGAGGATTTCCTTGAGAAGAGTAGAATTTCCCTTCTGTTCCTTGTCAGAAGTTTAAAAAACTCACAGCTTGTATAATGTAACCATTCGAGGTTGGCTTTTAATTTGGAATAGTATAACTCCCTCATGCAATAAATGAAACAAGCCACACAAAAACCAAAACCAAAACCAAAACCTGGTAGCCAGTTGGGGCAATTACACACATCTAAAGTCCTAGCTCTTTGGGAAGCTCAAGTGGGAGGATCACTTGAGCCCACCAATTTGAGATCAGCCTGGACAATAATAGTAGCTCAGACAGATAAATAAATAAGTAAATTAATATATAAGTAAATAAATAAGTAAATAAGTAAATAAACAAATCTGTTAATCATAAAGAAAAGAGCAATAGATTTGCATGAATACATATATATAGAGACAAACATAATAAAATGGGTCAAAGACCACAAAGGAAAAAAGCCAACACATATAGAGGAAGTAAATCTAAATTTAAAGCAATCTATAAAATAAATCAATGGATTATTGCTCTGATAGGAATAGAAATGAAGGATTTTTCTCTTTAATATTGATTTCAACCCTGGCCCATGAGTGAGCTATAACCCATAGTTCTTGGAATCACAGTTTAAAATCATCTACTTGGGAGCTAATATGCCAACTGGATCTTTATATAAAGATTAGAATAGCCAGTGGTAGAGTTAGAAGGTAGGAAAGTGGGAATCCTAACCACTTCCAAAGTGACCACATGAACCATTAGTAGAAATGAATGGAAGTTCCTGTGGCCAGACTAAATACCACAGAGGAAGGCTGCAAATTCTGTAATTGCTACAGGGAGCATCCTGAGTGCATACTACCTATTTATTAGTTATATGACATTAAGGAAGTAACTTAACCAAGTTCAGCCTCAATAATCTTACCTCATAGTATCATTAAGACTTTAATGATATTTTAAAATATTGAAAATAGAGAGTATGGTGTTTCGCATATATGAAGCCATAACTAAAAAAAAAAAAAAACCTTTTGTATTAATTGCTCTAAGAACAGAAAAGGGGAATTTATATCATGGAAAATGTGTTGAGTATTTTGATATTCCTAAGATCCGAGACATCTGTGAAGAATGTACAGTCACTGAGAGCTGTCACAGGGGAAAAATGACTACAAGGAAAGACTATTACAATCTTTGAACAAAATGCACTAGAAGGTTAAAAAAATTTATATGTGTCTCCTCCAGCAAGCCACAGACTAGGAGGACAATTCATATAAATTGCTTCCACATATAGTAATCACATCTGAGCTGCTTCTCCCTCTGTATCAACCCACACTCCTGGAGGGATTCATTGCTTCCTCAGTGCAAATGGTCATAGCCATATTTATCAATAGATTCTAATTTCCTTAGGTCCTATTCACATTTGTGTTCTTTATGCCTTTATTAGCACCCCATAGAGTCAATGCCCAATACATGGTTGAAAAATAGGAATACTTACTTACCTTTTTATTCATTTGACAAGAATGTATCGAGTATACTCTGCAAAGCACAGTGCTACTTATTTGACATAAAATTTCATTTAATAAGAGATCATCTATTCCTAGAATGCAAAGTCTCTAATGAGCAAAAGCATATGTTATTGGACGAATCAAACCACTAAGAGTAAAATTGCCAACTATGAAAAGTGCTAAAAGAGATAGTTGTAGGTAGCAAATGGTGAGTGATGGGAGATAAGACTAGGAGATAGACATGGGCATACGATATAAGATCTTAAAAAAAGACAAGTGACAGGGTTTAACTATCTAAAAGGAGTGTTCACCATTTTATGCTGTGACATTCTGAATAGATACAAGGTAGGTAATTGATGACTGAAGAAAAGTAATAACATTTTGGAAAGTATTTTATGGAACCTATAACACATGGTGGAGATTTTGCTTAGAATGTTATTAATGGAACTGGTAAACATGGGGAGTTTATAGTATGTCAGTACTTGTTGCTGTTGTGGATGAGGAAGAAGAGGAGACCCAGATTTTGGCCTTCAAAACTAAGTAAGTGTTAGCTCCATTCACTGAAAAAATAAACACTGGAGAATTGCAAAGCTTATGAGGGCAAGTATTAATCAAGTATGAATCTAGTGTGGGCAATGTTATGCCTGAGATGTGCTATGTATGCAAGTGGAGAAATCAGTTAAGAACTTGGATTAAAGATTAATTGTTCATAGGAGAGATCTGGGCAGGATGTGATATTTGTCATATATCTGTACATAGATGAAAATTTGTAAATGGGAGTGAACTCCACTAGCAAGAGGGTCAGAGAAAAAGAGAAAGGAGAAGGCAGCTAAAGCCAGGCCTTGAGAAATTCTGAAATATAACAACCCTCTAAAGGAAAGATAGGCAGAAAACCAGGAGGATAAAATGTCAGGAAACCCAAAGGGTTAAACAAAAGATGTTTTGAAAGAAAAAAAATAATGGTAAACAGAATTAAATACCGCTCAAAAACCAATCAAAATTGAACACAAATCAATTTAGCTTGAATATTAGTATAATTGATACAAAGTAGTTTTACACACAGTGATCACATCTGACTTGCTTCTCCCAACAGTTTAAATTGACTTCATTTTAGAGAGGACAAAAATGACTTCATTTGGTTAAGCAACTTGCCTATGGTAATATTGCTAGTCAGTTACTGGGCTACAACTAAAATCAGAATTTCTTTTCTATAGTGCAATGCTTATTTGGCTGTAGCAGGCTGTTTGTTCTATGCTGTTATCATTACTATTATATTATTAAATGGCTCTGAATAAGATCCTCATAAGAAGGGCTACACAGATGAATCAGAATCAGAGTTTTCAGGCTTGACTTATACATAGTCATGTACTAAAATAACTTTAATAGGACACTGGATTTAATAGTGTCATGAGAGTTAATGGAATATTACTATGGAAAGTTGCACTAGGAATGAAATTTAAGGCATTTGAGTGTGATAGATAGTCATGTAAGAAGATTCAGTGGCATTTGGAAATGAAGTAAAGGTATTTAAGTTGAAGTAGAGACAGAAATATAAAGATAAGCAATGTATTGATGGGAAAACCAAATAATTTAGCTTTGATAGACCAAAAGAAAAGTCAAGAGAAGTAGCTGAACCTGTCAATAGATATGTGGTTAGGATTTTCATCATGGGGAGTTTGGGAGTTAAAAGGAGGTAAAGCAGGTCCAATTTAAAAATTTGAATAGGGAAGATAGAATTATCAGAATATGGTTGAGTCATGATTGGAACACTTGGTAATGCACAAGATCATATATATGTCTACACATCCATTATCATAGCTCTTTAAAATGTCCAACTCATTTCTTTGGAGCACAGAGAAAAAATGTACTTCTGTGTTCTCTTAAAGATAAGAATAGTTAGGCAACCTGCTTTGGCTAATAAAATTATGTGCAGAAGTAATAGGGGCTACCTTGGAGGATAAGCAGATTAGACTCCACAATGGAAAAATCTCGGGATTTTCTTTTCCATCCAGGTGTACCCTTTTGAGGATAGACAGTCTACTGAACTTTCAGCACATTTTGTAAGGATGAAAAATCAGCTTGTATTTTGTTAATACCTGGAGTTTTGATTTCATTTGCTACAGTAGCATTTACTAACCTAGATTGATTGTACATTGGGTTCAGAGTTTTTAATGAATCAACTAAACTAAAGCTGATGTTCAACTGGACAGGTAGCTCATATTAATATTAAAGTGTCTACTGACAGTAAATATTTATATCCAAATGCTAATCAAATGTATTCTTCATGCATTTGTCTCTTTCTTTGCATGATACCCCCAGAACATCCCATAATGTGGCAATTAAAGATGGAAGGGTCCAGCTATAGCCTGCATCTAATCCATATGTGCTATGATGTACCAGTGTGGAATATTTACATTATCACCCTGTTTTTAAGCCTATAATTTTTTATGTTTCTAACAACAATGATAAAATTAGAAATGAAGGTTAAGAAAAATTCAGCGTTACAAGTTGTCTCACTCCAGAATAATGTCTAGTTAACTACCATGGACTACTGTTTCTAGCTTCACGTACTGGTCTTGGTAAGACCACAGAATGAGCTGCTACAGGAAGGGGTAATATATGAGTATATTAATTAGTTTGAAGGTAAAACATGAGGATTTTCATTATAGTATAAAAATATTTGAAACTAATAAGAAACTACCTCGGGAAAGACATTTGGAAAGAGTACCAGTAGGATTTAAAATGATTCTGTGAAAGGATGAGGAGAATTAAGTTCTCAGAGAGGGCAGAATACAGAATCACTTACAGAAGTAAAAAATACCATGCATAGAAGATTGATTTGCATATGTTTGTTTCAACATATTATCTTCCTAGCTGAACTATTAGATCTGGCTTTGAGCAAACACAGCAAATGCCAAATATACTACCTGTCCACACAAAGATTTATCAGGAAAACCTTGTGTTGTTCATGCATATCTGGGAATGGATGTCTAAAAGATACAGCATATTGTTTATGCCCAATTTAACCTTCTTTTGCAGGTATGGGGTAAATTTCATAAACTATAATTATTAATCATTGGAATTTCAGACATCAGATGTAGGCTTGTCCTAGAGTCTATCCATGACATATACACTTAGTTAGTGGTCCTGATATTGTGATGCATTTCCTACATCATGAGAAGATAGTATTTCTAAGACATGCCTTCTATGTAAGATGTAAATAATGAGAATCAGAAATATATCAGGAAGTAATGCCTCAGTTTCAGGGTGAGGAATTAAGAACTTGTGGGTCTCTATATCTCCCTCTGCTCTTCAAAGACCATGGAAGGTCTGGGTTGAGATGGAAGGAAAATAAAAGCAGCATGTATCCTTCAGAAACTGCTTAGAGGATGTTTGGTGTGAAGAGTTGCCAGGCTCAAAACAACTCTCTGTGAACAAGAAATAATCCCTCTGGCTGTGGGGCTATGAAAACATTGGAATTTGTTTGCTATCGCAGCAGAGCAGAGATCCATCACGAGTGATTATCTTATATCGACCTAAACAACCTCCCACTAACAAAGCCTATTATGTTTTGGATGGTTTTTTTCTTTAGAAAGTATTTCATTTTATTGATTTAATATCCACCACCATGCAAGTTAATGTATCGGCAATCACTCTGGTGCAATCAACATACCACTTCATAATAAAGACAAAAAAATGCAACACTCCTGAGACTATTGTCTTTGCTTCCTAAATCTAGATTCATCAGAGTGATGAATGGGGTAGAAATGTGTCTCTCATTTAATTTTCATTTTCTGTCTCAATTTCATTTAAAAATTTTGGTAAACCATTAGTCTCATACTCTATTTTTTTTTCAAATTACTTTTGACATATGAGAGATAATATTTTATTTCTCAAAAATTCCAACACTAAAGATGGCAGGTGTATGCTATTCCATGATACATTATAAATGAACTTTTTCTTTCTTTTCTGAAAATTTATGATATTGAATATATAACATACACAATATCCTAAAACAAAATAAATAATTTTTAATTAAAAAATACATGTTTTTTGAACTCTTAAGTAAAAACCAAAAGAAGCAAAAAATTTCAAAGGGAAATATAGTTGTCACCTTTTTCTGAGATTACAAACTAAGTCATTAAAATAAAGAATATCAGCTATGCTTATTAAACACCATAGATAATACAATATTTTCACCTACATTATCTTATTTATTCTTCAAAGCAAACCTAATAGTGTAGAAAACCATTTTGTGGAGGAGGAAGCCAAGTCACTAATTTAGTAAATATCTCAATGTTCTCTGAGATAAAAAGCAGCAGAGTAAGAATAATTTCAAGTCAGCTTTTGCTGACAAAAGCATCACACACACACACACACAAAAAGCCTAAGTTTCAGTGTTGATTATTTGGTCCATCCTCCTTTTTCCTGGGTCTGGAATATCCCAAATATCACAGCAGACTTTCATAATTTTCCATGCTGGAATCCTAACCTCAAGATAGGAGGTAATGGCATAGTCACTGTTTAACAA
The DNA here is from genome assembly GCA_028644305.1 of Xerus rutilus. Lineage (NCBI taxonomy): Eukaryota > Metazoa > Chordata > Mammalia > Rodentia > Sciuridae > Xerus > Xerus rutilus. The sequence goes on from CM053404.1 coordinate 37,666,116, forward strand.
GGTCCAAACTAAATTATCTGAAGGGAATCAGATTGAGGGCTTTCCCAGCCCCGGAACAAAAGACAGACAGGCACTCTAAGGTCTCCAATCTACTGAGTCTGTGAGTGTCACTTCTCATCAAAAAACAAAAATCAGATTCAGATGGAAAAATGGAGACCGATGAGTATCTTCCCCATTGCATGTAACAGTCAACTGAAGAATCATCTATTTGCAAACATCTGTCTTTCTACATATGGAAGTGATATGGCAACTATATGTTGAATAGGGTCCATAGTCTGTGCTCTCGGATATCACAACCTAGATAGTGTGGGGATGGAGGGAGCAGTGATTATGTTGACTTTCTAAAGATTAGGTGTTTTTTGCATATGTGTTTGATTTGGGTTGGAGTTGGGTAAGGGAGGTCAAGGATATTACTCATAAACACATATGGGTAAGATATAACTGTAACCTAGATCCCCAGAATAAATATACCAATAGAATTGCTTACAGCATGGCTCCCATTGACTATTAACAAGGTTCAGAAATGGAATTTTCTGTTCAAGGAAGTCATTTATTGGCTGTGTAGGGTCAACTAAGAAACCCATATTAGCCCTCCAGGTACTCAGCGCAACCTCCCTACAAGACCAAAGAGTAAGGTCTGGCTACACATCCTGCCCACCTTGCATTGCTCCAACACTTTGCATTCCAGTTTTCCATGAAATTTATCCTGACAGCCATCTGTATCCACACATTCTGCATCCAGAGTTTCAGCTAGCCATGGACAGAAAATATTTGGTAAAACACTTCTAAATTAAACATGTGCAGACTTTTTTTCCTTGTCATTTTTCTCTAAATGATACAGCATCTTAACTATATACATAGAATTCATATTATACTAGGTATTACTGGGTATTAGTGATCCAGAGATGATTTAAAATATACTAGAGGATGTACATAGATTATATGTAGACACTACAACAACTTATATAAGGATTTCTGCATCTTCAAATTTTGTTATCTGTAGGGGGTCATGGCCTCTATTCCCCCAACTCTTCGACAGTGTGGTTTCCCAGATGCTCACATTCCATATCGCATCCACTTTTGCTGAGGCTTTCTTTTCCAGGAATGCCTTACATGGCAAATCCATGTGGCAAACTCTTTGTGAACCTCGTCCCAGCAGTGTTCACTGAAGCACTCTCTCATCTCATATTCATCTATACATGCAGAATGGAAGTTTCTATTCTCTGAATTTCAGGGTCTCATGTAGAAACTGGCACCAATGAAGCAATTGATATTGAGTCAGGAATAAAAGAAAGAATGAACAAATTGGGAAAGTGACTTTTTGTCTTGCATTCTTTCTGTATTATAGAGAGCATTCCTGCTGAGTTATGAAGATATTGAACACTCAGAGAATGTCATCCCACAACAAAGAATCCATCCCCATATTTTTTTTCTTTTTGCAGTAATAACTATAAGGTGCCAGGATGTGCTCTGACACACTTAGCACCACAGGATCCTTTTGTGGAAAATAGGCACTCTCTGTCTAGATCCATCCAGAATCTTAAGAGCAACAAGCTGGGGGAGTTACAGACAAAGAATTTCCATTTCTGTACACTCAAGACAGAAACACAGGCAGGACATCAGATGTGAGAAAACCTTAGCTGACTTTTTACTTGGGTGAAAGTCAGAGCAGTGTTATGATGAGAAAATCTGAACCAAGAGGTTATGAATTACAGGACCTTAACTTTTCCCCAAATGCACATCAAAGTGGATGAAGTGGAAACCAGCTAACTGATGGTACAGAGATCCAGCTAATGTGGAAAATCCCACAGTCTATACTTTCTTGATCTTTTTTTTTTCCCTTAACAAATGGCCCTTGGGAATGATGCATCAGGATGTCCAATCAAAGCAGAATTTCTGAAGCAAAACTTGAATTCAAATAGACTATAAAATGGAAGTTTTAATCAATTCAGGAGATGCTCCATCCAAAGAAATATGGAAAATGAATCAACAGACGATATAATTATGCAAAATAATATTACTGATAGTCTCTGCTCAAACATTCACAAACACTTTTTCTTTCCTAAAAACGAATTTCTGATTGAAAGGAGAGACACCATCAATCATTTGTTTATCCAAAGACTCTGGGAACAGATGAAAGCATCGTTGAACTTTTATTCATTATCTGAACTTTTTATCTGTTAACAATATACCTGAGGAAAGAAATTAAAATAACATATTTTTCTGAAAAAATAACGCCTTATGTATTATTTAAGAGCTCAAAACAGTAGAGGTGGATTTTAACTTATTTAAAAAAGTTTCACATTTGTGAAAAATGAGAAATAACATTACCATGCTATATGATCTCTATTTGAATATATCAGCATAATTTAGATATTTCAATCAACAGTAATTAGTTATTAAATATTTTAAAAATATTGCAATTGTCAAAACAATGAGACAAGTTAGAAGACAGAATTTTAGTACAATCTGAAAAATCAGAAAAATAAACTAAATAACAGCCAATCAGAGGTAGAAATAGGTACAATCACATGGGTGATTAAACATAATAAAATCACCTAGTTAGTGATTATTTATATAAAATAAATTAGATTATTAACTAATTCAAAATTGATTTTAATTTATGAGGTTGTCTTTCCTGATGTCCACAACTTCCTCTCAATTGCTGTGAATATTACAGTTAAGACTATTTTACAAATAGAGATGTGCAGAAGGTAGAACATATGGTGAGGTATTGGTATCATCTCACCTTGCTTAAACAAAACTGAGAAAACTCAGCCAGACATGGTGGTGCATCCCTGTAATCCCAGCAACCTGGGGAGGCTGAAGCAGGAGGATAACAACTTCGAAGTTAGCCTCAACAGTTTAGTGAGATCCTCAGCAACTTAGTGAAACTCAGTCTCAAAATAAAAAATGTAAAAAGTGTACCTCAGTGGTAAAGCTCCCATCCATGGGTTCAATCAGTTCAATCCTCAGTACCATACACACACAAACACACACACATACATACACATATGCAAACAATAACTGAAAAATGTGGTTGGGATCTGGTATATATCTTTAAGTGTGAAGAGGTCTCAACCTTCTACCAAAGTTTGTTGTGTTGTAAGAGAATAAATTTTAATTGTTCTATTGTTAGCCTCTGGAATTTTCTACCTAGTTGCTTCATTCTTAGCCTTACTTAGTACAACTTCTAAGTACAAATCAAACCACAACCATCTATGGATTTCAAGTAATAGCTGTCCTGTTTCAGCTACTTGGTAAAAAATGGGATTAAAATAAAATAGAAATATATCCAAGAATTTGAAAGTTCAGATTGAAATGATGTCACACTATCAATTTAAAATAACAAAGGAAAAGGAGAAAATTTCAATGGGCCAGTTATTACAGATGTTAGCTAAGTGATTAAAAATTTTAGCCTCCCCTTCCCCAAAGGCATTAGAACAAAATAGCTGCTTCTTCTAGGGCTAGGCTTCATTTAAATAAAGGTAATTGCAAAAATAATTAAAATGTTACAGATGCAAGGGATAAATGGGCAATATCAATTCATTTTATAAAGCAGGCATTTAATGAACAGTAAGTTCAAATAAAGATAGTACAAGAAAGAAAATTAAAGATCAGGCTTATTGGCATTTTTAGAAATCAATATATGCCTACATAATATATTAATACTCAATAAACTACTACAATATGAAATCAAATGATGATTTAGTAAATATGTTACAGATGAATAGAACTCATATTTCATTTTAAAAAGAAAAGGAAAATGTTATGCATTTATTTCACTATAGAAGAATAATTAAGATCACTTCTTATTTTTAGAAAAAATTTTTATAGAAATAGAAGAAACATCTTTTAAAATATGAGGCATATCACAAAAAAAAACCTACAACCTTTTAAAACATTAAAACCACTAAAAACATTAACCACTGTCAGTAAAATATGGATAAAAAGAAAATGTTTATTGATATTTGTAATTATGTGAAATAATGTAAAAAAAGTTAATAAATTCAGATAAAGATTAGGGAAATATAAAATTGTATTTTTATTGAATATATGATAACAAATCTAGATTAAAAAACAATAGTCAAGTAGAAAAACTTTTTTAAGTAATAAAATAAATGGGAAAGATAGTTGAATATATAATCAACATCCAAAATAAACAGCTTATGTTTATGTCAACATAGCCAGCTCTGAATAAGTATTGGAAACATTTTGTTCTTAAAAAATGGTAAAACTATAGCATTCATAATAATTACTTTAATAAGAGAATTATGACATCAATATGAAAATAGTAAATTGTATTGGAAGACATAAAACATGATCTGAACTTAAATAATGGCACAACATATTGTAGGATATAAAGACAAACAATAAGTATGCCAAACACCTGAAAAATCAATTCGTTTCTTATTATCTAATTCCAAATAGAATACTTAATCTTTTTAGCTAGATAAAATTAGTTAATAGTACATATGTAAAAATACATCTTACGAATCATGGTAAATCCACACATTTTTGTTTGTACCTATTCTTTAAAAATGTGAATAGAGATATTAAAGATGTTTTTAAGATGTTAATATGTGAAGATAACATAAGAAGATAGAGGATGGCAGTAGGCAAATTAACATCAACAAATTTTGGAAGTTCAAGGAAGGTAGAAAAGTGAAAACTGATTTAGCATACCTCTTCTCATACCTTATACCAATTACGACATATTAAATGCTTAAATTTAAACAAAGCCGTGTGTGTGTGTATGTGTGTGTGTGTGTGCGTGCGTGTGTGCATGGGAGAGAGATAGAGAGAGAACACATATGACATTTCTTCTTTACAAATGGTATGTTACTTTTAGGCCTTTAGAAAATTCCTACTGATATAAAATTGGTTTTCCATTTCTTGACAAATATGGATTTCCATTGATATTGTTAAATGACACAAAAAAATTCAATGTAGTATATATAAAATGAGTTTATATTTATAATAACAATGGCTAAGGCCCTATAAGGGCCATTGTCATTGGCTGAGTATTTACCACAGGCTGCCACAAATGCAGCTAATCTGCCCCTTTGTCATGGTTATGGCCAGGCATTGCAGCAGTATTTTTGAGTTCTTATTGGTTCTTCCAATCAGCAACTAGATTTGTACTTCAATTTTTATTATTTGAGACAAACAAGTATACCCAGAATGGTTTAAATTGCCCTGGGAGCACTCTGTCAATAGTATTATCAGCATGAGGAAAATTCTAACTTGAATCCCTGTAGAGGAATGAAATAACAAGGGACAGGGAATAAGATGGGGAAGTGGAAGAGCCTTGTGAAATTAACAACAACAACAACAAAAAATCAGGATGAGAAAAAAAAATAGCCTGTAAATTAGATTTTGAAATAGCAGTCTCAGAAACAGGAAACACATGGAAAAATGAGATATAACTAAAGGCCAGAAAGGGTTTAAAATAGAATGACATCAAATGCATCAAATGAAGCTGAGAGTTGAGAAGATGAAGACCAAGACAGGGCAATTGAATTTTGTGACCTTGAGAAGAGTAGTGTCATGCAGTGGTTTGGAAGAAACCCCAACTATAATGGTTAAAAAATGAGGAGGGGAGATTAGTGACATAATAGTTAAATAATTTTTTCCAAAAAATATTGATGAAGAAAAAACACGTAGATGAAATGAAGTGGTAGGGACGAATGAGAAGCAGATAAAGTTTTTCTTCTTTTTTAAGAATGAGAAATTCCAAACTATGTTTATAAAATATAATCTATGACCATTTGAGGAAGCCATATTTATGTTTCAACAAAAAGGAAAAAACCAAATGGCTAAATCCTTGAGAATATATTTATGCAAGAAATTTGAAGTATGAAGGTCACAGACTTTGGTAGCAATTAGAATGTGAAATTAATTTTAACAGGACAAAATGAGGAAAGCATCAGGAAGGTAGATTTTTCAGCTGGCTGTTTGAGGATAAGGGATTTTCTAGTTGGTATCTTCATTGCCTTAATGAAATGAAAGAGCCTAGGGTGGTCAGTAGGTTTTTAGGATAAAAAAATGGATGTGTGAACTAGTTTTTTTTTTTGACAATATAAAAAATGAGCTATTAGACAATTATAGTAAGACTATTAGACCTGGTAGATTCATTGATGAAGCAAAGATGAATCAAATCATCATCTAGCTTAAGAGATTTTCTCCAGTAATGTTCTTACCCCTTTAAATGTGGACATAGAGAAGATGGACAGTTGGATACAAAGAACATAGAAAGTTTGTTACCTTAGATCTAAAAAGGGATAATCAATCTTCATTTGCAATCATAAGGGTATGACTGTGGACCACAGGGTACAGCAAAGCTGTACAAATAGCCAAGAAATGTTAGAAGAGGTCTTTGTTCTAGTTAGAAATAGTGGTAGCAACAGATTGGATGTCTCATCAATTCTCTAAGAATGTCCTGGCCTTATGATGGGTGGTTTGTCAGATCCAAATATTCAAAGTTATTGTGTTTGTGTTTTCAAGGGAAGGGAAGTGGAGAAAGTGGGAAAGTAGAATTTAGTCAGGAAGAGGAGGATGGCAGACTACTTCAAAAGCCAGATCCCTGCTGGGAGACAAAAATGAAGTGCAACAGCTTGTAGAAAGAGGCTGGTTTGTGTAAAGAAAAAGTCTATTACCTACATCAATCTTCTAAAGGCATTTTCACATAACAGTTCATGTGTCATTCATGTCTAAACATATTAGTAAGTATAAGTCTCTAGCATTGTTTATTTATTTATCTATCTATTTATTTATTTTTATTCACCAATAAAACTGAACCCTGTGGGCACTTTACCACTGAGCTATGCCCCTAGTCTTTTCTATTTTGTGACAAAGTCTCACTAAGTTGCTGAGACTAGCCTTGAGTTTGCACCCTCCTGCCTCAGTTTCTAAATCACTGGGATTATTAGCATGTGTCTGACTTTTTACATTGCTTTTTAATGGTCACATAATATCCCATGTATATATTAAATGAATCCTCTATTGAATATTTGCTGTGATTACATGTTGCTAAGTAGTAACTAGAATTGTGAGACTCTCCCTTGTGCATTCTTATTAGACAACAATCATGTCCAGTGTTCCTGGATATGTCTGAGTTTCAGGAATTCTCAGATTATTCCATGTATCACCATAACAGCCAATGAAACAAGGGAATGTGCATAATTTGTCAAAACCTTCAGGAGAGACAACTGGCCCCAAGTGTTATGTGGTTAATGAGCACAGAGTCCTTGCCTTTTGTAGTTTGAGATTTTACTCTAGTTACATAGTATGGTGTCATTATAGGTGTTACAGAGTAGCTAGTTTACTTTTTTTAGAGGCTAATGCTTATTCCCAAGACAATTCCAAATAAAACATATTATGCAATCAAGAATCTCATGTGCATCTTAATTTTAATTCATCTTCATTTTAAAAACTAAATTCTACAGTTTAGGAAGTATAGAATTTTGATGCAGTTTCAAGGTATAAATTCACTCTTCCAGTGCCCTGTATAAAAATGTGCTAACATTGAACAGCTGAACCCAAATCTGGAGGATTTTGAAATTCAGTCTATGTTGCTATTTGAGGCAATTAAGCCTGTAGATTTGCATTAAGTTGAAATATCATAACTGTCTTATGAGCTGTTGCTTTTTTTAGAGTCTTAATTAAATCTTGTAGATAAACAAAACAAAATATCTATGGCAGGTGTACATATACTTTAATATCATGAGGTGAGGGGGATGGAGATATGTCTTATCTGAGTATCAGGACTGAGCGATTATGAAAGAAACTTTTATTACTTCAAGTATCCAAGAAGAAACTTTATTTTAAGTAACTACCCTCCACCCCCTCCCATTTGGACTTCTATGAGTCATTCTCTGAGGTATTCCTAGCACCAGCTCCTACATATATAATAAATAAGCTTCCGTGGACTTGTTCACATTCAGCGGTCTAGGCAGTTCTATTCCAAACATCTTACAGACTGCATATGTTTTTTTCTCCTGATCTCATCAAAATACCTAAATAACAGGCAACTGCAGAATTCAGCATTGAAACACTCTCTTCAGCAAAACCTTCCCTTTATAAAGCAGTTAGGAACTCGGACGTGAAGAATGAACGTGAATGCACTGTAGAGATGCTGGGGAGATGGAGAGGTTCATGGGAAGAGGAAAGAAAAAAGTTGGATGTGTGTTTTTGTAAAATCTGGTCTCTTATTAGAAAATAGAAAGTGGTAGTAGAAGGAGTGTTTCACAATTATCTTCCTATTTTTTCTCTTTAGAAAAAGGAAAAAATATGAAAATTTATAGAAAATATGATAATTAGGCAAAGAGATTCACCTCCTGGATTTGAGTCTGTGACACTCAGGTGGAAGTGCATTGTCTATTATTCTCATTCGTTGTAGTGACCACACCTTGAGAACAGTGCTGCTTCAAAGATATCAGTCCCAAGACTAGAATTTGTGATTTGTTCATTGTGAGTCCCGTACAGCAGTCCCTACTTATTATCCATAGTTTCACTTACCTGTGGTCAAAAGTCATCTTTGCTGAATGTAACAGTGTTTAAAAAGAAAGAGCCCTGATTTCCACTGAAGCTTTATTTTTTCTAGTGGAAGGAACTTTGACAAGTTATTTAAATATTTTTTACCTGATCTTTCTCATTCATGAATAACTTGAAAGAATAACTGAAAGAATAACTTGAGGACTTTTGAGAGGATTATTTTGGATAATACATAGAAATATTGAAAATAGTCATCAGTCAATATATGTCAGTAGTTAATCAAAAATATTATCCCCCAATATGGGACAATTTTCATTCTCACAAGATAATATTTCCAAAGGATTTAAATCTATTGATTAAGTTTAAATCCATGATTTCATGATGCTGTTTTTTTTTTAATGGCTACCTTTGGAGAATAAAAAAGAATCATTGTCTTGAAAAATGTTGAAAAAAAGATAAATTATTGAGCTTTTTTCCTACCTTTCCTATGGGAATTATATTATTAAGTATTTAGTAGATGAGGGTAACTGAGTCTTTGTAGAATTATTTAAATTAATATGCAAATAAATAGAATTTATCACCGTTTTCAACCCTCAATGACTTCATCTTCATACCCATGAAGCATCAATAGCTGCTAGCATCATTTTAAAAAATGGACTTTGTGTGCCTCTTAAAAAAGAACACAACTCTACCTGGGGACTTGCTTAACCAATAGAAGCTGAGCCTGATTCAGAGTCTGCAAGTACAAACTCCAGGCTGTGGGGAAGCATATTGCTCAAAAGGACCCAGTGCATCAACAAATAAATTTTATTTAAAAAAGAAGGAGGGAAAGGGTAGAAGACTTGGTAGATTTGAAAATACTAAAAGCACATAACCAATTAGAAAAATGTTGCAGGCTAAACTATTGTGTCTAAGAATGCACACTTCAGTGATAAAAATAAGAACATCAAGGAAGCAAGTATGGTAAAAGTTGGCCCACTTTGTTGGGAAGAGTGGTTCATTTGGGATGAAGCACATGGACACTGATTCTAGGGTGCTGGCAAAGTTATTTTTTGCAGTCTGGTGGTTGCAAAGCTATTTGACTTGAAATAGTTTATTGAGCTATAAATTTTTGTGTGTGTGGCTTTATACATTGTTTTAAAGAATAATTGGTGACATTCTTAAATGAAAATAAGACCCAAAACCTTGGTAGCCTAACTATTAACATCTAATCTGATCTATAACCAACTCAGGAAAAAACATAAAAAGGAATTTATACCAACAAACGGATCATAATCCCAGCAGGGTAACTTAATCCCATTTAATATCAACACAGATATAGGTGTTTCCTAGAAACAGTTATAGACTCTCTTTTCTGCTCAAAGAGAGAAATGTAGAAAGGTTTTGTAAAATACTTCTTATCCATAAATGTCAGAAAACTCTTTTTAAAATACAAAATGCATGTAGCAAATGCTAAAAATAGTACTTGAGAAAGCAGATTTAATTTTGTTAGTTTCTTGTTTCCATACCTAAAATGGATTTTTACATATTTTCTATCCCTCTCTTTAGTAAGAATTCCAAGACATCTACATTTATCTCTATATACTGCAAATCCTGTATTTTAATCTCATGGGAGTCATTGCTTATAGTCAGCTCAATTTGTGACGTAAGTGAATATGTAATGGTATACTCTGTGTTGTCTAAGGCAGATATTGTATTGTGGGATATTTAATGAATCTTAAAGAAAATAGGATTTGGTATCATGAACAGCAACAAAAAGAATGTTTTGAAAATTCAAGCTTTAATTTTTGGGGGTGGGGAGGAAGGTATTATGTCCTAGATTTTGGGTTCAAAGTGTCTAGATGCCAAGAAGCCCCTAGGATGGAGATATCTTTCTTCTGTACTTCTGTAGCATTAAGGAAGTGGTTGTGGCTAGGTTTCAGATTTTCTGAAACAGAATATTAGAATCCTAGAATGCTATCCCCTCAAAGCATCTTCAAGATGTGCTCATTCAATTTCTACCTAATGAAGGTGGTATTTCCACATGTGCATTAGAGATGGACAATGAGGTAAATTACAAAGAAAGATAAAACAAACGTTAAATCTTTTAAACAAAGACAAATAACAATTTGAGGCTTATATTTTTATCTATCTATCTATCTATCTATCTATCTATCTATCTATCTATTATTTACTTAATTTTTGGTACAAGTGATGGAATGCAGGGGTACTCAACAACTGAGCCACATCCTCCAGCCCGATTTTGTATTTCACTTACAGACAGGATCTTACTGAGTTGCTTAGGTCTTGCTTTTGCTAAGGCTGGCTTTGAACTCTCAAACCTCCTGCCTCAGCCTCTTGAACTGCTGGGATTACAGGTATGCACCGCCACACCTAGCTTGAAACTTATATATTGAGCAGGATGCTAGATGCCTGTATTAGAAGTTGAGTTAGAGGAAACTTGTGGGCCACTTGTGGACTTCAGCACAGATCACATGCATTCTGGTTCATCTCCTTGAGGTCTCTTTAGTTATGGGAAACCATGTTTTGGTGTCTCCAGCAACACGATCCTCTTTTACTGTTGTGTGTGCCATACCCATCTCCTTGCCTGAATCTTGTTTCTCCTAACCACGCCCTTGACTGAGTTATCCAGAAAAAAAAATGACAGAAAATGCTCATGTATACTGAATTGCTCAGCCAATACTGAAAAATTCATTGGGAAATTTTAAGTTTCCCAATTATTGGCACCTAAGCATCACCTCATTGACCATTCCTTGCTCTACCTATGTTACATGTATACCTGAGCCAGAAAATTAATTGTCCAACATTGATGAGAAAGTAGAGGAGCACTTGGAATCCCCTTCTGGACCCTGAATAATTCTGCAGAATTAGGGAATTTGTTTATGTAATTTCTCCAGGGACACACTCAATTATTCTGTATCAGCTTTGTAACAAATGGTGATAATAGCTATTCTAGAATTTAATACAACAGGCGCCCAGGCGGAGGAACAGGTGCAAAGGGAATTAAATTAAAAATCTCTCTCTTTAGAAAATCAATCTGCCTATGTTGCTTGTACAAGACTAACTGTTCTGACTGGCTCCCTGCCCTCTGCATTTCTCACCTCCCTGGTTTGCACCTAGGGCCACTTGACAGGGTTTAGTATTTCACCTATTGTCTGACAGAATCAGCATTACTTTCTACTCTGGAAGTATGGGCAAGAGGAATTCAAAGTAGATTAAGACACACATTGCATTTCAGTTATAAATTTCTACACTGTTTTACCTGTATCCCTTCATCTAATTTTCAAATAAATAAAGTGCTGGTATTGAGTCCATTTACAGGGGAGGAGGTTAAGTAATTTACTCAAGTCATGAAACTAGTAAATGCATAATGAAGACTGAGCCCAACACTGTTCAACTCCAGAGCCAGGACTTGTTCCATTGTGCCCTGAGGTGCCCAGATGTCTTGCCCTTAGGCAATGCATTCCAGAGCATGACTTCCAGGCTCCTAACTGCTCTCCCTGATGCTAACCCTCTGCCCTATGCCTGGATTCCAGATACTTCTTTACAACTCTCCACTGATATTTTTGTTTTTTTTGTTTTGTTGTTGTTGTTGTTGTTTTTTTTTTTGGCTTTTCTGGTTAAAGCTATAGGTCATGATCCTTCCAACAATAAGTATCATGTGGGAGATCAATCAATTGCTATAATCTGATATGCCTTTGAATTAAAAGACAACCCAAAAGAAAGAACCCTTGTCCAGGCTTTTCTGGCACCAAGACATTGCCTGCCATGGTCAACAGAGATTTCCTGGCAGGGCTAGAAATCTTGCAAGAGTCTCTCTGTTTTTTAGCATGCCCAAAAGTTGATATAATCATTTGATCCCATAAAAGAAAAGTGATAACTTGAAACATGGTAGATTTCATTGACAGAATATTTAACCATAAATAATTTTGGATAAATATACATGTGTATAACCAAATATGGATATAGATATAAAACATCTCTAAAATATGTACAATAGATATTTTATACATATAAGTAATTTATATACACATATATGTTTATGTACATATGTGCATATGTATAGAGAGAGAGCAAGAGAGAGAGAGAGACAGAGAGAGAATGGATTCATTATTATTTCTCTGAATGCCCTCAATGATCGAAACCACAGGTGATTCACTTTTTTGCCCTAAATTATCTTTTGATCTTCTTCCCTGTCCGATGCTGTTCACATCACGGGCAAATTCATTACGATTGTTTTTTCTCTTGGTAAAACAATTAAATTTTTGAATCTGATTTGTTAAAATTCACTCTAAATGCAACTCCATTAATTTCCCCAGATTTAGCTGTTCTTTCTCTACTTTCACATATTTAAACAAAGCTAGAAATCACAGTGCCCTGTGAGGTACTGACCTTGACTTTGTATTTATCCCTCTTGACTGGATCAAATTTGAATCTCCATATTGGATCTGATCAAGAACTGCGGTTCATGAGTTTGGATGCCATAAAGTCAAGAAATGTAATATTTGGGTTCCACTGAAAAACTGGAAAAAGTATATATACATGTGTATATATCCATACACATAGGTAAATGTGTTTGCCTAGCGTGTGTACATTTATATATAGGAGATCTAGAAAAGCTTTCTATTTGAAGATAAATGACACTGAGGCACAAATTAAATACACTTAAAATAATTAGCAAAATTTCATTTTAAAGAACAAAATTAGAATAATGAAACTCAATAAGGCAAATATGAATATTTTTGCTTAGGTTGAACACAACTGGACAAAATTGCTCCATGTATAAATTTTATGAATGAACAAAGTGTGACTCAAGTGCTGTCATTTTTTAGTGCTTTGTGTACTGCTATTTTTGTAGTAGTAAAATGGATGTGTTTTTCTTGTCTGATATTTTTCTATACAAATTTTATGATTGCATGGTATGTCTGCTTTACTTCATATTTGTCTTTTTCAGCCTGATCATAACATGCCCATCCTTTTAAAAACAAACAAAAATAATTATTAGTGCCACAAAATGCAAAATATTTTACTGAAATTTTTTTAAATATTTTTTTAGTTGTAGATGGACACAATATCTTTATTTATTTATTTTTATGTGATGCTGAGGATCGAACCCAGTGCCTCATGCATGCGAGGCAAGTGCTCTACCACTGAGCCACAATCCCAGCCCCCAGAAATTTTTTGACTTTTTTTTTTTTTTGGTAGCACATATGTAGCTACTATGTGGCTTTTTCCTCCCACCCTTCCTCTGCCTTTTTTTTCTTTCTTTCCTCTTTTTCAAATATTTTATTGGCAATAATTTTAAGTGTGATTTGAGTAATTTCTCAATATTACAATTAAGGATCCATGACATATTGCACAGAATGCAAGATCTGCAATTGTCTTTTTTGATTGATTTGTTTCATATTTTTATTTCCAGATGCAATATTTGGAAATCAATTAGAGGATTCATGCAGACATGATGTATGACTGGAAAAGCTAAGCAGAGATGAATGATTGAGTAGAGGCTAATTACACAAGTATTTATTAGATCAGTGAATGCATTCATGTTATAAAGTCTCACTTCTATACACTTCCCAACTTTAGAGATCTGGGTAGTTAGAAGTTAGTGTATATCATCACAAGATTATAGTATAACTACTTTCTGTCTGACCTTTTCCACTTAATGTATGTCATGAAGTTTTTCCATATGAATACACACAGATCAGGTAGGGGTCAGAGAGGTAAAGTGTCATGCGTTAATTTAACATGGTTTGTAACAGGGCCAAGCAGAAACATTCCAGTTCCTTGTCCAACTTTTGCTTGTGTGTTGTAGTTTCTAAATTAAACCATATTTACTATAGGATTCAATTTTTAAAAATAAATTATCTTGGAATTGATTATGCAATATTCTTTTTCCCTAACATTGTGATTATTAATCAAAAATAGATGAACAATGAAATTTAGTGCTGTTTAAGTCGTGAGTCATTCTCTTTTTAGAATGTAGTTGATGGGAATTGGAGTTCGGTCAGAATACCGGCTCTAGTCACTGTTCTCTTAAAATGAGATTTTTATTCATTCAAAAGCAGGACTGAAATATTTCTTATTCTTCTTGCAATATGGTCATTCAAAATCCATTACTGAGGAATGGAGTTTAAAAGTTAATGTTACATTTTGTATGAAAGAAAAACATATCTGTTTTTCTCTCTCTCTCTCTTTCTCTCTCTCTCTCTTTGGTACCAGGGATTGAACTCAGGGGCACTGGGCCACTGAGCCACATCCCCAGCCCTATTTTGTATTTTACTTAAAGACAGAGTGGCACTGAGTTGCACAGTACCTCACCATTGCTGAGGTTAGCTTTGAAATTGAGATCCTCCTGCCTCAGCCTCCTGTGCTGCTGGAACTGCAGGCATGAGCCACCCACATCCGGCAAAAATATAACTCTTTTGCTGCTATACAGAAAGTTCTGCACTGAGCATTCACAAAAATTTAACAATTGCTTTTGGCAAAATTAGCTTGAGAATGTGGAGGATTTAAAAATCATTATTTCTTTTAATTAATATTGTATTTTATCATTCAGTCATTTGTTATGTATTCTAATTATTGTAACTGTAACAATAATTTACAAATGCTAAAATACACATTATTACAGACAAAAAGACTATTATGATTTGAATAAGAGGTGTCCCCCAAAACTCCCTGTTAATGCAGTACTATTTAGGGGTGATAGGATTGGATTGTTAAAGTGCTAACATAATTAGTTTATCCTAGTTTGAATGGATTAACTCAGTGACAAAATTATAGACAGGTGGGACATAGTTGGAGGAAATGGGTCACTGGGGGTTTGTCCTGAAAGGGATCATCTTCCTTTAGGCCCCTTCCCCTCTTCCTCTGCCTTTTGACCACCATGAGGTAAGCAACTCTCCTTCATCACACTTTCCTGCCATGATATTCTATCTTATCTAAGGCCCACAGCAATGAAGTCAGCCAACCATGGACTGAACCTCTGAAACTATGAGCTAAAATAAACTTTTCCTCCTTTAAGCTGTTTTTGTCGGATATTTTTGTCACAGTGACAAGAAGCTGACTAACATAAAGATGTTAGGAAATAATAACACTAAAAGAGATTTACATTTTATATCAAATCTCTCCCTCCACTCAACACAAAATAAAAGAGTACCCAGCCCATAATCAGATTGGAAAAGCTCTTAGATGACTTATTTTCAAATACAAGTAGTTGTCTAGGTCTCATGCTCTGTATTCTCTGTTTTAATACTGAGCCCTAGAGATGTGTATGATGGAATAGATTTCAAGTGGAAGTTCAATATCAGAATGTCTTAAGTAGTTACCACTATGCTTCCCAAGCCTATCATTTCTGAAAAACAGTCCTGAGTTGCTCCAGGTGCTATGGAATCTAAGCAAAATGCTCACATGGAAAGTGCCAGCTACAAATGTAATTTTGAAGCCTCTGTTTTGTGCTAAAGTTGTGGAAGCTTTGCCTTTTACTTTATAGTATATGTTTATACCTTACTACAAAAATATCGTATTGTTTAGGTCCTTAAACAAGTGTTTATTGAGCATAGCTCTCTGTGGGTAGAATATTAGTGGGTGCAGCAGGTCATGTTTGCTGCTGGATGTGCTTACACGCCTGTGGTGTAAGCTGTCAGCAAATCTAGGATAACTGTAGATAGGTGGTTTGGAATAAACTAGATGTCTTCTGCTCCTCCTAGAACTAATTGCTGACCCACTAAGGAACTCCCTTTCATGGGAAAGAGAAGACACAGGAGAGCAAGCTCAATTGCTAAGACTGTTCAAGATTCTGGCTGTCTCACATTTGATACATACTCAAAACAAGTCAGGTAGTTGGGCTCAGAATCATACTGTGATGATGCTACAGAATTGTAGGTTCAGAGATGTAGAATATATTAAGTGAAGAATTAGAACAATTACTCTACTGCATTAATATATTCTTAAATTTTCAATAAAGAAACTGAATTCTAGAAGATTTTGGATCAACTCATTCATGAGGAAAGATTTATTTATTTGTTCTAATGAATACCCAAAATATATGGACAATTCATATCTGGATAAAACATACCATTATTTTATGCTAATATAACAACCTTTTTCTTAAGGTACAAATATTTTTATACTCATGTATTCTTTAAACTGTGTAATGAAATTAGAAGTCAGGTGTGTGTAGTTATTTTGTGATAAAAGAACTGGGTCTCCAAATGGCTTAAATAGTCACAAAAAATAATTACTATAAAACCAAAGCAAGAGCAGCCATTTTTTAATAACCAACCTAGGTCTCTCTGCACTGAAATTTATGAACTCTTTGAACAATATCGCTTTGCTTAGTTTCTTACAGCCTGAGCACCGCAAAAAGATTAAAGAATCTTACTCTTTGAGTGCAGCTTATCCGCACTAAGCCAGTTGAAGTTATCATGATTTATCAAAAAGAACAGTAGGCTGCAGGAAGCACTGAAGTCTGTGACCCAAAACTCAGGAGCTGAGCATGTCTTTGAGAAAACCATTCAAACTCTTGAGCCTCATCTTCTTAATCTGTAAAGTGGACATGCAAAAACTTGTCTCTTGGACTTATTCTACATTTAAATAAGATAATGCAGACAAAAATGTTCATTACAACAGTGGTTAGAGTGAAACTGACTTTTATGCTTTCCGACTCCCAGGCAACACCCTTCATAAGCCAATTAGTTCAATGTGATAATCAATATTAGTGAATGAAGAAAAGTTACTGATTTTAAATTTTCTCTGGAGTCAAATGGTTAAATATATTGATGGATACATGAATGGATAGATGGAGAGAGAGATGATCTATACCAGTGTCTCTTGTTTTCATTTTCATTTTGAAAATATTCCATAACTTCAACAACTTTGAAAAATAGTTCCAAAAAATCCTGTATTTTCCCTGAAACATTTGAGAATGTGTTGACATGATGCCGCATCACTCCTGAATGTTTTAATGCAGTATTCCTACAAAATTAGGACATGGGGTTTGGGGATGTAGCTCAGTAGTACAGCACTTGCTAGTCTGCCATGTGTGGGGCCCTGGGTTCAATGCAGCAAAATACACACACACACACACACACACACACACACACACAAATTAGGACATGAATATTGATATAGTATGTCATTTAAACCTTAGACCTCATTTAAGTTTTGCTGTTTTTCCCACTAATAAACTTCATAGTAAAAGATGTAAATCCAGGTCATGTGCTACATTTAGTTGTTATATCCTGTTAGTATTCCACCCCAAGAGGAGTGTCTTGGGGTTTCTTTCGCTTTTATACCCTTGACACTTTGTAAAACTGCTCGCTCTTTACATTGCAAATTGTCTCTGAATTTGGGTTTGTCTAATGTGGTCTCAAGTGTTTATTCCATTTTGGCATCCTTGGCAAGACTGTCACAGAAGCAATATTTTTCTTGTTTTAGTCTCTCAAGAATTGCTTGAGTTTTATTGGTTCCTTTGCTGATGATATTCACTTTGAGCAGTTGATTAAGGTCTTGTCTTCTGAGCTTTCCTTCAAGAAAGTTAGTCACTCCTTACTGCTGTGATTAATAAATATTTTATGGGGAACTACTTTGCAATGATGTAAATATCTGATTCCTCACCTGTGTTGATGTGTTCACTTATTAATTTATATCAAGTTGAACTCAATATTTTCCTTTTTTATTCACTGGGTAAAAATCTCAGGTTTTGCCAGTGGAGGCTCAGTGAATTAGCTATTTTTGTGTATGTCTCTATCATTTTTGAGCATTTACTTTCCTTTTGACAAAAGAAAATGTTCTAATCCTATATCACATTTTCCCTGCCCAATCTAATGATCAGCTATTTTTCCCCAAAGCCTGATTCATTTTAGTGGGAACGTGATTTAGCAAACAAAGTTTGGCAATTTATAAGTTGAATTTTTCTTTTTGCTATTAGACCTTTCAGGTAACCAGAGTGAGGCCATATATATATGTGTGTGTGTGTATATATATGTGTATGTGTGTGTGTGTGTGTTATATATAAACACATATATATTCTCATCTATATAT
This sequence comes from Xerus rutilus, assembly GCA_028644305.1. NCBI lineage: Eukaryota > Metazoa > Chordata > Mammalia > Rodentia > Sciuridae > Xerus > Xerus rutilus. Next base: position 37,684,656 of record CM053404.1, read on the forward strand.
ACATACATACATACACATACATATTTATATCGATTTATTCCTACTCACATTCATAACTATTTTAATTTTATTATTTATATCTATATAGATATAGATAGATAGGTTTAGGTAGGTAGATATATAGATAGATATTAGTTTTCCAGGGCTACCATAGCAAAATGAGACAAGATGTTTTAAACAACAGAAATGTATTAGCTCACAGTCCTGGAGGCTGGAAGTATAAGATTAAAGTATGATCAGCATTAATTTCTCTCAAGATGCTCTTCTTATCTTGTAGATGGTCCTCTGCAGGGGTGCACTTTGGCTTCCCTCCTAAGCACACCACCATGGACTATGGTCCCCTCTAATGACTTTGTTTAGCCACAATTACCTCTTTAAAGGCCCTATCTCCAAATATGCTCACATTCTCAGATACTGGGGGTTAGAACTTCAGTATAACTCACACATGGCAATCAATCAAATTTGAGTTTACACGGATATATCCAAATACAAGCCCAAACCACAATGCTTATTCCATTTTTCTCCCCACATTTTATAAATCTATTCTCCAATAGTGCGAAATATGACTCTAATCCTTAATATATTTACATGTTGGATGAATGCTCCTTAGTATAACATTGATCTCCCATCTCATGTTGCTGGTAATTTACCATCCCCACTTCTCTGCCCTTTCCTGGGTAAATGCCTCCTCCTTAGTTAGGCTCCAACAGTCCAGGCTGTGGACTGTCTACCCATCAAGCAAGAGTGAGTCATACACAAACACACACACACACAAGCTAATTTGCTAATTTGTTTGACTCCAGCCAATATCTTTGGACTGAATTATTTTCAAAAGCAAAAGAAAGAAAAAAAAAGAAAGGGAGAAAGAGGGAGGGAACAAAGAAAACAGAGAAAGGAAAGTGTGGAAGAAGCCAGGCAAGAAGAACCATATCATTCTCAAAGCAGATTAGGATCATTTTATTTAATCCTCTGCATTTCCCATGTCAACATGGGTAATCTAATGGAAATTACTAACTAGAAAAGATTAATAGTTAAAGTTTATCAATTACAGCATGGATATGGAAAATATCAAGTTTAAATAAACCAGGCAGAAAACAGTAGCTAGTATCTCTCTTAACTTAAAAATAAGGAAAATGGACTTGTCCTCTTAAATTCAAACAGTGAAATAACAGCAAAATGTGTAAGAACAGATGTTTCCAAAGTCATTGTATAGAGGCAGATTGGCTGACTGACCTAGTCAAAAGTAGTTAATTATATTCACATCAAAAGTAAGAATGACAATCAGAAGGGGAGCTGGTTAACAATGAATCTTAGTTTGAAAATCATAATTACAGAGGCATCTGCTTGCAGACACAATCTAAAGACTATCCTCAAACACATGGTTGTCCTGACTTAACATATTAAAGTTCCTGACCCAGAAGATATGGGAAAAGATTAGTCTAGATATCATTAGTGATGCCATAACAAAAATAAGTGAAAGAATCATCTGTTGGCATTCCAATATTCATAAAACAATGTTCTAATTATAAGAGGTTTTCTTATAGAATTACCTGTAGCATTGATAAAGACATAGTGTTATTTTAAAGGATCTTTAAGCAAGAAGAGGCAAACTTAGAGCTGGTGCTTTGAGAATTGTACAAAACCTTTTTGTGCAGACCATAAGAACAATCTTCAATACTGTAAGTGTTGCCTGCCTGTGGCCAGTGTGTCAGCTTTTGTCATGCATTGCACTGTCACTGAACTCAGTAAACTAATGCTCTAAATGGAGAAATGGATTGGCCAGTTGGCTGCACTACTTCTGTGGTTTCAATTGCAAATGTTTGTGTTTTGAATTAATTATTCACCAGTCTCTTTAATGAGGCAATAGAGCACATACAATTTTCAGAGGTGATAACTTCTCAGGGTACTAAGTTCAAGTTAAGGACCTGAGCAATAAAGACCAGGTATTGGTCTGCCCATCAAGACAAGTTCCACATCTGAGGATGTGGGAGAAACCCCTGGGATATTATCCTCCAAACTTCACTGTTTGGAGCTCTTTCCCAAAGATCTTCCCACCTGCTGGAAGCTAAGTTCTTCCACCAGCTTGATGGATCTGAATGACAGCAAGGCAACTTTCTTCAGAATGTAGTTTGTCCTCAAAAGAACATTTCACTGATTTTGCTCTCTACAGATATTTCTGTTCTCAGAAGCTTCTGAAGAAACCAATTTTTTTTTCCTCTTCTGGTGAAAAATGTGCAAAGATTTCCAGTGTGCCAGTCATTTCAGATCTTAAAATGCTTCCTAAATTTACTCTAAGTTCAGAGGGCTTGCTTCTTCATGACAACTGTCTGTTTTGGTCAGTGTCTTTATTAATTCCTTATAATTTGTAATTCTTCAATATATCTAATAATTTAGTAAATTATAGCTCAGACTGTCCTGTTGACCTTGATGCCATCCCCTGACCAATTAGTCAACAGAGCTGGACCCTGATGAACCCCTGTACAAATTACATAATCTCAGAGCCTCCAAATTACAGACCCTCTGATATAAGGACATATATCTGGACAGGGAATTAAGAACAAGTCTGAAATCTCTGAATAAAGCCAGAGGAGAAACTGGATTCTCAAGTAGATCAGCAAAAAATAATTAACTGAAAAATAGCTAAGTGCAAAGAAAATAAAATCACCACACACCTCTAGTAACAAGTCACAGACATCTTCTATTGCTCATCTTCCATAAACAAATGTATGCTCTTAAAGTATGATAAAAGGAAATATATGCTGTTGGGTGAGTAGAAAAATTCTTACTTCTAACTGAATGTCAGTGAAACATTTATTTCTCATAAGAAAGAGGGCTCCAGTCTGAGCCAGCCTTGTCTAATGGAAAACAATTTCATTCCTGTTTTTCTTTTTCGTTTTTTCCCTGTCCCCTTGCTAGTTCCAGTGAGCCATGTCCCAACTTCAATTTCTCACACTCCTACTACTTATATCAGAGGGTATTTTCTATCCTGAGGTAGCCAACAAGTCATTTCGTTTGTCTTCTTGAATCCATCAAATCCTGGGTAGATCAAGACTTCACGAAAGTAGTGTTATGAAATCTTTCTGTGTAATATGTCTTTCATGAGGAACACGGAAAGGCAGATCAATTATTAGATTGTGATTGATTACTTAGCAAAATAAGCTCATGGGATACCCTGGGACAAACAATATGGAGTGACTTAAGTAAGTTGAGCATGGGATCAACATTTACGAAAGTGGCATTCAAAACACATTTTCTAGTACAATCCAAGTTCCAAACACTGTACATTTTAATTCATGAATATTATCCCTTTTATGAATGTCAGTACAAAAAAAATGGATTACTATTTAAAATAATTGTATTTTGAAGTGTTTTACATTACATTTGAGTTAAGAGTGGTAGAGCTCATTATGTAAAGTAAAACATGCAGGTACCTTGTATAAAGCAGCATTTTAATCTTCATAACCCATTTTAATAATGGTATAAGGACTTCATATGATTTTTCTTCAAAGAAGATATACAAATGACCAGACACATGAAAAAATGTTTGGCATATAATCATCAGGGAAGTGCAAATCTATTAGGTAATCATACAAAAAAAAAAGTTGGGTAGCAGTGGTGCACAATTTTAATCTAAGCTTCTTGGGAGGCCGAGGCAGGAGGATTGTAATTTTGAGACCAGTCTCAGCAACTTAGGGAGATTTTGTCACAAAGTACAATGATTTTCAAAAGGTTGAGGAAGTAGCTCAATAGTAGAGTGTTTGCCTAATATTCATGAGGCCCTAGGCTCGATCCTCAGGGTCAAAATAATAATTAAGTAAATAATATATTAAAACTAAATTAACTACTTTGGCAAGGATTTGGAGAATTTAGAATCCTTGTGCACTATTGGTGGGAATGAAAAATGGTGCAATCCGTATGAAAAACAGGGTCCTCAAAAAAATTAAAAAAAACACTAAAAATAGAATTGCTGTGATCTAGCAATGCCACTACTGAGTAATTGTCCAAAACAAATGAAAGCAGGAATCTCAAAGAGAGATTATTATTCCTATGTTAACCACAGGGCTATTCACAATAGTCAAGACATGGAAACAATCTAAATGTCTGTGCATAAAAAATGTGGTATAAACATATAATGGGATGCTATTTCGCCTTGGAAAAAACTACTGCAATATACCACAAAACAGATGAAATTTGAGACGATTATGCTAAATGAAATGAATGAATGAATCACAGAAAGACAAATACTGCATGATTCCACTTATAAAAGTTATCTAAAATAGTCAAATTAATTGAATCCAAAGTGGAATGGTGGTTTACAAATTTTAAATCTGTTTGCATCACTGGTGGGAATGCAAAATGGTATAATCACTATAAAAGTGGGCAAGGAGAAATGGGCATAAAATTTCAACTAATTATTTGTTACTAATAATACAATAGAAAATGAACAAAATTAATTTAGAAGAATAATCAGTTGAGGAGAGTTATGTTTCAGGGTTGTGCTAATTTGTATCTTTGGGAATAGTCTCTTAAAATAGCCAGTGATTTTTTGAAGTAGAGGTTAATGTTTCCTTAGCAGATTTGAATCTTTCAGCTTTTATATGGTAAATGATACTACTGCATTTCCCATGAAGGATAGAAATTATGGATGAACATTATGTTCAAGTTACCAAATTTGTCATCAACTTTCTTACCAATTGGAAAATTTTAAAGCATGCACTTCTGTTTTTCACAAATCCTAACTAATATTTCACAAATCCTAACTAATAATTCTTCACGTTTTACTCCAGCCTCACTTCTATTTGAAGCCTAGTATCTTCCTGCACACTAGGAAGACTTAGCACAGTTTACAGAACTGGCTGGTATACCAAGTGTCCCCCAGGTGCAACTCTGTCTGATGCAATTATTCTCCCACACACACCTGAAACCAGAAGGAAACCAGAAGAAATTAGCTGTCCCCAGTTCTCGTGTGTGAAAGATTTTATGTCAGGAAGCCCCCTGCTTGCTATTCTGCAAAGATGGAGTGAGGTACATTGCATCTGGAGAGAAACATGAATGCAGAGATGCACAATGTCTAGGCGTGCGCTGATATGAGAATTTGGTTCATTGCACATTCATCTATTCCCTAGATAATTTGTTTTTAGCTGAAAATCAAAGTGCAGTCTATCAACACCTTTCCAGATTACTTCAATGTCATGATTATTGATGATACTCCATTAAAAGTAAACAAAACAAAACAAAAAAATCCAAATGGGATGACAGGAAGAAGGTAAACGGGAACTTTCTTGGTTAAGCTGGCATGTGTGGTCCCCTAAAATTAGAAGGAAATATTTAGTCAAATACAATATATATTGACGAAGGGACAGACTCTCTGGGGCTTTTTGTGGAATGAACAATATTTTTCTTTTATGCCTCCTAGAAAAAAACAATCTCCTTTTCTAAACTAAACAGCAATTGTATGGTTCAGAAGTGCTGGAAAAATGAAAATTCATTTTTACTCAGCACTGGGTTTGAGGGCCACAAGCAATCAAGAAATCACTGAGAAATTCTTAGTAGCATACTCATTGCCAAAACAACAAAGACAGACACTAGCTTTTATCTAGAAACTGCCCCTGAGAAGTCCAAAAGCCCTCTTCAAAGGTCATCCTCCTGACAGGAAAACAGATCTTGTAAGATAGAACCTAGAAATTTCCACAGATCAGAGAGAAAATCATTACTATTCTTTAATGAATGCAGCTTCTGCCAGGATACTAACTATGATATGAGAGTCTATTTCTATTTGCAAATTTTCTGTTGTAATCTACATAGTCAAAATCTTCACTCCATGTTCACCACCTAGACCTGGCAGATTACTTCTCCCCAGTGTGGTAGATCTCCATAAATTTAGTTACCCTCCCTAAAATCTTTCTTTCTCAGCTTAAACTTGTCTCTGCATATGGTTCTTGAATATATAATCATTTATTCAATAACTAGTTATTAAAGACGCATTTTTCCCATAGCTGTGGGTCAGTTGTTCCTGGCCTAGGGCAGTTTGCTCTCCAGGTGACAGGTAGCAATATCCGGAGACATTTTTGTTGCCATACTAAGGGAGGAGATAGGACATGCTAGAGAGAACACAGATACTGTAAAACATCCTACACTACATGAAATAGTTTTCCCCTGCCACAAACATAGAAAAGAATTATGTAGTCCAAAATGTCAGTAGCATCTAGGTTGAGAAGCCCAGTCATAAGAATACATAAAACTGCTTTCAAAGGGAAAATAAAACCTGTCATTTATGGGGAAAAAAATGGGAAAAGAAGGGGAAGGAAGAAAGAAATAATACATATAGTCTATAAAGCCAAGTATAATGGCATTTTATAATTCTTTGATCTGGACACTACAAAGTAGTACATAGAACAATGGTTTACCTGGAAGGAAGGAGCACTGACTTTCCCTGAGTCCCTAAAGCAGCTGGCAAAACTTGGGACTCTCCTTCTGCTGAAAATGTTTTACTTTTTATAATTACAGGCGCTAAGCTATTTTCAAATTTGCTTCAATTTTACCCTTATTTGTCAAACATAACTTAGAAAGTAAAGTTACAAAATAAAATTTAAAAAATGTTAGGAAATTTTAACGTGAGCCCAAGATAATAAGTCATCCCGATAAAGGAATAGAAAGAACATGGCCACCATCTCAGAAAACCCTTATGATCACACTCTCCTCCCAAACACCACCATTGGCCTTACACTTGAGATGCACATGTTGTTTCTTTTCATTCTAGTTTATGATTTATGTATGATATTCTAAACAATCGAGTTTACTAATGCCTGTTTTGGGACTTTACATAAATGGAAATTACACTGTGAGTATTGTTTTGTGTACTTCTTCATTCACTGATGATCTGGTGGAATGATTCATTCATTTTACACCTGCACATATTGCCTGTCATTCTCACTGGTGCATAGAATTCCTTTCAGCTTATTTATCCAGGCTGTTGTTGTTAGACATTTTGAGGGTTTACAATTTCTATTATAAATAATCTTGCTATGGGATATCACTATGTACTAATGACTTTTCTCTGGAATATTTATCTAGACATGAGAATGCTGATTCAAAGGGGTGCAATATAACTTCCCACACAATAGATGATGTCAAAGACTTCCAAAATACTGACAGTCAATTTGCAGAAAAATGTCTGGTAAATGAACGATTTTTGTAAATGCTGAATGTACGCTTCAATGTGACTTATATTTTTCAGCAGCTAGGTGTGGTATTTTATTGTTCATATCTTCTATATCTCTTTTTTCCTTTTCTTTCCTTTTTCTTTTTCCTTTTTTATTTTTGTCTGTTCTCTCAAAAATTTGAAGGATTTGTGTTAAAATCTTCTGCTGGAAATGTTATTTTTTTCATATCACTTTTGCTTTATAAATTTTAAGATTGTTGCCAGGAACATAAAAATTTCGAATGGGTACAAACAAATTTCATGATTATAGTGTGACTCTCTTTATCCTTTTATCACCAATAATGCTCTTTGTCTAACAGTTGGTTTTTGTATTTATAGCTATACAAGTTTGTTTTCTTTACTATTAGCATAAGATTTTTTTACACTATCTTTATGCTTAAGGTGTATGTCACTTTAAAACAGCACATATGTCTTGTATGTAGAATTTATATGTCTTATTTGAAAGTCTTTATCATTTGTAGAGCATTTAATAACATATGTAATTTAAATGTGTTTTTCCTATCTTGTTTTGTGCAAACTTGTACTTTCAATTTTAATTTATCTTGTTTATTCTGTCTCATATCTGCTTTTCTGTTATTTTTAATTAATTGATATTTTTATCATTCAATTTTTAAAATAATTTTCGTTCTGTATTTTAACATATAGAACATGTTATAATTCCTTTTTGTGACTGTGAATCTGCAGCTAATTTTCCTATTTTTATTTTTTTAGCGATTATAACAAATTATAACAAAGTATAAAATGAAATAATCCTTGTACTAGAAAATAGAAGGAAATCAGAACACTTAAAGCTATTCATGCTCCTCTGACTTACCTGTTAGATTGTATGCTCCTAATCAACTAAATCTATTTTATAGTTTTATCTTTTTCTCTGCAATTTTATTTCTAGGTAATTTCCCTGTCTTTTCTTCCTGACCTTCTCTTCAGCTATTTCTAATCTAGTGTTTAATTCATCCATTTAGTTCTTAATCAGTTATTGTGTTCTTCATTTCTGCAAATGGCAAGCTTTATTTTCTAAGATTTTAAACATATTCTACCACTTCTAATAATTTTCTCTTTCTAGACTGTTTTTACCTTACTTTTTATTTCTGTAAAAATAGTAATCATGGCTGATTATGTTCTGTATCTGATAATCTCCACATATGAAATTCTTGGTAGTTCTATTTCTGTTTTTCTTGTTTCTCACTCACAGTGGCTCATTTTCTCTGAGTTGTATTACATTTGAAAGGCTTGCATACCTTTGTATGCTCCTTATGCTGGGGGAAAAAAATCTGCTGTAATAATCCAGGGCTTAAGATGAGGATAGAACTTTACAAAGCATTTCTGTTTGTTTTGATGTATCCAAGATATTGACAGTCTGATAAAACTTTTTAAAATAAAGCTTTTAAGCTTCTAATTGATGTCAACATAAGTTTGAAATGAGTGTGAAAGTTGTTTTCTTTTAGTTTATTTTAAAGGATTACCTTTTAGGATTCCACCTTACTGTTTGGAGGATTTCCTGTTAAACTCTCCAATTTGAAAAGTGTATTATTGTTGGACTTCTCATACTTTTTAGGTAGGTAGAACAAAAGATCATATTGGAGCTGCACACAGTGGTGCATGTAAAAATTCATGCTGAGAGAGGATGAGGCAGGAGGATTGCAAGGTTGAAGTCAGCTAGGCAACTTAGACCCTGTCTAAATATAAAAAATAAAAAGGACTGCCAGCATAGCTCAGAGATGAAGGGACCCTGGGTTCAATCCTGAGTACTGCCAAAAAAGGAAAGAAAAATCAAATTTGACTCAATTAGCAAATTATTTTATGGAAAAAGCATCATCTTTATGTACTTTTTTACATTTCCTCCTTTTCATCAGTTTTATAATGATAGTTCCTTACTAATCCTTTTAAGATTGTTAAACTTTTTAGAAATTTTCAAGCCATCATTTTTTTGTTGTTGATCCAAACAACCTAAGTAAAATTTGATCTAAGTATAAAATTATCTTTGTCATAATAAAAAAAGGTTGAGAGATATTGCTACATATTGGTTCATTCTAAAATTATTAGTAAATATCTTTTTTATGTTAAGGAACTATCACTGTGAATATAGAAGGAAAAAAGAAGGAGAAGAATTCCCAATGAAGATATTAACAATAACTATAAAAACCTATAGAAAGTGCTAAGTACCATGGAAGGGGACCAAATAAATTACTCTGGAGGCCTTTTAAGGACCAAATCACTTGTAGTCAGGGTTATTTGAGAGAATTTCTTGAAAAAGAAACATTTGTAAAATATATGGAATTCAAACTGGAAGTTTTTATATTAAAAAGAACACTAGCTTTAAAGAAAGACTTACATTTAAGACCAGCTTTTATATTAGTACAGATATGAATTTAAATATATTATTGGAAATTTATGAATATCTCTTTAATCTAGGAATAATAATAACTATTTGTTATAGAAGTTAAGATAGAAAATAAAGTACTATGGTTAAATTTCTAAAGCAATGCCTAGACTCTTACTAGAAACTGAATGTGTTATAGCTATTGAATTATTCTACTGTGCCTATGTATAATTCTAGATCGTAGCAAATTATTTTGAGTGGGTGCTTAAAATTAAGTTTTTAGAAAGAAAAATAATTAAGAAATGAACATTATTCAGCATCTAATTTGTGTCTCATATAATGGTAGATATTTTCATGTAAATTACCTTATAAATAGGTCATTTCATTACATATGTTTTCATGTTTACATATACTGCCTTTAAAGCAGGCAAAAAGCATATTGGTATTTTTTGTTTTAATAATTCTGAAATTGCCATGAGGTGGCTGGTTGATTGCTATTGGGTGGAAACCACATGAGAGGTATTTTTATTCAGTATCTTGAACTGACAATTACAAAGATGCCTCTTATTTTAGCTTCCTTGAGAGAAGAGGATGTTCATTAGACATGTGCAGGGGAGATATTCAAGGGTAATTCTGAGGATTACTTATCTATTTCTCTATGTATTTCTCTGTTGTAATTCAGCAAAAACTCTGAGGGAAAACAAGATCCTCATTCTCAATACATTTTCTGATGGAAAATATTCAACACAAAAGGGACTAAAATTGCATGACTAATGAAGACACATAGATATCTAATCATAGATATGAGCTTCTTCGAAATGTTGACTGTAGCTGAAGCCATTAAGTCTGGGAGGAAGGCAATATTCCTCTTATGGAGATGACTGTTTCTTTGTTTTGGATGTATGGGACTTTTGGGTAATATAAAGTTGGTGCCCTTGGCTATAAAATTAAGCAAATGCAATATAGCAAATAAAACACACCACTTGGAATAGATAAAACTTCTTGCAAATCACAGATTTATCCCTAGTATATATAAATAATTATTGTTGCTCAGTAATAAAAATACAAATGGCCAATCAAAAGAGGTCAAGAGATCTGCATAGACATTTCTCCAAAAAAGATATACAAATGGTTAACAAGCACACAAAAAGATGTTCACCATTGTCAGCTATCTCAGAAACACAAGTCAAACCCATAATCAAAAAGAAGAATGATAAACAATACTGGAAAGTATGAGGAGAAACCGAAGCCCTGACATACTGCTGGTAGAAATATAGATGGTGGAGCCATTTGAGAAAGAGCATGGCACTTCCTCAAACTGGTAAAATTGCTATGTGATCCATCAATTCCACTCCTAGTTATATACCTAAGATAAATTGAAAGCATATGTTCACACAAAAACTTGTACAAGAAAGTTCATAGAAGCATTATTCACAGTAGCCAAAACAGGAAAATAAATTAAACGTCTTTTGAGTGATGAATTGATAAATAAAATATAGTATATCCATGCAACACATTGTTATTCTAAAAGTATAGTACTGATTCCTGCTAAAACATAAATGAACATTGAAAACAGCACACTAAGAAAAACAAGTCAGTCATAACAGTGCACATTTTTTATGATTTCATTTATATAAAATGTCCAAAATAGGCAAATTTATAGGTAAAGAAAGTAAATTTGTGTTTTCCTAGCTCTGAAGGTAATAGAAATAGGGACTAGAGGGGAAAGGCTGAGAGGTACAAGTTTTCTTTTTGGATTAATGCGATGTTCTAAACTTCATTGTGTTTGTGGATGAACAACTCCTTGGGTATATTAAAAATTATGAATTTTTATATTCTATGTTATATAAATCATGCCTGAATAAGGCTATGAAAATTCAGGGAACCCTGTTAAATTTTGTTTTCAAATAAACTATGTAAAACTTAGTATAAACTGTATAAAATTTAGTATATTTAGTATAAGAATATCCCATGCTGCAGTCTTATATTAAAATTGTTTTTTTGGTGCAACCACTCTGGAAAGAAGTATGGAGATTCCTCAGAAAACTAGGAATGGAACTACCATTTGACCCAGTTATCCCATTACTAGGTATATATATATCCAAAGGATTCAAAAATCATATGCCATAGTTATGCACCCACTTCAATGTTTATAGCAGCATAATTCACAATAGCTAAGCTATGAAGCTAACCTATGTGCCCTTCAACAGATGAATGAATGAAGAAAATGTAATCTATACACACACACACACACACACACACACACACACACATAATAGAGAATTACTCAGCCATAAAGAATGACTTTATGGCATTTGCCAGTACATTTGCTAGTACAATCTGGAAACTATCATGCTAAGTGAAATAAGCCAATCACAAAAAACTAAAGGCCAAATGTTTTCTGTGATATGCAGAAGGTAACTCACAATAAGAGCAGGGGGAGAATAGAAGTTCAGAAGATTAGAGAAAGGGAATGAAGGGAAGAGAGAGAGATAGGAAAAGAAAAGACTGGAATTAATCTGATATAGCTTTCCCATGTACATGTATGAATACACCACAGTGAATCTCATTATCATGTACATTCAAAAGACTGGGGTCCTAATTAGAATAAGGTATATTCCATGCTTACATTATATCAAATTGGAGTCTACTGTCATATATAACTAAAAACAACCAATAAAAATAAATAAAAAAGAAAAACAAAATCATATACCTGTATTAACAAAGCATATAAAAATAAATAAAGCTGACATCCTTAAACGATTGTTTTTATCTGAAATTCAAATTTAACAGAGAGCCTTATATTTTAACTGTCAATTCCATAGATAATATGAAAGACATGTTTAGACAGAAAATTAGAAAGCCAAAGAATTTTGGAATTTAGATGCTATTACCAAGAGAATATTAGAATTGAGAAAAGGAGGTAGGAAGAATTGATTAAGAAAAGAATAGGTCTCTGTTATTTCATGGTAATCCAAAATACTTTAAAATGTTCCCAAGCCTGGGAATGGCACACATATTTTGAAAATAGTAATGTCTAACATTTATTGCTCTACTTGTATTGTAAATACCTTCCCTTACCCAGCAAATTCCTATGACACTGCCTTATGTTGTGGTACTTGGATCAATAAATGAAATGGCGTGGCAGAATTTGGTTTTAGGTAAGAGTCAATTCAATAGGTCAAAGGCAGATCTCAGAATCAGAGTTTGAAGGCAGTTATACAGTCATCTAAGATATGAGGGGCTGGCTGATATGACAGAAAGAAGCTTATAAACAAAACAGAACAAAACCCCAAACTCATCCTTTTACTTTCCCAAAGAAATGCTAGGTAAAAATGATTCCTGAGGAGTTTTGTTGAGGAGATAGACAGTTACAAGGATAGAGCCTTCTAATTTCTGGAAATAGTGATACATATGATCTTACTGATTAGAAAGGGAAGCTAAGAAAAAGAAGATTTGGATGAATTTGGATTATAATGTTGAAAAGGCTTTCCTCATGGTGTTACCATGTATTAACTTTGGCTAAAGCCTCCCATAATGGATGAGGGCAGAAAATAATCTTAGTATTTGCACTTGAATAAAATTCACAACCATTCTTTCTAGATTCAAGTTCCAGGACAGGCCTTGGATAGTTTGTTTAAAATTAGGCAATCCATCTTCCCAAAGATGTCACAGACTAGTTCAGGAGATAGAATTTAGCAAATACTCCCATACCACAGTGCAAGGAATATATCATAGCACATGTCATATCACATTTATTTAAACTATTGCTATTTTAATTGATATCCTCTTTTTCTTCCAAAATTTCTATTTCCACCCTATACGGGGAGAAAGTGGCCGATAGTTGACCTTCATAAGCAATTTTTGGACCTGCCCCCTTTAAAATTCTTCAAAAACTGCACATTTTCAATTGAACAAAGTTAAACTACTTCATCACAGACCCTAATCCTTGCCTCAACTCCTGTCTTTTTCCCTGATGGACCTTGAAATTCAGCATGCCCAAGAAATTTTGCAATGTTGAAATGAATAGTGAAATTATTTGAAAGCACATATTTCTTCTGAGCAGGAATATTGTATTAGGCAACTCTCATTGTTCCTTGGAACATGCTAATGGGTTGGAATATGTAAAAGAGGGCCCAGAAAAGAGAGGTACTGAGGTCATAAACTGAAAAAGCTATCTGCGGACATGCCCAGTTGAGAAAAGACTGAGGGAATTTAAAGAACAGGAATGTTTTCAATAAATGTGATGGTGTTTGCCTTGGCACCACCTATGTTCCTGCTTGCATCTGCACCTTGTACCCTCATGTTGCTAAGCCTTTGTGACCATCTAGTGCGTTCAAATGGCTTTCCAGATTGGATAGTGATATGGAAATTGAGGAGGTGACAAAGTTTCACATCTGACTCAAGGCAATGAAGAATATAGAAAGCACTCACAGGTTGGCAAGGCAAGACAAATTGAGAAGTATTAGGAGTCTGGAACCAAAAGTGATCAGGAAACTATTAATTACCCTAAAACTCAGAACACTTGGGAGTACACTGAGCAATGAAGGAGCATCGCATGAGGAATATGTGACTGTTTTATCATATCTCAGGGGGAGAAGAATCTGATATATGAACTATACCTGTTATACCCATAAACAGTATTTTACAGTGGCTCAAGTTAGTGCAGAATTGTTCAGTAGGCTTCCCATGAAAGTCATTGAGATCACATTGTAGCTGCACATGCCAGGAGTGAACATCTGGGGAAAAGCAATAGGATTACATTGATTCATAAGGGACACACATAATATCATTTCTCCTTGACCTCTATTGAGCTGGCTTCATTATCAAATCTCCTGGTGTTATAGAAGGCATTAATTTCTGAACTGTTCAGCCTGGTATGTGGATTTTTAGTATCAAGTGTCATCTATTATACCTCACAATGGGATTTTTGAACGTGAGCTTGCTGATAGAATCAAGGATCAATCCAGCAAATGGGAAATTGCCCATTCAGACTAACTTCCTTCTGCTTCTCTCTGTAGACCTAAATGGCTCTGTCACCAGCTTCCCTTCAAGATAAATCCTCAGTGTTAATTTGAGCTCTGTAGACTTCTTCATATTTCATAATAAATATAGAAGCATAATTAGGAAAAAATCAACTTCTGTGGATAAGCTCAAACTTTTTTAAAGGAAAAGGACAATTTTTAGTGTTTCTCATTGTAAATATTCACAAATGAATCGTATATATTTTGAGGGTAACACTTCTTTCTAATTAAAATACCATTTTTTTAGTTTGTGTTTTGTTTATCATTAGTCACCAGATGGAGAGCTCCATGATGACAGGGATTTTGCCTCAGAGAGTCACTGACATAGTCCCAGCACCAGCCCTGGACCCAAGATAGATATTGGTCAGATAGCTGATTAAACAAAGGATGATTCCATTACATTACTGCTGGTTACTTCCTTTCTCTCATGTGAACAATTTAGACTTTAAAATACATACCAGATAATCAAAATATATTCCTTAAAAATATGTTGGCTAATGTGTATTTTTTCCCTTGTGCCAGGTACATTTTTAGGTATCTTTTCTCATTTTGTCTACTTCACTCATATTATAGGCTGGTGAAATTTAAGAAATGTCCTAAGTCACTGGCAAATTAAAGAGTTGGAATGTGATTTTTTTTCTTCCACAATCATACTCTGAAGTACTCTCCCAGGTGTCTCCATATATCTACAGATCTATCCCATGGAACCCATGGTACATGAGACAAAAGTTGTCAAGACATGTCTCTTTTTTTCTTTTCCATTGCCAGGTATGAAGTTTATATAAATTTTATGAAGAAAGATTATTGATTATGATCTAACATTGTATATTTGTGAACTGATGAAGCTAAGCATGTGAGTTCTAGAATGACCAAATGCAGTTTTCTAGGTCCTTGTGTCTGCTCAAGACTGTACAGATGGTCCCTG
Source organism: Xerus rutilus (assembly GCA_028644305.1). Taxonomy (NCBI): domain Eukaryota; kingdom Metazoa; phylum Chordata; class Mammalia; order Rodentia; family Sciuridae; genus Xerus; species Xerus rutilus. Next base: position 37,700,147 of record CM053404.1, read on the forward strand.
ACTTACAATGGTTCACTTGGCTTACTATTTTTTAACTTTATAATGGTGTGAAAGCAATATGCATTCCATAGAAACCGTACTTAAAATTTTAAATTTTGCTCTTTCTCCAGGTGAGTAATATTCAATATGATGCCTCCTTTTGATACTGGGAGTTAGCAGCAAACCACAGCTTTCAGTCATCTACCCAATCATGTGGTGAAATGACATACACTATAGTGTACTGTGTCGTCGAACTATGGTGTTCAGTAGGATAGGGGCATTAAATGCATTTATAACGCAGGATATTTTCAACATACAATGGTTTATTGGAATATAATCTCATCATAAGTTGAGGAATATCTATATTTATTCTCCCAAATTGGCCATTCCCACACACACTGAGAAAGAATGTATATTACTGATGTTTGAGGACACATATTCTGCCTGAGTTGATTTCTTTCCAACATTATGGAGACACACTTGTGCAACCACAAAATTATATATCCCTAGAACTATATCTAGTACTGACTGCCATAACTATTTTAGTTAAGATCACTGGATATTTAAGTGAGGCAACATTTTTTGGACAGTATTCAAACTGAACACTTGCATTCAGTAAATCAAACGAATAATCATAATTACTTTCTTTAAATGACAGAGGAAACTGCCAAGCTTATTTAACACGCACACTTTCCCCCCTTATTTTACATTTCATTCCCAACAATGACTCCAGCAAAAATATTTAAATGCAAAGAAAGACAGAGTGTGTGTAGAAGCTGTTAGAATCTCATTAGGCCATATGGTTATCTATAAATGGAAGGAATTTCCACTGAGACCTAAGAAGAAGAACTGGATAAAATAACTCCAGTGTTCACATAGAAAGAGTATGGTGATTCTGGGATAAAAGGAAAGCCTGTTCATCCAGATTAATTAGCATGAGATCATTTACACAGGGACCATTGTGGATATTATAAAGAATTTTAAAATTCATTTAAAATAAAAGAACTAAGAAAAGATTGTTGCTTCATATATGCTTTATTGAAATTTTGTATGGTCAGTTATATTTTTGTCTGTCTCTATAACTGGGTTTCAATAATAGAGACTGATTTTTAGCATAAATTTATTGTGCTTATCACATACATGTTTCCTTTGAAATAACACAGGTGTCTTGGTCACCCTTGCAAAATAGTCATAAATGGCTTTTACTCATTGATTACTTGAGGTTTGCTAAAAATATAAAATGAAACTTGGACAGAGCTTTGTCATTTCTGAGCCAAAATAATAAAGAATCATGTTGTGTAAGTGTTATTAAATTAGGTTGATAAAGGAAAAGTGAAATTTTTGATTAAGATATTTTGCTAATTACCATGAGTGATGTTGTTATTTTGTCATTTTTATAGCCTATATTGAGGTTTCCAATTTTCATTCATTTGAATCCACCAATGAGATCATAATGCATTCTTTGCATGCATGGATACTAGACATATTTTTGAAATGCCTCCCAAAAGAGTTTGTTGTATTTAGTATATTAGTAAATTTGATTCCTCCCCTACATCCCCATCATCCTACTGTTATGGTTTGCATGTGAGGTATCTCGCAAAAGTTCATATGTGAGACAATGCAAGAACATTCAGAAGTGAAATAATTGGGTTATGAGAGCCTTAACCCAATCAATTCCTGATAGAGATTAACTGAGTGGTAACTGACAATAGGTAGGGTGTGGCTAGAAGAGGTGAATCACTGGAGGCATGCTTTTGGGATATATACTTGTTCTTTGTTTCCTGATCATCATGTGAGTGACTTCCCTCCACCATATTCTTCTGCCATGATATTAGCTTCACCTCAAGCCCCAAGGAACAGAGCAGGCTGTCCATGAAATTATGTCAAGAAGTGCAATTCCTGGTATTAATATGAATGAATTTTAAAATAAATAATATTGAAGTACAATGACAAAGTCAAAAAGAATATATTACAGTTCCATGCATATAAGGGTCAAAACCAGGCAAAATTTACAATTAATGAGTTTTAACATGCCCCTCCCTCCAACACATTTCAAAATGAAAGAGACAAACAAGGAAAAAATCTATCAAATATTCAGGCTGGAGGTCATCAGCAGGGCATGTGATAGGAGTGGGGTGGGGGCATATGAAGCTACAAATTACTGGCTTTGTCATTTTAAAGCTGAGTTTGGCTATGTGATAAATTTGTTATTTTCCTTTCAATACGTGGCATATATATATATGTGTGTGTATATATGTATGTGTGTGTGTGTGTATATATGTGTGTGTATATATATATGAATATTTCATAAACTTCATAATAATGTAAAAAAGAAAGGAAAAAACAATAAACTTTAGTCTGGCGCACACACACACACACACAGAGACACACACACTGAGATGTGTTTTCTCAATTTTAAAACAATAAAAAATAGTAACAATAATACAGTTTCTGAAATCAGTTCCATCTCAATGTGACTGTGGCTTGCATAGACCCAAAGAGTAGTTCAGTTTTAAAAGCTGAGGGGAGCCATGCATGGTGGCGCAAGCCTGTAATCCCAGCACTTGGGGAGGCTGAGACAGGAAAATCATGAGTTCAAAGCCAGCCTCAGCAATGGCGAGGCGCTAAGCAACTCAGTGAGACCCTGTCTCTACATAAAACACAAAATAGGACTGGGGATGTGGCTCAGAGGTTGAATACTCCTGAGATCAATCCCCAGTACCCCAAAAAATAAACAAAAAAATAAAAGTTGAGGGAAATCATCATTGTTTTCCTCTAAACTAGGAGTTGAATTAGAGAAAACTTGGTATGTGAGAGAATCCCAGCAGGCTTTATTCATCAGTTCCTCTCCTTTTCTCCTTTACTACCTGACAGACAAGAACATCTGAGGCCACAGGAAGGTGTTGTTCTGTACTTTCTTCTCAGAACTCTAGTTTTTATTAACAGAATCCTCTGGTTGCTTCTCCTTCTTATTGACTGTATTATTTCTTGCCCTTTTGAAGAGCAATAAACTAGCCAGCTTCCATGATAACTGGACTCCATCCCTTCTTACCACATCTTTTAGATTTGTTCAAACAGCTTTGTGTCCTCTTCAAATGGACCTTCATTTCCCGGCAAGATGTGGACTGACAAGGAGACAGAACTCACACAGGTTGCTCTTGATACTCTTCATCTAAGGAGTTAACACCTTCCAAAGTGTACCATACACAAAAAGAATAGGTAAGAAAATAGGTCATTGATTTTAGCTGATAAAATGAGATACATATGAAGCCAGGCACGGTGGCTCACGCTTGTAATCCCAGCACTTTGGAAGGATGAGACAGAAGAATCGCGAGTTCAAAGCCAGCCATAGCAACAGCGAGGCACTAAGCAACTCAGTGAGACCCTGTCTCTACATAAAACACAGAATAAGGCTGGGGATGTGGCTCAGTGGTTCAGTACCCCTGAGTTCAATCTCTGGTGCCAAAAAAAAAAAACAAAGATGAGATAAATATGAGCCAACACAGAGAACTGAGCACAAGTTAGGAAGACAGGGCATTCACTTTTATTCTGGGATTTGTTGTTTGTTTTATTTCTTTCCAATTAAATATAGCACAGGTTAGACTGTTATAGGCTCCCCAATGATCTGAATTTCAGAAAACATAATCTCTTGTGTTCAGTTTTCCAGGTCAGTTTTCTTCTGAACATAAGAGAACCAAAAGTATTACATTTTGGCTAGAGTTGTGGTTTTGCAAAAGGCTATAGTGTTGAAATGGAAGTCTTTGGAACAAGTGGGAGTCGACAGCACAATGTAGACTCATAATCATTTACTCATGTAGCAAATAATCATGTCTTTTCTTTGTGCCCATTCCTGTTCTCAGTTGTAGGCATTCAAGCCAGTCAAGGTTCTGTCCCTTATGGAGCCTTGAATCTGGTTCTATTTGCCAAGGAGAAGCAGTGGTGGGATGAGGAAGGTTCCTGTCTCATGCAATGGAAAGGCACAGACCTTTAGTAGGTAATCCCTATTGAAACATGCTGAACAATGGGAATGTCTTCATTAGATTTTCTCCATTATTTTTTCACCATAGTTATTCTCTCACCTGTTCTATACTCAGCAATCTGGCTTCAAAGGAATGCACTATGTTATTGTTTGGATGTGAGATGTCCCTCAAAAGCTCACTTGTGAGACAATGCAAGAAGGTTCAGAGGGGACATGTTTATGTTGTGAAAGCCTTAACCCAATCAGTGCATTAATCCCCTGATGGGATTAACTGAGTGGAAACTGAATGCAGATGGGGTGTGGCTGGAGGAGGTGGGCATTGGGAGTGTGGCCTTGTGTTATATATTTGTATTTGGCAAGTTGGAAATATTTCTCTCTCTCTCTCTGCTTTCTATTCATCATGAGAGCGGCTTCTCTCTGCCACACTCTTTCTCTATGATGTTCAGCCTCACCTTGAGTCCCGAGGTATAGAGTCTGCCATCTATGGATTGTTAACCTCTGAAACTATAAGCCCCTAATACACTTTTCTTCCCCTAATATTGTTCTGGTCAGATCTTTCAGTGGCAGCAGTGAAAGAACTGACTAAAACATGCTACCCAGTTTTCCTTGCTCTGACTTCTGGCTGCATCTGGTAAATGGAGAGGAAGCAGACAAAGACAGGGGAATCAGAGGCAATCCCTCTCCTATGACTTCCACTTTTAACTGGATCTGGGTACCACAATTTCCTCTTGCTCCTCCTACCATAAAGTAATAGCATCTCTTATTGGTTAATTTAACACTACTAACACTTAGATAAATAGTACTATGGAAAAACTTCCTTGAAAATATCATCTGCTATCTGCTAAGACCTGGACTGAAACCACTAGAGGAAGGAACAGTGTGCTCTTCCAGCTGAATGTGCAAGAAAAGATGATCTTTGTTTCATCAGCAGGTCCCTGTATTGCTGAAAGAGCCCAATGCCTGGGGACTCAAACATCACACCTTAGGAGAATCTAAAATTTATCTAAGAAACAAAAATGGATATCTACTAGATATATGCTTATGGCAATAATGAGGCTAATCTGCTACTTTCTGGAAGCTCATTGTCTGGTGATGGAGTGAGCAATAGATATCTTTGGAATGTGGTATGAAGATGGCAATAAGAGAATGATGTACAGAGAACAACAGAAACAAGTGATTAACTGTGCTGCAGGTGGGACAGGGTTGGTGCAAGGGAAGATTTCACCAAAAGTGGTGTATATGAGCTAATACTTGAAGGATGAGTTGGAATCCACTAGACAAAAAAGGGGCTGCTGAATGAGCAGTACCTGTTAGACAAGTACTGGAAGGTAGGAAGGTAGGTCTGTGCAGGAAATAAACTGTGTGTGCAAAGGAGTAGGGTCAGCAAGGCCAGGAAAGATGGGGGCTTGCTAGAGGAAAGTCAAATGCACAGTGGAAAATAGGCATGACAGAGATTGTGTAAGAATATCAGGATATGAGGGGATGAAATACTCAGGGGATTGACCAAGATGGTTTGATGGGTCTTATGGGTAAATTTCAACGTTTCTACTTTGTAACCTTGAAAATAAAGTAATAATTATACAAAAAGGTAATCAGTAATCCAATGTCTGTTTTAGAAATACAAATAAATCAGTGGCAGATATGGAAGAAGCAGATGGTCAGGTAACAGGTAGAGTCTTGGAGTTTTTCATCTTCCTCTTCTGGGTTCTGTCCTTACCCAACTTAAGGATGATATTTGTTGTTATGCATCATAACATCATAAGGACTGTCTGGTTATGGCCAGCTTTGATTGTAATTCACTGTGGCATCCATTCTGATTAGCTGGTACCCATGTCTTATATTTGTAAAATGTTTTAATATATTCTAGGATGAAATTCTAAAGAGCTGGGATTATAGAATGGGGCCTCTTCTATAGTAACGAGCAACAGAAGATGGACCTAGATACGTTTGCCAATAATTTTCTCAAAATATGCTAATTAGCCATCACTCTTCACAATTATTTTCTTGACATTGATTTCATAGTATAAGTGTAGAAGGAAGAAGCAAATAGTTAGATGGTGACAACCAAGGTAAAAGAAAAAGGCAGGAGAGGGAGTTTGGGATAAGGGTGATGAACTTGGGTTTAGAAATGTTGAGCAGGAGCTTCTTATGGAAAAGAGTTCAGTGATGATAATGAGTAACCTGTGGGTCTGGAGCTTGAGAGGAGAGAGAGAGACAGAGAGAAAGAAGACACTGATGCCTTTGGATGTCATCAGAAACAAAGTAGGTTGTTTACTTGGAAGTGTATGATATCACCAGGAAAATCTTATCAGTCAAGAGGAAGGATAGCAATGAGACACCTGGAAGATTCCACGTGTGAAAGGTGACCCAAAGTAAGACTTCTAGGTGAAGAGAATTTCAAAGAGTGATCATGTTGGAAGGACCCAGGAATCATTAGGGTAACCATTGTCCTGGTTTGCCTGCAATAGTGCCAATTATGAGCATGCAATTTAAGCATTCCACCTGATTCAGCAATGCCCTAGAAAAAAGTGTCCAATTTAAACAATAAGCCTATGGTAGGAATTTAAGAGACTAGAAAATTGACCAGCAAGTCTAAATATAGGTCTCTGTACAACATGTTCATGAACCTTGATGTCTCTGCTTCTGGTATCTATAAAATATATTCTTTTTAAAGAATACTACAAATTTTAAACATTCCTTAGGATCTGTTTTCTGTGAATTTTCATGAACATTTTGGATACTGATTGGCTTTATGGAGTTATCTTTACTCTTTGTATTTTGAGTTTTTCATTGCTGATGCCTGTTTTCAGAGTTTTATATTTACTACAACTGCTTTTAGGATGATAGTGTTTGAACTCCCATTATTGTATTTCTTTTTCACCTTTCCTCTTAAATTGAGGTGCTTGAGAGTTTTGATGTCAACACGCTAAAATTAATTTGATCTGGGAAGAGTCACAAATGTGTCATATTTGTTCTAGTTAAACTCTAAATGATCAAGGGCCAACCTGAGATTATGATCATCAATCCATTTGACAACAAAGTATCCCATGTTGTGTTTACAGTCTGGACCATGTTAACATTTTAATCAACTACATTTGAATGAATCGTAAATTCCCATAGGTTTTAGGGAAATATTGATATATTGTAGAAAAATACCCAAACTGTTAAATGCACATTAAAGCCCATAGGATCCCAATTTAAACCTCAGAACATTTAATTACAAAGTCTCTGTTTGCCAACAATCTCCTTGGGGAAATATTCCATTAGGAAAATGCTATTGGATAGACTGGGAACTATAATTTGACAACATTTTGTCTAGGAACACCATTTATCATAATCTGAGTTGCCTTTATCAGATCTTGTATTTCTTCTATCTTTCATCAGCAGAGAAACAAGAAAAGAACTCATCACATCTTTGCATATATCTTCCACTCATCAGGGGATTATTTTCTGTGTTTCTAGAACTCACAAGGGATATATTGCCCCTGAGGTTGCTGTCAGCTACAGTCTGGCCTAGTGGCTCAAAACTTCCCAGGCAGAGAACCTAACTAGAAAGGCCAATGGTCCTCACTCTCATGTCTGCTGTGCTTACCAGAGTGACAGGCAGCACCCATGGATGCCTCCCAGCTACAGCTCTGTGCCTTCACTGCAGGGCTGTGCTAGCTGATTAGGTGTGGGCAGCACCCACTTATCCCCTGCAGGCTTTCAAATTGTGCTTGTACCTGATCTGTTTTACTGAGGACTTGATCCTATTTTCTTTTTTTTTCAGGATAGTGTTTGGACTTCCACAAGCCCTGGCATGTGCTATGTCTCCTCCTCTCACTTCCCTTCTCTTCCTTTATATTTCTGCTCTAAATCAACCCATGCCCAGATCTCACTGAATCCCTCAGACCTGGCACTATGTACTGTCAGCTCCATGGCAGTACAAGCCTCCACCACTAAATTAGCTGTACAAGTCTTAGGAGGGGTGGTAGGGAACAACTTAATCCCTGTTTCCTCCTCTGCTGTCAGTGCCCAGCATGGCTTGAGATCATTATCCAAGGTTTTATGACAATGCATTGTTCCCTTTTATTCTTTTTTTTTTTCATTAATAGGTCTGGGACAGCATTGTTCTGATCACAATTTCCACCTCACGATTACATTTTGACATGAACAGCAGTCCTTATGGCATATCTTACCTGCAATGCTGTGTGTAACTTTGCTGATAATCACAAAAAGGTAATAAAATTGGTCAAGAGACTGTACCACCTGAGAGGCTGGGTGAAAGCCCTGAGACATGATCACAGTTGGAATCAGGAAAATTACTTCACTGAGAGCAGACACTATACAGACAGGTAAACCACTGCATAGCATTTGAATTTTACATAAGCATTCATTTATGTAAGTGACTTATTTATTCTAGATATTTCCAGGTTATGTGCATACATAATTGCATTGCTTGCTCAAATCTGTCCCCAAACATGTAAATTCCACAGAACTGGGAGGCTGTACTGGAGTTGATCTATTGATAAGATACAGATTGATTCTATACATCATGGATGGAAACAGAAAGGATATGAAGGGAAGGAAAGGAGGAAGAAAAAGAAGAAATTCCATTTGAATAGGAAAAATATCCAAAGAACAACATTTATGTTTCTCCAGAAGCTTCTCTACAAAAATAGCAACCAACTGTTGTCCGTTAAGTTTCTGTGATTAGAGTTAACAAAACCTTCTCCGGCAGATTTAAGCAAAAGAGGAAATTATTGGAAGGGATTGCTTAGAAAGAATCACAGGGATAGCCAGATTCTCTTGTCTCTGAAAAGAGACATGCAGAAGTGCTGGAGACAGGTTGTAATATCCCTTGTACTCAGTGACACTCTTCAAGATAAACTAGCTTCAACCATTAAAAACCCTCGTAGTGCTTTTCTTAGAATAAAATTGTAAAGAGAGAGTATGCATTTCTCCTAACTTGAGTTTCCTGACCACTTATGGCCACAGGATGCCCCAGCAATGTTTCAAAGCAAAGGTAGGAAATGGAACCTACACAAAGCAATGTCAGGAGGTGCCTTCTATAATTAGACTGCTGTCACACCTCCACTTTTGCATTATAGTACCCCAGGTAATTATCTAACTGTACCTATCCACCAAACCTACCAAGCCAATAATAGTATCTTTATACTACTGTGAAAAAAAAATGCAAAAAGAGAGATTGACTTGCAAAGTCAATAGCTGGTGAATGGCAGTTGGTCACTAGCCTGAAATTTCCTATTGCCCAATTTGACAAGAAAATAGAAGTTAATGATTTTTCTATTCAGGGCTGATATTTAGCTGCTATGCTCAGTACAATGATATCAGTTGTTAAAATTCTGAAATATTCCCTTACCAGTAGGTAAATATCCCCAAGCTCTCTGGATGTCATAGAGCACCACGTTGGTCACTTGCGCTCTTTTCTGGGTTCTCAGATCCCTCTACTATTGCAAAATTAATCAGAATGAACACCTGGTATACCAGGGAACTGGTAGGATTCTGCTCTTGTATTATGGTTAGCATTCTTTCCGATTAGTTGCTTTTGGTTATTACAATTAACTACTTTGAATTTTAGCATTGATTCTGTTTAAGTTTCAGGAAACACTAGGGCTTAAAAATAATTGGGTACCTTTTAGATTCCAAAATTATCTATGTAATATTTAAAATAAAAGTAGCTAGGTCATTATTTTTACCATGGTCTTAAAGAAAAAAACTAATAAAAGCAATTTGCCTTTTTGCTCACAGAGTCTGAGCTTCAGTGAGCTTTCCATTTTGATGTCCTTTCTTACTTAGCATTCTTCCTAATTTATTAGAAGCATTGATCTAGTGTTTCTACACCATAGTAAAGAAAAAAAACAAAGTGTGATGTATAGAAGCATAGAATTATACTTTATTCATTAGCCAGGTTCCAGGAGGTACTAACTTTAAGAGCCACTCCCTAAGAAGCTCATAAATCACAGGCAAGTGTTTTCCCAGAGGACCCAGTATCTAAAGATACTGTACTTTGTTATCATCCCAAACATGTTGGTGGTGCTTACTTTGTATTCTGAATGTACTTTTCCATGTAATAATACATTCATTTAAATGCAGATTTTGTTATTCTGCTTAACATCATCAGTCTATCAGACAAAACACCTGTGGGGAAATATAAATTAACCTATCCCTGCACATTGGTAGGAAGCACAATTATCAATTTGCCCTCAGGGTCACTTTTTCTTATCTTCCATACATTAGAATTCCATTTAGAATTGGATTATCATGCCTCGCCATCCATAGTGCTGTGACTCTCATTAATAGGACAAGTTCAACTATAGTATATCATGAGAAATTCATCCACATACCCAGGAAAATGTGCCATGCTTGAGAAGTTGCCATTTACAGATGTTGATATCTGTGTGATACATCACAGTGCATTCCCATTGGTCTGTCTGGGAGATTCTAAAATGGCTCTTTCCAACATAAAAAAATCCAGGAGGGGAGCACAAAGTATTATTCATCTTGTGTACATCTGTGTACATCTCACGTATAAGAAGAGAGGCTCTTTAGAAGATATCTAATTGGTCATTCATGGAGGGCCCAGACAAAGAGAATTTAGCCTTCTCTATAAAGTGAACCAAAACCACAACAAAGTCCATAAAGAAGAGTTAATGATAGTGCCACAGTAAAGGGCTCAGAAAATCAGAAATGCCATTTTTGTTTCTGTGTTGTACAGGCAGTATTTCAGCCCATATTTATAGCAATTTAGGAGGTAGGAATGACATTTTCTCCATTTAAGAGATCATGATCAGAGTATACATGGCTATTGCCATGTTGTCTTGTTCCTCTAAAGTTTGTCCTACTACATTAGCCTCAAAATAGGAACGGTGGTGTCTGGCAACATACCATAGCTTGACTGCATACAAATAAAAGCAGTGCTGTCATCCAAAAGTATTACTGTGTTTGAAGAAAAGGCACTCAGACTCAGGTTGCACAAACCCTGGATTTGGGGGATCTCAAGTTTTAAGTACTGAGTTTGGCGCAACCTATCCCTAAGCACCCAAGTCAGGTTAAGTACAAGTACCATTACTAGCTTATCCTATAGCATCTCATATTGTATGGATATATCCTCAACACCATTAAAATTATTTGCCTGGAAACTACTTTTCTGAGTAGAATGAGGTCCCATGAGAGATCTACCATCATGACATTTTATTCATCCAAGTGCACACATTTAGCCCAGTGCATAGCTCTTAATAAATGTGAAATAAGTAGTTAATCCCCAGCTCAGTGCATATCAGGTGGAAGCTAACACCTGGATATGAATGCCATAACAATGTAGAGGTATCTTTCAAAAGTACAAGTGGATGTATAAGCTGTAAGCGCCGTTCAATTGGCTTCTCTCTTGATTCTGTATCCAGGTCCCTCAAAAGATTGGCTTTTGGTGTCTAACCTAGGTTTTCTGGAGAAGCAGAGTGTGTAACACAGCTGCTATGAATACCATTCTCTCGCTGCAGGTTCATATCTCAACCAAAGAGTGCGTTGGCATCTTAATCATCTCATTCACCCATGAGAGTTTGAAGGTGGTAGCGCTATCACCTTGGTATTTAGGTGCAATGACATGACCTCAATGAACTTCTAAGACAAAGATCCAGGCCTAGAAATATGGTGAGTTGCTTAAGGCCTTACTAAGGTGCTGAGGCTGGCTTTGAACTTGTGATCCTCCTGTCTCACACTCCCAAGCTCTTGTCACAGGTATTCTTAAAATGAATTATATTCAAAGTCTCCTTGAAAAACACACTCCCTTCTAATACACAAATACCTTCTTTCAGGAGATTCTACTGACCCTTCTTTCCTCAAAACTTCAAATAAACAAGGAGCTCCTGTGGATTTATAGGGTTCTGCTTTTCTTTCATTCCCCGTGGTCCTGCCTCTGACAGGTATCTCTCCATCATCTGCTAAAGTTTACAAATTTCTTTCTAAGAGGGGATATTTACACAGCTTACAAATTTCGATCTCTTTCATTTCTCTATGAGTAAGAATACCATTTTTAAAATTAATCAGGAGATACAGAACATTGACACATCCGATTCATTTCTCAGCTTTCTTCTAGTAGAAATGGATAAGTTACAAAATGAAATGGTTATTTCCATTGGGAAAGGAAGCATCCTTTAACAACTCCAAATCTACCTTATAATCAGTTCGTCACATACACTTCACAACATATCAGGCAAATCAAATTGGAAGACAAAAGAATGCTAATCCTGGAACAGAATTACATTTTAAATCAATCGACTTTAAAATAAGTGTATTTCATGGACTAAGACCTAGAATTGTCTGATTTGCAGGATCTACAAAGAAATCTCAGAGGAAAGCAATTTCTTTGTAGATTGTTGTATAATACATAAAATTCATAAATTTTACATTGTACAAATTAATTCCCAAATAGCCTCATTAAATTCCACACTAGTTCTGTGAAGCAAGGCAGGACTGATATTACTACATTTAATAAATGAGGAAGCTGAGTGTGGTGGCGCACACGTATAGTCCTAACTACTTGGAAGGCTGAGGCAGGAAGATCAAAAGTTTCACGCTAGCCTGCACAACTTAGCAAGACAGTGTCACGATATAAACACATAGAAGGACTGATAATGTATCTCAAAGGTAGAATGCTTCTGAGTTCAATCCTTAGTGCCAAAAAAAAAAGTGGGGAGACTGAGGCATGAAGAAATTGTGACTCTTCCAATATCACACGCCTAAAAATTAGCTGACTGAGGATTCAAATTCAGATTTTCTCCCTTCAAAGCAAATGTTCTTGCCACAACACAAGAATATACTAACTTTTTTCTTACAACGTTTTCATTTAGACATCAGAAAGAACAAGAGTTATCATAAGAATTAAATGGATTTCCAGCAAACTGGTCCCAATTTATGTGCCCAGCCCTTAAAGTTAGAGAAAGAAAGGAAGTATTTTACCCCTACAATAAAGTCTCCTACAATTCAGCTGAGGGGCAACACAAACACTAAAAGTAGATAGAAAGTTGTGCTGCTAAATTGATTTTTTTCCTCAGAAGTCTGGAATTATCAGAGTGAGTGAAGAATGCTGCTGCCTTGGAAAAGTTCAGCAAGCCTGCCAGCCACACACCCATGTGTGTGTATGTGAGGAATGGAATGCCAGAACCCGGTAAGCTCACTGCTGAGACTTCTAGGTTACTGATGAAATGGAAGCAATAAATAAATCAAACTGAGGGAAGTCATCAAAGCCATTTCAACTGCCACTCAGATCTATTTTTTGACACGTACCCTATCTCTATTTCATTCTTCTTCCGATTGTTTTAAGACCCTGTATCACTCCAGATTTCATTCATTCCCTTCTTCATCCATTCCTTCAGTAAGAGTCATTGAGTGGCTCTTATGTGTTGGGCACTAGGTGGGATATGATGTATACAGTAGGGGACAAAAGAAACACAAGGCTGTCCTAATCATTTGAAGAGGAGAGATAGGCATTACTCAGGTAATGAAAGAGGTAGATCAAAAGACAAGACTATCAGCTATGGAGTAAAATAAGGCAGGAATCAGGACTGTAGGAAGGTGGCATCCCATTTTGGTGTTAAAGAAACTGATAGGTAAAAAAATTCAGTTAACACCCGATGAATGGTTGACACATAGCACAGATCTGAAAGCCATTGTTGCTTTTGGGAAAATATTGTTCTTAGCATAGGAAATAACCACTGTACAGATGGGGGTAAGAATATTGCTGGCATGTTGGAGGAAGAGTAAAATAGATAGTGCTTTGGAATGAAGTGAGGAGATGAACTGTATTAGAAGAGTTTTAGAGAGCATGTGGGGAAGGGGTTAGCTGGTCACAAAGGGCCTGTGGCACCTTGAAAAATCTGGGCAAAACAGGGTGTCTGGCAGGTTTTGATCAGGGAAAAGCTATGTGCATTAGAAAAGGCTTGCTCATGTTGCTGTGCTGAATGTAACTAAAGGGGGACAAAGGCAAGGAGTAGCAGTGCTACAGTAGCAGGTGCATGCAGGTCTATCCAAGAGAGGACACTTCTCTCCCTGGCCCACTTCCTTCTCCCCACTGACTGTGCTCATGTGAGTGTGAAATCAGTTAAAACCTAGAAATTCTTGTTCATAAATTCCTTAAATAACAAGTGATTAGGTAGGTTTTTAGGAAGTACCTTCAATATCCACTCAGTGATGGTTCAAAGTCAGCTTTTAAAGAATGGATAGGTGGAGAAATTAGCTCTGTCTTGTCTATGATCTTTTGACATCACAGAAGAACATGATAACTCCCTCAGAAGAAACACATGAAATGTGAAGAGTAAGGATAACTGTCTATACCTGAATAGAAGAACCCTAAAATTTCTCCTTCCTGCCATCCAATCAGCAAGCAGCTTTTCTACCCTCCCTTCCTATAATGAAGGAACTTATAGGAAGGGAGGGTAGAAAAGCTGGTAGCTCCCTCACTACCAACTAATCCAGGAAGCAAAATTGAGCTTTTTGTTCTGTGCTTGCTGATTGGCTTCACAGTCAAAGCTCTTAGCTTTTGCAACAACTGGTTCCATAGTACTGCCTTCAATGTACTTTGGACAGGGACTCTTTGCTCAGTATCAATTCCATCCATTCCCATGAATTCCTTCACACATCACCAATGTTCTTGTCACTTCCAAGTCTGTCTCTGTGTCCAGATTAAACTGTGTCCAGTAATTTTTCACATTCACCAGTTCAAAAAGCTGTCTAGTCATCCCTTCTTACACTTGGTGGATTGGATCCAGGATCTTCATGAATACCAAAATCTATAGATGCTCAAGTTCTTTGAATAAGATGGCACAGTATTTGCATATAAACTCTATATGTCCTCTATATACTCTAAATAATCTCTGGATTGTTTATAATATCTAATACAATAAAATTGTCACATAAATAGTTGTTATACTACATCGTTTATGGAAAAATGGCAAGATAAAAAAATGTCTGTACACGTTGCACATAAAAGTGCAAATTCTTCCCCAAAATTCTTGATTGATAGTTAGTTGGGACCACAGATGATGAACTCTTAGATACAGGGGACTGACTGTATTTCATTTCTTGGTCAATTGTCACATCCACTCAATGGTCTACCTACAAATGTAGATCATGCTCTATACTAACCTTTCATCAAATAAACATCTGTCACTTTAGATACTCAAGTCTGTTACCATCTTACTACTATTTCTGCTTCCCCAGTTTACAACATTCTCATATTTTTCCATAGGTACAAATTGTGTAGCATTTATAGGCAAATATCATACCATTTTATATAAGAAACTTGAGTATCCCCAGGTTTTGGCGTCCATGAGGATTCTGAAACCAATCCACCATGTATAACAAGGGATGACTAGACAGCTTTGAACTTGTTAAGGTGAGAAATTAATGAATTTAATTTGAACATGGAGAGAGGAAGATTCTCCTAAAGATACAGTGCAAAATGTTGGGGTTAGGTCCCATTATTTCTACCCAAGGAAGCATAGCTGTCATTTGAAACAGATACTTTCTTGCTCTACTGTTTCTTCCTTATGGCCATGGGACAGACATTCTAATGGCCTTCTGAAATGATTTCAGAGATGTGATGGAAATTAGAAGGCACTATCTGCAATTTGTATGAATGATGTACCATTGTGGAGCAAGGGCAACAAAACTGCTAAAATAATTAAAACCTAAAACAGCCAGCATTAAACGTAGGCATAGGAAATTAATCCAGAGAGAAAGGACAGATTCCATAAGTATTACAAGATAGGTTCAGGTGGGCTTGCCAAGTGTATGCAACGGGGATACTGACAAAAAAAAAAAAAAAAAAAGAGGTTTAAAGGCTAGTGTAGGTTTATATGTTTAATATGGCTTGGCTGAATTCCTGGCTTACTGCAAGCTTTACTCAACCTCTTCCTGGAACCAATGACCAGGAAGTATACCAAGGAAGTAACAGGGATTGGTGGTACTTGTAAGACTTCAGGTAATGGTCATGCTAAGCATCAGATAAATTCTGCAGGACTTGATTTAGGGGCTCAGGATGACCTACTCATCCTGTCCTCATCTAGTTCTAGTTCCTGCCTCTACTTCTCCAGTGAGAATGCACTGCTCTGAGAGCTGCCTCCTTTGTTCTTCATCAGTACTCACAGCCCAGTTTGACACTTGAGCCTTTATTGATATACAGTTTTCAAGGTCATTTTTACCTCCACTTTATACTCATAGTGCAGAGTTCTTGATATCAGAGAGTTCAATGCAAGTTGTTTCCTATCCTTCATTCTAATTAATCTTCATAAGAAGCCTTTGGTAGATTATCACCACTTCCCACCTGGGAAAGCTGAGGCTTAGCCTGGACACCACGGGTAAGAATGTACCCGCAGGTTAGTCAGACATCAAAACCTGTGTTTGTCCCCTGTACTTGATCTTAAATTTGAAATAAATTTAATTAAACTCTTGCAGATTATTTATAATTCATAAGTCTCCAATAAATATTTTGAAGATATATCATTTAATGTACATACTTATTTATAACTTTCTGGAATGTAGAAAAACAGAATTAAGAGTATTTTCTATTATACTAATTCTTGCTTAGAGAACATTGGAAAAACATTTATATTTAAGAAAATAAAGCTTTTAAAAACACATCAAATCATATTCTTTCTAAAAATTATCTGCAAAATGATAATCCCTAAATAGCAAGGCAAGGTCAAGAACATGTGAAGAAATGGAGAAGCAGATTGCTAATTATCATTTTTATTATCTTCTACAAAAGAAAGGAAGGTTTGCCTATAATTGCTTTGGTAGGCAGTCATAGCAAATGAACCTGAGAAATGCAATATTCTTTCTCCAGAATTGTTCTGTGTCTCAATTTCCCCTCTGAAAGTATCAGCCAAGTCTCTTTTAAACAGTTTGGAAGAACAAAGTCAAACTGAGTTACGACTCAGCACTGTGCAGAGTTCATAACGTTAGCTGTTTGCCTCTACTAGTATAGAGTTTTCCCCAGAAGAGAATTATTTTCAAATTGAACTCAACACTCTTGCTGTCTGACTACAATACAGAGGACATATTCACACGTCATTTCATTTAATTATCACTTGGCCAGTCTCTTCTCTTTCTCAGGGCATCCTTGCCTTCCTCTGAGAACCACTAGTGTCTACTGGCATTTCCTTTTCAAATGGGTTTTTGTATCCTGCTACTCACCATGTTTCTTTCTCTATAAGGAAATGAACTGTTTTCATCATGCAATTCTTTTTGATACCCTCCAGTCTCATCTGGAGTCCTTAAGGCACCCAAACTGAGCTGTGGACCATGGAATGAGTTCCCTCCATCTTATTGCATAATAATGTCTTACATGGTTTTACTGAAAATTGTTCTTTTAGTTTTTGTTCACACTTTTCTTTTTCTTAAGAACTCACACAGTGTGTTATGAAAACCTGGGCTGAGACAATGTTGAGTGACATTCAACAAGCCATTCTCTAAACCACAACTCTTCATCAAGAATGAAAGCTTTATCCCAGGCCAAACCCTTGTGAGTAACTCTTTTTTCAGGATATGTTTTCTCCTAGAAATCTCTGCACCCTTCTTGCTTCAGCCATTCATCAATCTAGACATGCCTGCCTCCCAACTATGAAAGACTCAGCAAATTTCAAAGATGAAGGGCAATTTTAAAGTCATAAAATATATCCACCTACCAATGGTAAATATACATTAGCACCTTGCTACCAAATCTTCACTTGGCTTTGATTAGGAGACAGTTATGTTTACAAGAAATTGTTTCCTTATTTTGAGCTAAAAATATATCTGCTGTAATTCTGCATACCATTCTTGCCCATGAGTTCATTCCAGAGGTGCAGTAAAAGATTATTTCTTTTTATTCTCAAATCTAATCAGTGCTGTAAAATTAGGCTCATGTCACAAAAAAATTTTAAAAATCAAAAGTGAGAAAAATAATCACTTTATTTATTTTATCTTAACAATGGATTTGTTTTTTTTACAAAAAAGGAAATGATCAACAAAATGAAAAGATAGCCTACAGATTAGAGTGTGCATATTTGCAAACCATGTCTCATAAAGGATTAGTAGCTAAGATATTTATTAAACTCACATAACTCAATAGCAGTAAAACAAATAACTCCATGAAACAATGGGCAAAAAACCTGAATAGACATGTTTTCAAAGAAGACATAAGTGGTCAACAGGTATATGAACAGATTTCCATATAATTACTCATCAGAGCAATTTAAATCAAAACCACACTGTTGGTAAAAATATCAGTTAGCACATCCACTATAGAAAACATTATGGAGTATCCTCAGAAAACTTAAAGCAGAACAATGGTATGACCCAGTAATCCCACTCTGGGTATATATTCAAAGGAAATAAAGTCTCTGTCTCAAAGATCTTGCTGCACTCACATGTTCAGTGTAACATTACCCACAATAACCAAAATGTGGAAAGTGTGGTATGTATAAATATCAAAGTATTATTTAAGTATTTAAAAAGACTTTGTGACAACATGGATAGTCCTAGAAAATGTTATACTAGGTGAAATTAGTCAGAAGCATAAAGACAAAAACTGCGTGATCTCACATGTGCATGCAATCTAAAATAGTTGCACTAGTGGAAGCAGAATGCAGAACGGTGGTTGTCGGAGGCTGGGTGTGGGGGGAATAATGGAATTTTAAAACTCATTCTACTGAAGAATAGATATCACATCAAAGAGTTAATTTTAATGAAGTTCTGTTACTCATAAAGCTTGTTATCTGATCTTTATTTATTCATTAGGGAGAAAAACACAATTACTTGAAAATGATAGGGGAGATCACATGGAATGATAGAATAGCCAGCTTTCGTTTGATGCCAGTGTGCCCCACAGAACACTCAGATCTTTGGTTGTGATATATCAGTCAACGGAATACAAATCCGGTGGTTTTACACAGTATGGCTATCGTCGGTCCAACTATGATAGCCAATCTTGGAACTAATAGAGAAAGAAATCTTTAACCAGAGGCTGAGGGAAAAAAAAGTCAAAGTCAGCTTAATAGAATTTTTTAAAATTTTAGATTTTAAATGTGAAAATCAAAGCATCCTATTTGTTTTGTGATTTGGAACCTTGTATTAAAAAAAACACCTTTTAATATAGGGAAAAATTTAAACCCTTGGAATCTCTAATTCTGCTTCTAGGAAATCTATCCTAAGAATGGAATCTGAAATAGAAAAACAACTTATGCACAAAATTTTAATGCAGTGTATATTAATAAGGAAAGTTTGAATTAACCAAAATATCCAACAATGGGAGGAAAATTAAGTAAACTTTATTTGTACTTGGTAGTTAGTGTAAACATCTGCAAAAGGTGATTTACAATAAGGTTTGTTAGCAGTGGAATATGTACAAAGAATAGACCAAGAAAAAGAATATATGTGTATAGTATATTCTTGAATATGTTAAGTAAATACCTATAAAAATAATGACTTGAGGAAAATAAACAATCATATCCATAGAGAGTTGAGAATATGGACAATAGTTTTTGTAATTATTTTTATTTAATAATGAATACAAATAACTTTCACATGGAAAGAGAAGGATACGTTACATAAAGGAAAGCTGACTATCCCAAAAATGAAATATAATCTCACATCCAAAGTAGCTTTGCAGATTATAGTGTTGTTATTACTAGTCTTATGAAATATGAATGCTGACCTTGTCTCCTTGCCTCGTACTGACACTGAATGGTGTTTGTTAGAGGTCAATTAATTTTTCTTTCACCCTTAATTTCTCTCAGACTTTTATCATAAGGATCATTCTGTAAGCCTACAACTGTTTTAAGGTGTCAGTAAGTGTAAAGCAACACTTTATTCTTTATTCTTAGAACAAATCTGAATATTTTACACAAATCATATGCATTATGCTAATGTCAACATTTTGTCCACGAGGGCATCTTGTCAGAGACACCATGCTGACATATGTATTCTAGGCAGCTTTCCAACTTCTTTATAAACTTCAAGAAATGTAAAGTATAATGAAGAAATAAAGTAAAATCTTATCAGTTGTCCTTTGCAACTTTCAAAAGAGTATTTTTACATTTTTCAGGCAAGAATCCACAGAAAGTATTTTTATTCTCATATCCCTTTGAAGGCAAAGGGGTAGGATACCAGTGCTTAGTACCCTCTTTGTGCTGAAACATTGGAGCACAAAGGGGTGAACACTCAACTCAGGCAGTGGTAGCCATAGAGGGGTTTACCAAAAAGTTGATGGATATTAACTACTGGGCTCCCCATCTCTTTGGGGCTTCTTTCATGTCCCTTTCAATGTTTCGATATCTAATTGTGTAAAGACCCTTCACATTGTGTAAGAAGGATGTCTCACAGCATTTTGATCATCAAGTACACATGGGCAACATTCCAGGTTACTCTGGGAAACTGTCAGTCGGAAGGGAACACAGATCTGGTTCTTCTGACACTGGCTTTTGATATGTGAGACCTAGTTGGGCAAATAGAAGGGAGAGAACAGAAGAGAAATGGAGAAGAAGTATGCGAGACAAAAACAATCAAGTATGTCCAAGTTCTCTTTGCTGAGTTTTAAGATCCAAAATTAAAATCTAGTCTTGATATTTTCTCAACTAGAAAATTCTAGTGTTCGTATTTATTATGATCCAAAATAGTCATCTTAAGAAGCACAAAAGGAATGGCATTAGAACTGCAGTTGTTCAAAACTCTGTTTAAGAAACATCAGGGGTCAACCTATCTGGGGCTGTTATATTCATAGTAGTCAGATTGTATTTGTCAGAGTCTTGGATGGATATTATTTTGGATAATATAGGACATAATTCTTATAATTTTGGTATCAGAAAATAGTGATGGAGACCTGTAGTCTGAGTTCGGAAGCAAATTAACAAATAAACACTGATGATTAATAAAGACTTCAATAATCTAGCTCAATTATTTAATTTACAGATGGAAAATGGTGTCTATAAGAGAGCTGGTATATCTGGGGTGATGGATTTAGTGGCAAAGCAGGGACTTTTTCCATATAACAGGTATTTGAATATTATATGATACATTTTTTTTAAATTTTTTTTAGTTGTAGATGGACACAATATCTTTATTTTATTTATTTATATGTGGTGCTGAGGATCGAACCCAGTGACTCACTCATGCGAGGCAAACGCTCTACCACTGAGCTACAGCCCCAGCCCCTATATGATACATTTTTAAAAGTTAGAATTTTCTGAACTATTAAGGCCAATATTAAAATTCTTTAATGTCAATATCTGCTTCTCACATCAATGCACATACACACAGCCTCCAACCTACAGTGGAAGCGAATTATAATTGCACTTTATCATATGTTCTATTAATTTAAAATCCTATAATAATTTTTTTGGAAATGGAGAATATATTTTAATTTTCTTACTTATGTGTGTCTTTACTTGTAATTGTGCCAAGGGAAGGTAGAAGTCAGCAAAAGATAAAAATGTAATACTCTTCTTCATTTAGAAATATTAAATTTCAAGTGTTTTGTTATACCCTCACATGGGCACCTGGCAACACATTTAGCATTTTGTTCAAAGGACTGCACTTGTGCTCAGAAAATGCTGAAGTCACAGAAATCCAAAGCCCTGGGGGTGACATCTAAATAATTCATCAATGTCTTCAGTGGAGAAGAAGTTACCAATGTCTGAAACTGAATACAGAGCTCAATTTACTTTTACATGGACCCTGGGATTAAATTTACAAAAGGGACCAACTGTGTCCATGAAATTACAGGTAGAACCTGGTCCTTTAGTTTAAAGAGATTAATAACCTTTGTGCTCAATTGCTATTACACTGTTAGCACAAAATTACTGAGCTGAGTACAAACTTCACAGATCAGCACAGCCTTTATCCAGCAGTGGAGTCATGGCTCTGGTGGACCAACTTTCCTGATAGAAAATGAGCCACTGGCCAAAGGGGGAGTCTGTGCTTATGTATGTTACATTAAGAGGTGACTTAATTATTGACAGAGCATGTCAGTTTGGGCACGCAGGAAACAGGTTTGTGAGAATTTGAAATTTGTTTTTAATGGGTAATATTTCTACTTGGAGAAGAATGAAGGGTCTGGGTTCAGCATTCAGTGGTTAACTATTTTCCTTCAGGGTCCCATTGTACTGTCACTGGGAAAGGATTTATTTGGGGAAGGATCAATGCTATCAATGTGTTGCCTTCTTCCTCACTCCCCCTCTTCCCAAGCCACACTATTTTGGCATTTGTCATTTTCCATATCTTACATATACCATCTTTTAATAATGATTCTTCTGCACACACTCAACAAAATTTGCATATAATTTCAGAACTTCACAAAGTTAAGTCAAAAAACCAGAGTTTACAGTTGACCTCTGCCCAATTTGATACCATGTGAATTTATGCATTCATCTTAATGCATTTTTTTGTTTTTTGGTACTGGAGATTGAACTCAGTGGCACTCAACCACTGAGCCACATCTCCAGCCCTATTTTGTGTTTTATGTAGAGACAGGGTCTCACTGAGTTGCTTAGCGCCTCGCCGTTGCTCAGGCTGGCTTTGAACTCACGATTCTCCTGTCTCAGCCTCCCTAAGTGCTGGGATTACAGGCTTGCGCCACCGCGCCCAGCTGCATTCATCTTAATGCATCTTAAAGCTCACCCTGACTGAGCTTCAACTTCTTTATCTGCAAACTCTGTCATGATTGGGCTTGATAATATCTAACACTATTTCTAGTTCCAAGATGTTCTAGTCTGTATTGTTTCTCTCCAATCTCTCTTGAAGAAATAAATTTAGATTACCACTATAAAATTTATTTTCCACTATATCAGAGCCTATGGGGAAATTCAAGTTTAACATTTGTCAGAGGTTCACAGTGACATTAGTAATTATGTTGATGATTTTTAAGAGATCACCACTAAGTATTACTTAATTTTCATTTAAATGGAAATCAAATATATCCTGACAAGTCAGGGAATATTTCTGAGATAGTTACTTACTTCACTTTGGTTCTACATGAGATTGAAATCATTTAGCAGAAAATTAAATTAACGTTTGCCAAGAAATTAAGATAAAATGTGAGGATCACCGTGTAAAGCTATTTGTCATTCTGGAAAGAATAGATGATCCATGTCAACCTTCACACCCAGCTCCAACAAGCAGTTAGAAATTTTCAAGGGTTTTAGAAGTGATGGACAAATGGTGTTCGATACGGGTAAATGCCAGTTGATTCAAACAGTGAAGGGACAACTGACTGTGACAGATAAATTCACTGTCCATGAAGATCAAATTATTGAGTTACAGTGTTCAAAGAATCCTAGAAGGGCTAGGCTTTGCTGTCATACCAAGAGATTAATATCCGGGCAATTAAAATTGAACAAAATAGTTATGAATGATTCTCATTCTTCCTTATATCCCAATTGTTTTTCGTTTTAAACCAAAGAGCCCACAGATAAGCATTTGAGTCAAGAGAAATGCTCCCGAGTTTGCAGAAGCAAAGCCAAAGACATTATTCCACTTATTTACAAGCCAGGAAGCACACAAGCAAATGCTGATTCAGGGTCATGCCTGGAGGTAATCACTGACCAGCCCATTAAAGGGCAACAAAGATCAATATCATTGAACTGCTTGGTGATTTATATGCAACCTGAAATAAATTTACATAGACCTATGACTAATAGGTAGAAAATGGTACTTTAGATAGATGGCGTTAGGAGAGAAAAATGATTCCGTCCTTTGATACTTCAGAGAACAACTTTAACCTTAAATTTTTACCAAATTAAGATATTAAAAGAGATTTGCTATATACTCATGTTTTTATTTGTACACTTAACAAATATTTTCTGGGATAATACTGTTATTATTAGTATATAATAATAACAGGTCCTGCTCCAGGCTCTTGGAATAAAGTTGTGGGAGAAGGACCATGTATCTTCTCTTATATTCCTAATATCTTAGTTGAGAAAGTCATATTGTAAATAATCATTGTTTAGGCAGCTTTTCCATGCAGTGACCAAAAGATCTGAAAAGAAAATTTAGGGTAGGGAAAGTTTATTTGGGGGCTCATGGTTTCAGAGGTCTCAGTCTATAGATGGCTATCTCCATTGCTCTGGGCCAGAGGCAAGGCAGAGCATCATGGAAGAAGAATGTGATGGATGAAAGTGGCTCAGGGCTTTGTACCAGGAAGCAGAGAAAGATTTCTCCTTGTACCCATGACAAAATATAAACCCAAAAGTCATACTCTAATGACACACACTTTTCTAGCCGCATCCTATGAACCTGCAGTTACCAACCAGTTAATCTCTATCTGGGGATTAATGAACTGTTGAGGTTAAAGCTCTCATAACCCCATCATATCACCTCTAAACTTTCTTGCATTCTCTGACACATGAGCTTTTGGGGGACACATAACAATAACCATGATAAATAGGTAAATTATTTTATGAGATAAATCTCATGAAAACTTTTTTTTTGGAATGGGAACAGGACAAGTGAGGTGGCCCATGATTTACAGTGTTAATAGACAGCTCAGAGTAGAGATCACTGAAATTTTAAAATATGAACTAGGACTTAAAAGAGATGGGGTTATGAATAAAGCTATTGTCTGAGGAAAGGGAAACCCAGCTCAAGAAAGTATCTAGAACCAATGTCCTACAGAATGAGTGCAATAGTGAACTGGAAAAGAAAAAGTGAGGGGAGAGAAAAGGAGAGGAGAGAAGATCAGAGACAGACCAGTATGAACCCTTGGACTTTTGCTCTGCATGAAATCACTGGGTAGGTTTTCAGCAGAGGAATGACATCATCTTACTTACATTTTGGTCCCTCTGAATGTCATATTGAAAACTGACTGTAGACACAAAGTGTTTGAAGCCAGAAAACTTGTAAAATATTCATTTTTTATTATTTATTTTAAATCATCCAGGCAAATAATGCTTGTGGTTTGGATCAATCTGACAGCTATAATGTTAGCTTGTTGAAATGGGAAACATAGCTAGTTCAGTTAAATAGTTTTGGGAGAAAAACTAGTACTTGAATCTTGGAAATGGTTCCTTTAAAATATTTACTAGACATCCATGTAGAGAGCCAAGGTAGATATTAAAAATAAAACTCTTGAGTTGAAAAGGAGATCTGAACAAATCTCTAATTTTGAAAGTTGTTAAAAGTTAAGTGACATTTAGAACTGTGAACCTAGAAGAGATCCACCAAAATCATAAGGAGCATCAAGGATAGAGATTCTCCCACGTTAAGATCTTGGGGAAAAGAAAGAATGAGAGACAATTGAGGTAGAAGAAACATCAAGACCCTGTGTATGACATTGGGAGCCAAGTGAAGAAAGTTTTTTCAAAAGGAGGACAGAAGTGCTTTGCTGATGGAACCCAAAAAACTCGGTTTGGCCATAGGATTTAACAGCCTGGAATCAGGGTGATCTCTTTGGCAAAGTGAGGGTGTAAGCCAAACTGGGAAAATTTATGAAAATGAAAATAGAGCAACTGTTCTTCACAATCACAGATGCATCTTTTGAAGACTTTTGCAGCAAGGGGAGCAAAGCATTAAGGTGGTAATGATGGGGACATTTGGTTCAAGAGACAAATTTATTTTTATGATGAATTAGTCAGGATTCTGTAGAGTTACAAAATCAGCACAATATGTATATGTATGATTATAAAATGAAATTTATTATATTGGTTTATATGATTAGAATCTGTTCAGTCCCACAATGGCCATATGCAGGCTGAAGAGCCAGAGGAACAAGTAACTGCTCAGTCTAAGAAATTGGAACCTCAGAACAAGAGGGACCAATAATACAGACCCAATCTAAGATTGTAAGCCTGAAGACTCCCTGGAGAATCACTGGTGAGAATCCACAGTGGAAGAAGGAAGGAGCTGGAATCCAATGTCCACTGGCAATGGCACGAGCAATACATGTATCCACTCAAGAACCGAACTTGCATCTACCGTGGTTTCCACTTATTCTGTCTTTTTTTCTATCCACCAGCTATATTCAGGGTGGGTCTGTCCTCTCAGTTTGCTGTCCCACCTGTCAATCTCTCTGGAAACACCCTCACAGACACACTCAGAAGTCTCTTAATCCTAGGCATTTCCTACGCATCTCTTAATCTAATCAAACTGACAATTCAGTTTAACTGTCACACATAAGAACTGACATCACATTATTATGAGATGGAAATGATTTAATAGAAAGAGTTTTGAAATCAGATAGACTGAGTGTAAAACCTGGTTTGGTTCCTTAATAGTTTCATGACCTCAGACAAGTTACTAAACGTATCTATGCTTCAGTTTTTCTAACCTTCCCAGATATGAGATTGCAAACGGCTCTCTGCCATTACTTACCTACAGAGACAGCACTGACCTGTAGAAAGATGAAGAGAAAGATATATATTCTAGGTTTCTTACTAAAAACTATATATTTCCAATAGCCGTGAAATAGATTTGGTGCACATATAATACAATAGGGCTTTGGTATCATTAATGAAAATATTTTTATTTATTTATTTATTTGTTTGTTTATTTATTTATATGTTACTAGGGATTGAACCAAGGGGCCCTTAACCACTGAGTCATGTCCCAGATCTTTTCATCTATTTGTTCATTTTAATTTTGAGACAAGATCTTGCTAAGTTGCTTAAGGCCTTACTAAGTTGCTGAAGCTGGCTTTGAACCTGAGGTCCTCCTACCTCATCCACCCAAGCTGTTGGTATTACAAGTATGTACCATCATGTCTGGCTGGGTGTTAAAACAAAAGATGGAAAACACATACTAGATTTATATATTGCACCCAATATAAACACAAATTTGTCACTAGAAACACTGACTCTACTAAGTCTCTATAAAAGTGTTCTCCCACAATGTATTTACATATTTGCAGGATGATAAATCACTGACTTTTTTACTGATTTACATTATTTGCTCATTTGTCCAGACATGATTTTATTCTATGAAAACAGAACAAAGAATTTTATTCTTTGAATCTTCACAATGTAGCCCATTGATGAAGAAAGTATATTTCCTCAAAGGACTTTATAAAAAATTTTGGTAAATAACACTTAACATGAGAGCTATCCTTTTAAATTTTCATGTGAATATACAGTATTGTCAATTATAAGCACAATGTTGTACAGTAGATGTCTAGAACTTTTTTTTTGTTTTGCATGAGTGAAACACTATATATTGATTTTTCCCTCCCCCAGTCCCCATCATGAAGTAACCATCATTCTACTTTCTATTTCTCTGAATTTGGCTACATTAGAGCTCTCAAGTAAGTGTTATCATGTAGAATTGTCCCCCATGAAGGGCTTATTTAACTTAGTATGATATCCTCAAGACTCCTCCATGTTCTAACACTTGACCAAATTTCCTATATTTTTATGGCTGAATGGTGCACCATGGATCCTTGTTCATCTGCCAGTAAGAACACTTTCTGTCTCTTGGCTATTGTGAATAATGTAATGACAACAGAAGTGCAAATTATTTCTTCAAAACACTGATTTTAATTCTTTTGATTTTTAATCTTTTGAAAAATCTCCACACTATTTTCCATAGAGGCAGCAAAGTTTTGTATTCTCCAATTAATGCATGAAGTTTCCAGTGTCTACACATCCTAAGGTGTTATTTTCCAATTTTTTTGTTGTTTGTTTTATAATGGGCACCCTAACATATGTGAGGTAGTATCTCCTTATAGGTGTGATTTATATGTCCCTGATGACTAGCAAAGTAGAGCATCTTTTGATTCAACTGTCGACTATTTGGAAAAAAATGTCTACTAAAGTTCTTTACCATTGTTGATTGGTTTATTTGGGTTCTTTCTTCTTATTCTATTAAGTTGTAGGAGCTCCTTATTGTTATTTTTTGGATATTAGCCTCTTATCAGGTATATGCTTTGCAAAACTGTTTCCCATTCCATATGTTTTTTTTTCATGTTTCTGTTTCTGTACAGAAGCTGCATGATTTTATTTAGTCTCACTTTTCCTTTTGAAAATTTTGTTTCTTATACTTTTGGTGTTTTGAAGTTGAAAAAAAAATCAAACCATTATAATTAAACAATAAATTAATGTGTATAAATAAGAGAATAACAATACAAAATAAAGCAGCCTGGTAATGAGTCCTTCCAGAAGTATTTCCAATACTTCAATTTATGCTCATTTATATTTTACTTGGGGTATGTTGTTTTTTATCAATTACAGAATATTTCTTAGGAGACCTGAGGATAATTATTGCATTTTTTAAAAATGCTAAATGTCCCAATTTAGGATTAAATTACCCTTCAAGAATCCTACTACTCGCATATGTGCTTACCATACTAAATGGCCTAATATCCAAAATTAGTCAAATTAATATTCAAAAGCAGAAGCTCTCTTGGTACCTGATGCTAAAAGCTATTGACATCCTGTTTCTTGAATTATTCAAACATACATCATTATCAATTTGGATAAGGGTGTTTTATAAATTATAAATAAGCAAATCAGTTAAGGGTACATTCTTTTTCTGGTTTATCTAAAAATTGGCCAAACTTTGAATTCACTTAATGTATTAGAAGCTCATACGACTATTTGGATAGAGCTAGGTTACAGTGGGAACACATTTGTGTAGTTAAGATTTTTCTAGGCTTAAATTAGGGTCATAATGGACAAGTACCACAGTAGCATTCAGAAAACAATCTAACCACACTTGTTATATGCAAGAGATCTACAAAAGATGCTATGAACAAAGTATTTTATTTATATTTATTACAACATGTCCTTTCTGTGGTACCATTCCCATTTTATAAATATATAAACTAATATTAATTCTTATTTTTTAGATAATTAACACAGAAAGATGTTTAAGTTAGTAGTGGAGAATATTATGAGGAAAGATGGCAGAGTCACAAATATTAAACCTGAACACAAAATCGGGACCAGACATTGCTATTTTCCTTGGAGACCTTAGAGTGTAGGAATCTCAGATCTGCAAGCATCTGAAAAGTTCTCTAGTCCAACCATATCCCTTTCCAGCACTGTGATTCTACTAGAAGAGCTCTTCATAACAAACTCTGGCTTTCTCTCCTTCAAGCATTTCATAAGGAAAACACAGAAAAATGTAACCCTATATGCCACAGAGCAGAAAGCACAGGAGTTGGAAGCAAAGCAAATCAGATCAGATGATGACTGGGAACAGGCATATGGTAGCAACATCATGGATGACTTATTTAATGTAAAAGCAGGCATGAATTTAATAATGATAACAATAGCAATGAATTATAGGTATAATTTTTAAAATAATATTTGTAATATTGATGAGAAAAACTAAGGTATTAACTGTTGACATATACCAGATACTCTGCTAAATTGTTTACATGTCTCATTTAATCTTCAAGACAAACAATGGGACTGAGCTATAATAATCCATTCTACACATAATAAAACTAAAGCTTAGTGAGCTTAAAGCATTTGCCAAGGACACAACATTAAAAAATGGTCATGCCTAGATTGAGAACTACTTTAGATTGACTCTGAAACTCAACTTCCTGTCCTGTATGTATGTCTATTTCTTTTAAAAGTTGGAAAGGAAACAGGCCTGTAGGCACTCACTGACTATCTGAACTGTACAAAGATTCTAAGTGTCAATTGATGTTGGAATGGGCAGGTCTATGATTGGTTTCTAATAACTGCATTGTTTTCTTGCTAACCAAATAAGCCATCATTTGGAAAAAAAAAAAGGAACCATGTCCTTAGATTCAAATACAATTTAAATTTTTAAAAAAATTGCTATGCACTGGAGAATAAAAGTTTAAACTATAATTTCCAGATGGTCTCTGCATATGAAAAGCAAATTAAAACCTAATGCACATAATATTTTCTCTAATTTTCTCAGAGTTATTCATAGAAGTTAAAAAGCTGGATTTGTTCCTATTTCTAAACTCTGAAGCACTATTCATGCCTAAATGCTAACAGGCAAATCAAGCGCAATACATACAGTTATCAAATCCACCAAGCTGCTCAGGTGTTGGCACAGCTAGCCAGAGGATATTTGGTATGAGATGACCTTAAGCAACCAATATGTGATTCTATAAAATCTCCATTAATGACAGGGGAGAAAGAAGCCTTCTTTAATAAAGAATGTATACCTACTTCCCTTTTTCTACATCTTTTCTAGCATTTGTTACATTTTTGTTTGCTTGACAACAGTCATTCCAACTAAGGTGAAATGACATTTTCTTCTGGTTTTTGATTTTCATTTCTCTGATCATTAGTGATATTGGGTATTTTGATACACTTGTTAGTCATATGTATGTCTTCTTTTGAGAGATGTTTATCCAAATCATTTTTTCTAATTTTTTTTTTGGTTGTTGAGTTCTTTTATATTCTGGATACTAATCCCTTTTTGGATGAACAGTTTCCAAACAGTTTTACCTCACTCTGATGGTTGTCTCTTTATTCTGTTGATTTTTTGCTTAGTTGCAGAAGCTTCTTAGTTTGTTATAATCCCATTTGTCTATTTTTACTTTTGTCTCTTCTCCTTTCAGAGTCTTATCCTCAAAATCTCTGTTTAATACCAATGTGTCAAAGGGTTTTCCTTATATATTTTTTTCTTTTTTCAGTAGTTTCATAGTTTAAGGTTCCACATTCATGTTTTTGATTCATTTTGAGTGCTTACTTGTATGTGGTACAATGAGATATAGAGGTCAAGTTTTATTGTCCTACATGTGTATATCCAGTTTTCCCAGTACCATTTATCAAAGAGATTATCCTTTATCCAATGTACATTCTTGGCTTTGTTGCAAATAATTTGACTGTACATATGTGTATTAATGTCTAGGTTCTCTATTCTGAACAATAGATCTCTATAAGTCTGATGTACCATGCTAGTTTTGTTACTATGGCTTTTTATTGTTTACAGTTAGGAGTTATGATGTCTCTAGATTTGTCTCTAGATTTGTTTTTGTTCAGGATTTCTTGACTGTCCTGGGTCCTTTATAAGTGCATATATATTTTAATTTTTTATTTCTGTGAAAAATGCCATTGGTATTTTGATTAATATTTCATTGAATCTGTGGATCTATTGTTTGGACATCTTCACAATATTATTACAATCCATTAACATGGGATATCTTTTCAATTTTTCTGTGTCCTATCATCCTATCTAATTTCATTCAACAGTGATACATCATTTTTAATAGTCGTTTGGTGGCATATTTAGTTTTTCAACATACAGAATTATTATGTATAAACAGGTAATTTGAGTTCATTTTTTCCTATCTATGTTTTTTATTATTATTTTTTCTTGCTTAATTGCTCTATGACTTCTAGTACCTATTCAATCAGACTAGTGAAAATTGATACCATTGTCTAATTCTAGATCTTAGAGAAAATGCTTTTACTTTTTCCCTGTTCAGTGAGATTTTTCTGTGGATTTGTCATGTATAGCCTTTACCATGTTGAGGTATGTTCCCTTTGATCTAATTTGTTGATGTAAATTAGTACAGCCACCATGGATAACAGTATGGAAATTTCTCAGAAAAACTAAAAATAAAACTACCATGTGATCCAACAATTTCACCACTGGGTATTTATCTAAAGGAATAAAATTGTTGTATCAAATAGATCCCTGAATTCCCGTTTATTGCAGCCCTATTCATAATAGCCAAGATATTGAACCAACCAAACTGTCTATTGATAAATAAATGGATACAGAAAATGTGGCATATATATATAATAGAATATTATAGGCCATAAAGAGAATGAAATCCTGCGCTTTGCAGCAACATAGATTGAACTGGAGCACATCATTCTAAGTGAAATAAGCCAGACACTGAAGTGTAATGCTGCATATTTTCACTCATTTTTAAAAGCTAAAAAAAAAATATCATTCTCATGAAAGAAAAGAGTGGAATAGTGGTCACTAGACACTGGGATGGAGTAGGAAAGAAATACAGAAAGGTCAGACAATAGGTTTGAAAATAAAGTTAGGAGAAATCAGTTCTGGCATTCTATAGCATAGGAGGGCACCTATAGTATATGATAATTTATGATATATTTTCAAATACTTGAGAAAAAGAGTCTGAAGGTTTCTAACACATAGGAACAATGTTTTAAGAGGTGGAAATGATAATTACACCGATTTGATCATTACACATTAATTGTATGTATGTATCAAAATATTTACTTTATCCCATAAATATGTACAAATATTGTGTGTCAATTTAAAAATAAACAGAATGTGATTTATCTTGATGTAAAAAGCTGCCTTGTGGTTTTTTGGAAAGTCATCTTCATTGAAAAAGAGAAAATCGTCTCCCTCTGGAGTTGCTTCTTTACATCTTCAGCATCCTCCTATCATCATCACATGAATACTTATATGGGTTCTCTTTTGAGAGGCGGAGATTGTGTGCTTCACTTTACAAAGGTCTGAAGTGACCTGAAAGCTGCTTTGAGAACTTGGAGTGAGAAGTCAGTGGACACTTTAGAAGGCAGAGATGAGGGCTGCCCACCATTTGGTAGCTTCCATCACCACAACACACCAGGCACCCACCTCGTTAAGCAGATCCTGAGTATTTCAAAGGAACTTAGAACATTGGGACTTTAAAATCCAGTTCTGCACCATTCAGGCCTCTGAATCAGGTTCACCAACATACTTTCTGTTTCAAGGCCCTTCCATCTTGTCTCTCTTGAACAGAAACTTTTAGGGATTTATTAGGACTGAACACATTTGTTAATTTGTTTATAAAAGTTCCTGCATACTTGCAGC
The DNA here is from genome assembly GCA_028644305.1 of Xerus rutilus. Classification (NCBI taxonomy): domain Eukaryota; kingdom Metazoa; phylum Chordata; class Mammalia; order Rodentia; family Sciuridae; genus Xerus; species Xerus rutilus. Next base: position 37,732,842 of record CM053404.1, read on the forward strand.
TGTTAGGACCTATGTAGGCTTTTGGACCTGGTGCTTGTTTAGAAGAAGGTCTCCTCCCTCCAGGGCTTATTTGGGGTCACCTAGACTTGATTTCCAACTCCCTGATACTTGCTGCCACACTGTAATACTCTGGGTGTCTCATTTTCAACTACTCTCCCCTGTTCACTTCCATGCTCCCTTGCTGATTGCATCTCCAGGAAGATAAATCAAATGGCATTGCCTAAGCAAGGACAATTCATCCTATATTCTCCAAACTATCAGAAGCTGATTAAAACACAGATATTTGGACCCCATCCTCTCAGGCTCTGATTCAGCAGGTCTGAATGGGGCCCAGGAATGTGCATTTTTACCAAGCTCCTTCCTGCCACTGAAGCTTCCTATCTGAGGACCACATGTTGCTTAGCACAGACTGAGCCCATTTGTCTGTACCTCATCTCTCCCAAGTCCCTCTGCTTCAAGGACAGGGCCAGGACTAGAAATTCAAATCTCCCAACTCTTACTGCTGCACCACAAATTCTTAACTAAATGTTAATAAAAGGGAAAAAAGGAGACCAGACTATTCTCTTTCTATCAGAACAAAATTGAACCTATGCTGAAAATCCATAATTACTCCTAGGGTCAATAGCAGTATCAGTTATTCAGGAAATAACAATCTTGGCCTAAGATGGCAAGGCTGTGGCTCTTTTCCTACTAAGCATGCTCAGTGGTCAAAGTCACAGGATAACAATGATTTAGTAAGTACTGGTGCTACATGTTTGCCCAAGCCTTTTGCACAATTCTACATATAGATTCTTTATCGACACAACACTTCTTATTCCTTACATACAATCTCTAAATATTTCCCTTTAGTATATATTTGACTTAAAAAACATGGAGGAGAAACCACTAGATATAGGCATTGAGCAAAGCTATACTTCTAGAAATAATGCTGCATTTCCACCACAAAGTTGTACTTTATGGTTTGCAAACCATTCTTAATACATAGGGTAAATTTATGATTAAAATTATTAAACTAAAAATTACTTTATAATTTCTCTTTCCATTCTGTTCAAGAAAAGATTAGCAACATGAATATGCAAAATAAAAGTGATCAATCAAATATAGCAATCGTTTTGACTCCTAGTTTCCAAGAAAGCCAGAAACAAACATGTTCATATGGAAGCTCCACTGTCAGCAGCAAACACTGAAGATGTGTGACTATATGAGACCACACAGGAAGGGAGGAAAAGGGAGGAGAATGCAGAACTTGGTAGGAAAAGGGAGGTCATAAAGTTGGCATTTTAGGAGTTTACAATACAAACACCACCACTATCAATACATAATGGCTGAAGAAAATGTCATTGAATTTACCAATTAAGGCCATTGGATGCTTTAAAAAAAGCAATTTCCAAGGATCAAGAGAGTACACATCATAATAGAAACATTAAATATGGTAGTGAATTATTAGAGTTACTGGTCCTAATTGTAAATTCTAAAGTAGAAGCACTGGAAGGCACAAGGTGGTAACCAGGGATATCAGCGATCCTTGGAGGAATATTTCACTGCAGGGGCCAACCTGGTTTACCATAAACTACAACGGGGAAAGAGGAAGACTGAGATATACACTAGTAGAGTAAGAGAGTAGAAGGGATCAGAGGCATTAATAGAGGATCAAGCTGAAGTAAGGATGTTAGTCCCATTTTCCTTAGATTAGATTGTGTTACAGGTCACAAATATTCGTAATGCCCTGTTGCATAGAAGGCAAGCCTTAGGTTTGCTTTAACCAGTGATATGTGAACAGCTATGGAATATATTGTCTGTAAGAAGCTTTCAGAAATGATAGATTGGCTCTGTCTTCTCTTTCCTTATGCCTGAGAATCAGCATGCTTATGTAGTGGCCATTTAAAACATGAGAACTGTGAACAGTGCTAAGCAGAGCTGAGTAGAGCTGATAAGAAACAAACATCTCAAAGATGCCAACAGTAACATAAAGAAAAAAAAACTATTACAAACCACTGTGATTCAGGCAGTTGTCTATTCAAACAAAATGACCAAATAAGTAAAAAGAGATATTTACCAAGAAATATAAGAGAGTATCCTCCAACCCAGGCAAAAATGGTGTTTCTTAATATCCTTAGGCATTGATAATTTTATTTAGTATATTCAAGTCAGCATATAGAAATACCATCATTCTATTTTCAAATGGCATTATTGGAATATAACTCATATACCTACAATACACTTTTTGAATATGTACAATTTAATAGATTTTAGTATATTTACAGAACAACTCAATCATTACCACAATCTAAATTTAGGGTATTTTTATTACTCCTAAAAGGAAAACTTATACTCAGTAATGTTCATATTTTATCCCATTTCCCAGTCATAGACAACCACTAGTCTACCTGTTGTCTGTGTATATTTGCCTATCCTTGACCTTTCATAGGAATTAAATCATATAATATGCATTCTTTTGTAGCTGTCTTAATTTATGAAAATAGATGAACTTCAAAAACATGACAAGTTCCTTTCAGAGCAGAAACTCCATTTTTTAAAAAAATGTCAACTTTTTTTTCCAAATTTTTATTTGTGCATTATTGTTGTACATATTGATGAGATTTCTTGATACATTTTCATACGTGCACACAATATATCAATATAATTTGGCCATTATCTCTCCTTAGCATTTCCCTTTTTCCCCATCTCTCACCCCTTGGTTCCTTTCCTCTACTGATCTCCCTTTGATTTTTAGGAGATCCCTCCCTACCTTGTTTTCCTTTTTCCACTCTAGTTTCTGCATAGTAGAAAACATAGGGACCCTTAACCTTCTGAGTTTGACTTATTTCACTTAACATGATGGCCTCTAGTTTAATCCATTTTCCTGCAAATGTCATAATTTCATTTTTCTTTATGGCTGAATAAAATTCCTTTGTGTATATATGCCACATTTTCTTTTCTTATGCATCCACTGATGGACACTTAGGCTGGTTCCATAGTTTGGTTATTGTGAATTGTGCTGCCAGAAACGTGAATATGCAAGTATCACTGCAGTAAGATGACTAATTCTTCAGGATATATACTGAGAAATGGTATAGCAGAGTCATAAGGTGGTTCCACACCTAGTCTTTTGAGCAGCCTTGATACTGATTTTTATAGTGGTTGTAGTAATTTACAGTCCCACCAACAATATAAAAGTGTTCCTTTTCTTCACATCCTCTCCATCATTTATTATTTGTATTCTTGATGACTGCCATTGTGACTGGTGTAAGATGGAATCTCAGTGTAGTTTTAATTTGTGTTTCTCTAATTATTAATGATGTTGAACATTTTTTCATGTGTTTGTTGGCCATTTGTATTTCTTTTTTGAGAAGTGTCTGTCTAATTCATTTGCCCACTTATTGATTGGGTTATTTGATTTTTTGGTGTAAAGTTTTTTAAGTTATTTATATATTCTGGATATTAATACTCTGTCAGAAGAGTAACTAGCAAAGATTTTCTCACATTCTGTGGGTTCACTTTTCAGATTCCTAATTATTCCTTTTGCTGTGCAGAAGTTTTTAATTTGATGCTGTCCCATTTATCAACTCTTGATATTTTTTCCTTAGCTTTAGGGGTCCTATTGAGAAAGCCATTGTTTGTACCTCAATTGTTTTCTTTGAATATGTATGTAGCAAACGTATATGTATATATGCCATGACTCATAATAGCCACTATATCTGTGTGTATGCTTGTCTGTGTGTGCATGTGTATACATGCCTTGTGATAACCCTGAGAGCTACCAGTATTAGTCCTAAGTTTCAGACAAAAAAATTGAGGTACCACAATTTAATTCATTCAAAGTTGTAAAGCTCTTAAGTGCCAGCACCAGTAATAAAAATCAAGTCAGTTTGACTTCTACGTTTTTCCCCCAGTCTATTGTATAAACTCATATTAATTTCAAAGGTCTATTTCTCTAAAAATGTCAGTTATCTAAGGATATTAAATTGGATAGTGGATATCCTTCAACTTTATGCCATGAGCCTTTCTACATTGTTTAGCACCAAAAAAGAAACACAAGAGAATGGTGCTGTGCTTTCCAAACAGGCAAGGTAATTTAAAAAGCAGATAAAAAGTCGAAAGTAATAACAAAAGGAGCCTGTCTGAATATTGAAATGTAATCCACTTCACCCAATCAATTATTCCCTACATAAAAGAATACTAAAAAAAGATTAGACGGTTCTCTTCTATTGTTTTTAATTATTTCCAAGTTTACATTGGTAAGACATATAAAAGAACATAATAGAATAAGTTTAAAGGACTTCAAACTAATTTTCAGGAAAGACACAGGGCATCACTCTGATCTCAAATAGCTGGAGCAGTTCTGTGATTGCTGAACACATAAAATCTCTCCTAGTTAACAGAGGTTACTGTGCCCTATTAAAGAACTTAGAATCCTTGGTAATATGGGCATTCCTAATATTTTTCAGTCATCTTATTATTTTCAAATAAATTGTACCTTAAAAATGTATTCTTCAAATCCCAAAGGAGATGCGACTAGGAATTTCTGACAATTAATTCCAACCACTTCAGACTAGTCCTCTTCTCTCCTTTTCTTTTATAATTTAGTTTTTCTGCTTTATCACAATTTCAGATTCCCCAGAGTTGTTGTAAGCCTCACCAGAATCATTGGCCTCCTTTATTTAGTTAATTTGTCATTAAATCCAATTGATTCAACTTTATCAAATTTTTGAACTCACACACTCCATTCCTATCTCCTCATCTTAGCTTATGACTGTTCCTGTGTTCCCAAACTGATCTCCCTAACTGCAGACTGCCTCTCATTCATTTATTTTATTTTGTTTTTCCCAAATTATCTTTACAGAGCAATTACTATTCTCTTCTTGCTGCTAAGAACCTTTAAGTTTCCACAATTGCCTTCTAAATACTATAATCTGAAAGGCAATCCATATTTTATATCACACCCAGCAATTTTTCTGTAAGTGGTCAAGGGCATGGACTCTGATGTTATTGATTGAGTTCATTAGCTTATCTTGAAACACATTAGGCAAATTATTCATGGAAAACATTGGGATTGCTGCATCATGTGGTAGTGTTTGCCAGAACCAGCCATACTGTTTTCTCTTGTGGAGGTGCTATTTTACACCCTCATCAGCAGATCACAAAGGTTCCAATTCACCCATGTCCTCATCAAACTCATTGTTTCTCCTGGCCTTTGTGTTTATTGATATTAAACATATTTTCATGTGCATATTGGCCATTTGTACATTTTACTCAAAGAAATGTTTATTCAAATTCTTTTCTCATTATTTAAAAAGTCAAGTTACTCATTTAGTTGTTCTTGTTGAGTTGTAGGAGTTCCTTGTATATTGCTAGAAATTCACTGCTTTATTGGATAGATAATGTGAAAATATTTTTCCCCATTTCATCAGTTAGTTGCCTTTTCATTCTACTGATAGTGACCTTTGAGACACAAAATTTTTCATTTTGATGTAGTCCAATTTATTTTTTTCTTTGTTGCCTGTTTTTGGTGTTACATCCAAGAGACTGAGATCATGGTCAAATATAATATTATTCTTAGGTAGTAGCTAGCAATGAGCAGTGAAATACATGGCAAGGTCACAGGTGTTCTTTAAATTATGTTAGAGTCTTTAAACTACTTTCAGTGTGAATGAGAAAGCAAAGGGTAGTAGTTAATACATAGAAAATATACAGAAGCAAAGGAGCTGATTGGAAAATATGTCAAAAGAAAAGGCTTAATGGGACTAACTCTTGACAGCATGTACTGAGGTTGGTGTGAAGGTGGGAATTGTGGCCCTTGGGGTCTACATTTGTCTGAGAAGGAAGGTTATTTTAGTAGCATGGGTGCACTCTGGTAACATCTAACCAGATATTGACCCCAGTGACCACATTAACATGGGATTGACTTGTTGATGAAGTCCCCTTAAATAGGATGGCCACCATGACAGTTCTGGAGAGGACCAACTAAGGTCAAAAACTCCACCACCCCACAAGAAGGAGGAGCTGCACACCTGATTGGCAAAGAGTGCAGAAGGTGGTCTCCAGTTCTCCTGGTAAACATCAAACAGTGATGAATTTGGAGATAGCATTGTCTCCTTTGTTGTTCTCACTCAGAGATGACCCACCCTCACTATCTTGAGAATGCTCTCTGCTTGAGCCTCATTTTACGTTTAATTTATTTTCACTTTACTTTCTCCTATAATAAAGTTCTCCTATATGGCTTCTGGTATCTGACTTCCATTTTTTTTTTTTTTTTTTTTTTTTTTGGTCAGAACTCAAGAACTCAAGTTTGGAGTTTCAGCTCCCCAATTTCCTGTGACATTATGAAGCTTCTCCCCTAAATATTCGTCTCAGTTTTATAATTTTAACTCATGTTTGCTTTTTTGATCCATTTAGAAGTTTGTTTTAATTGTATAAGGTAGGGGTCCAACTTCAATATTTTGCATGTGAATATCCAACTTCACCAACACCATCTGTTGAAAACACTGTCATTCCCTCATTACATGGTCATGGAAACTTTGTACAAAATCACTTGACTATATATGTAAAAGTTTAGACTTCTAGGCTTCTTTTCCATTTACCAGTGGATAAATCTACTTTTGGTCTTTTCTTTATAGAGAAATTTTTATTACTGATTGAATTTCCTATAGTTATATATATGTTCATTTTTTTTTATTTTATGATTCAGTCTTAAGAGGTTGCTTGTTTCTGGGAATCCATCATTTTCAACTTAGTTATCCAATTTGTGTATATTGTTCTTGATGCTATCATAATCCTTTGTATTCCAAGAAAACTGATGGTAGAGTTATCTTCTTTTTTATTTTTGAATCTCATTATCAGTCTTCTAGTTCTTAATCAATCTAGGTAAAGTTTTGTCAATTTTGTTGATCATTTTTAAGGAAAACGTCTTATTTCTTATACTGTTTTTCTGTTTTCTTGTCAGTATATATTTGCTCTATTAATCTTTATTATTTCTCTTGTTCTTCTACCTTTATTTCTATATCCTAAGATATAAAGATAGGTTTTTGATTTGAGATCTTGATTGGTATTTCTTTATTCTTTGTTTAATTTCAGCACTTTAAATATATCATCCCACTATCTTCTGGCCTACAAAACTTCTTATAAGAAATTGGCTGATACTTTCAAACGTCACTATGTACTTAGAAAGTACATGAAAAATTATTTTTGCTGTTTTCAAGAAACTCTGTCTTTAACATTTGATTATAATGTGTCAGTGTGGGAAAATTCAATTTCTTGTACTTGTATATTCATTTCTGTCCTCAAACTTTGAATGGTCTACCTATTTGAGTTTAACAATTCTACTGAATTTTTCAATTCAATTATTTGACTTTTTAACTCCCATAATTTCATTGTGTGTGTTTGTGTGTGTGTGTGTGTGTGTGTGTATCTTTGTTGACACTGTCATTTTGTTCACATATAATTTTCCTGGCTTTTTTTGTTGTTGTTCCAGGGATGGAACACAGGGGTACTCGACCACTGAGCCACATCCCCAGCCATATTTTGTGTTTTATGTAGAGACAGGGTCTCACTGAATTGCTTAGCACCTTGGCATTGCTGAGGCTGGCTTTGAACTTGTGATCCTCCTGCCTCAGCCTCCTGATCCACTTGGATTATAGGAGTGCATCACTGTGCCCAGCATCCTGACTATTTTTAGTTCATTTTTCATGTTTTCCTTCAGCTATTTGAGAAAATTTAAGACAATTTTTTAATCTAGTCTATTTATCTAGTATGTCCATGCCTGTGTTTCTTCAGAGACTTTCTAGGTATTTATTTGGTTACTTTGAATGTGCCATATATTCCTGCTTATTACATGATCTCTGACTGAAAATTGAAAACTTGTAAAAACAGCTGCTTCTCCTAGCCTTTGAAAACTGAGCCATGCAGGGAAGTATGTTCACCCATCAGCTGGCTGAAGGTTGACATTTTTCCTTGGCCTTCTGTAAACATGTACATTCCCTGAGCCTGTGCATGTGTACTTTTTCCCAACTCTTCTAGATACATGATGATTTATAAATGCCATAATTTTTCTAAGTATCTCTCTGCTTTCTCTTGGCTTTAACTGTTCAATCATATTTTTTTAACAGGTAATGTCTTGCCTCAGGAGCCTGCAGGTGGTCTCCTTGCTGTTCTTATGAGCCATGACCACTGCTTCCATGGTTTCCTCTAGACTGAGAAACTTAGATCCAAGCCTCTTTCTGCTTTTTGAGTCCCTACATAGGTGACACAGAGACTAGTCCCTCAGGCAGCCTGATGGCAGGTTAGACTGTGGCAAACTCAGTCCTCTTTGTAATCTCCAGTTCTCACAGGGGAAATGGACACTGAACCTCCACCTATTTCAAACTGTGCTGCCTGGCAGTGGGGAAGGGCTGAGGCAGTAACACATGATAACACATGATTTCCTGTTACTTTGAATGTGCCTTTTTCTTTCCTTTCCTTTCTTTCTTTCTTTCTTTCTTTTTTTTTTTTTTGGATTGAGTGTTTGATTGCTATATCCTTGACTTATTCCAGAGCTCCTATAAAATTATTTTAGTCAGTTTCTAGTTGGTGGTGTTGTTTTTGTGGTTTAAATATTTCCATGGGGAAATCTTTCTTACTGCTGTCACTCTCTATCTCTTGATTCTTATAAACCGAAAAATAATTTTTCACCCCTAACACAGTTGATGTGTCTTTCCATGATCCTGCTACATTTTGTCTTTATGATCTATTTATCTTCTGCTTGTCTTAATACTCTGGTCACCTTTGAAACTCCTCAAGGACATAGAGCAGTTCCTTTCTTAACCTTCTAAAACACCCAGCTCAGTGTCTGGCTCTGAGGCACTCAATTGTAGCTTGATGAATTGGAAGCTATAGAGACACATGCCAATGTGCGTAAGTACCAGGAGTGTTGCCGCCACTTTCCTTGCTGTACAGTCAGAACATTGCTTTGGAATGTGTCAACAGTTGGGTGTGTTCACAGAGAGCCTGCAGTGATTTTGTTGAAATTGGTGTATTATTAGGCTAGCAGGCTGTGTTTGGAAATTGCAAGCCAGCACATTGTGCATCAGCCAGAAAGGAGCAGCAGCACCACTGCCCTGCCATGCCTGCGCCCCTCTCCCTTCAGAGAAGAGTGGCTATTGATTCAGAGAGAGAGAGAGAGAGAGAGAGAGAGCAGCCTTGCTCCTATTGTTGGTCTGGCATCTTCAAGAGATTCTAGGAGCATTCCTGCCTTTTTCAAGAATAAAGGGGGGAAAGTCAAAACAGCAACAAAACAAGAAGACAGAAAAAGAGAAATCACTGAGTGTATGAGTCACTCAAAGTTTGAAGAGTATGAGTTTAAAGTAAAAGACTGTAGAATGGTAATTAATTCTTATTATCTGAGATAATGGATAAAGAAAGGAGAGAAGGGGAGACATGCTTGGCTTTCATTACCACACACAGGACTCCTTCAGAAGAAAGAAGTTAAATGCCTCCCCTGAGGTGTCTGTTGTCCTCAGAAATGAATTAGTCAAGTAGAAATGCACATTATTTGGACAGAGATACTCAAAGGGGAATTGCCATAAAATGGAGATATTTGATAATTCATTTGAAAATATTATATTAAGTAGCCCAGATCCTAAGACAGCATTTTGAGAGAAGACATTGGAAATCAGCACAAATTCTCTAAATCAGTCTCTTGCTTTTTTATTCTCTCTCTTTTCCCCTTCCTGCTCCTCCTCCTCCTTTATCCTTGTCTATGTCCATCTGTCTGTCTCTCTCCTCTTTCAAAAACCATAAACAACTGAACTCCCAATCATCACTTTTATGCCTCTACATGTGTTTTTGCAGAAAGGAATTCTTCCTTCATTTAATTAACAGATTTTGAGAGCCTCCCTTGCTATCTCTCCATCTTGCAATGTGTGTATCTGTATGTAAAAGTACACATCCATATTAAGAACATTTGAACGAATTATTTTAACATCCCAAGTTTGAGTTCCCAGATATCTATTTAATTTTTCAAATAATTTTCAGATTTTAGATATGGCAAAGGCATATTAAGAATTTGGGCCAGGTTAGCTTTAAGATTTAAAGAGTTGTAGGTCCATAGAACAACTGTCTTTGTTATCACCTTGTCCCCACCACTCAGTCTCACTGAGTAGTTTGCCCTACTTGGCACAAGCACAAACCCTCACAAAAGAGATGCTCACTAGAAACTTGTTGAATGAATTCATTGTTGTTTGGCTCCAAACTTTAAGGAATCTGAAAACCTCAGTTGTTAGTAAGATCATTTCAGATTTAATTCTCACTGATGTTATGCTGGCAACTTTTCTTTGAGGATGTTTAGGACTATTGTTAATCAAAATATATGTATGCACAAGGTGTCTTGTAGAGAAGATGTCATTTAAACTGGGCCAGAGGAGGAAAATTAGGAGACACCTTTATAATGACCAGTATTTTTCAATAGTTCAAGTGTATTGGAGGCCAGCAGGCAATCATATACCAGAGAGGACTTTCAGCAAGGCTGAGCAGAGGGTCAGAAAAGAAGAAGTAAGTCTTCTAGTTCACAAAAGAGCTGGAATCTGTGTCAGCTCTGGGTACATAATGGCTCAGGACCATGGCAGAGAGAGACAGCAATAGAAAAGGGGACTGGGAAATGACAAAGTTGTGTAGGCAGTAGACTGAGGGCCCCGATGGACTGAGCAGTGGAGGAAGACTTCAGGAAGGACATTGGAAACCTCTCATCTCAATTAATGACTGTTTCCAGGAACTGAAGCTGACTTAGTTTCTGAAAACATATAAGTGGGGAGAAAGAAGACATCATAGCTGAAGCCAAGTAGTGGGAGCCACTGGGGATCAGGGCTAGTGGTAAATGTGACTGTGGCCAGAAGACAGGGAACCTTATCAATATGACAGAGGGCTATTCCTCTATCCAGTTGTGTCATATTCACTATTTGAAACTGCCTTGGGGTTTATAAGCTTTCTTTAAAAAGTATCACTAGGCACTCATATGCCTTGGCAGACCCTATCCTGAGAATGCTGAATCCTTCTTGTCTTATCAAAGTATTATTGAACTGTCCATTATTTCTGTTTCTGTGGCTAAAACTGTTTAAATGATTGTTCTCTTTTATTGAGTACTTATTACATATTTTGCATATTATCATTATAATACATTCTTATTAGAGCAGAAAACTGAAGCCTAGAGAGGATCAGCCACTTGCCCAACATTACCTAGGGTATGGGCAGTGAAGTTAGAACTTTTATCCAGCTCTACCTGACTTTAAGGCCTCAATGATTTCAACCAAGTTCCCTAACTCTCATTCAAAGATGCCTTTACTTGAATATTAATGATCAATTAACCACAGGAAATATACAGGGAGAATTGCTTAGAAGAAAGCCAGAAACTCATGGGCCTTCCTTTATGTTATGTTTTATCATAGCATCGGAAGGCATGGCCTGCATCCCAGAGGGAGGATACTCACTTCACCTGAGAGTAGCTATGAGCATTGGCCCCAGAAACTCCCTCTTAACACTATACAGGGCAGAACTACAGCCCAGGTTTTGCCCAATTGACTGAAAAGAATGGAATAAAAACCACCAGCTCATCCCTACATTGCATTTCCTAACATGTACATTCAAAGACGCAAAAGATAAAATGAGCAATCCTGGTTTTATTTTTACCACAACGAAGAAAGTAATTAGGAGGAAATAAATATAATGATGATACTCACCTGTTTTAACCTTCTAGTGAAGGTCCAGTAAGCAAACACCTTGAACATTCAGGCACACAGGATTCCATACCTGCATACCCAAGCCAGTCATGCTTCTTGCTCACTCAGGAGTCATTAACAAGGCCTCCAAAACATCAGGCACCAGCCCTCTACCTCACAACTAGTCTAAGATTTGCTGCACACATTCATGCCTATTCCAGCCACCATGGCCATAATCCCACCTTGGACTTAATGTCTGTCATTATTTTCATTGAGATTTCTCCTGAAGAATGCTCTTGTAACACCATTTCACCCACCACCACCATTGCCAGGTAGCTTTGAAATGCTACTTGTCTTCTAAGTCATTTGATAAGCTTCCTGCTCTGCACATTCTTTGACTTTCTATGGAACCAGGGTCTTTACAACATGGATTTTGAGGTATCACTATCACTATCTCCTTTGTATTTCTTTCTGTGTCTGGTATACACAGATGGTCAATAAATGTGTACAGCATGAAGAGAATAAAGGGAAAATTGTAGGAAGGAAGGGAGGAAAGAAGGCAGGGAGGAAGAGACAGTGGATCAGCAGGAGTGAGACACGTATCTCCTTCTGTCTAAGAACCGATTTTTCAAAGCAAAATGAAAGAACTCCTCAGGGAAAGTGAATAACTGTGGTTGCCTTCTGAATTTATCGAAGGATGTGTGTGATGATTTGCGAGTGAGCTCATTTACTCCACAAAGAAGCTAAGTTCTAGTTGAACTGGTGTTTGTCTTTAGAAGCTACCAGAAACCTTGCTCAGCTATAGCAAGAAGTCAAGAACTTGCTTGATTTTCTTCCTATCATCCCACTGCACTGATTTAAATGCATAGATTCTCTCTCTTTCCTCTCAATATAACTCTCCTCACTCTTCCCAATGCCCTTGTAGTTTCTCCAGAATAATGGGGTCAGAATATCTACTTCTTTTAGCCACACTGAAGATTCAATTAGATGCCATACATCTGAAGCGCCTGCTGATATTCAGCGAGGCATTTCCCCATAGCACCCGCAGTTTGTTCTATTCCTGGATATAATTCAGCACCCTCTTCGTATAATTCTCTGCTCAGAGAAATCTGTCAGGTCTTTTTGTATCACTTGTCTCCTGGACAATGCCCACATATCCAAAGCAATTTCCTCTTTGATGCTGAGATTTAAAGAAAGGGAGAGAAGGGCAATAAAACAGGTGTAGGTCCACTGAAGTTCTCTCTGATAAAACCTTGCCATCCTCCATAACTGAGCCCCTCACCAATGTCTCCATCATATAAATTCAAGAGAACTATTTTATATCGCAGTTCAGAGTTATGAAGTCTACCGTTCCCTTGCAAGAACAGAGCAATATCACATCCAACTGCCTGCATGGGCAACCAATATGATGTGATAGAGGGAAGATAGCCTTGGAACCAACTAACCTGAGTTCAAATCTCAGTACTAATATCCTGCCTTGGTATAAGGTAATTTAACCATAGTTTGCTCAGTTTTTTTAAATTTATATAAAAGGAAGATCAATACTTCATAGGTAATTCTGAAGTTTCAATGTGATTGCTTTAGTGGCATGCTGCAAACAAGAACAAATGTTCTTTCCCATTTTCCTCAGGAAATGTGCAATCACAGAGCAATTATGCAAAAAAATTGTGGCATTCAAAACACACACACATACGCCATGGGTTTGCATGCTCACAAAGGTCATGTTATTTGTTTGCATAATGTCAAATGTCAAGTTGAATTTAACTCCACAATGTCCCTCTCTACCAATGAGAGAAGAAAGCCCCCAGTATCAGAGAGAGAGAGAAGAGAGAGAGAGAGGATGGCGGGGGGGGGAGAGAGAGAAAAGAAAAGAAAAAATGAAAAATTAAACGTACTTAAAATTGACTTAAAATTGAGGGTAAGTCCCTTCTTTGGAAATGGACAAGGTCTACAGTTCCAGTAGCACAAATGCATCAGCTCATCAGTCAAAAGCCATCAATTTCCATGGGTGATCTACTGCCCCTGTCTTTCTGTTCCCTCCAAGTCCAGCAACCCAGATCCCTGGGGCTCCTTGGTGCGGATTCACCGTCTTCCCTCTGAAAGCAGGCCACCTTCCTGGCGTGATTTTGAGGAACAGGGTGCAAGTTTCCTCTCTCTAGTATCTATAATCCTTCCTCCCATTCCCAGAACTGCAAATCACCTTTGGATCAAAGTAAAGCACTTCCTATTTTCACTTGTTTTCTTCAGAGAGACTCTGCCTCTTACGTCTTCATCATGAATTTGGTAGTATGGAGAAGATAAAATTAGGAACAGATGTACCTTGTATGCCAGGAAGACCATAGCCTTCTAGCTTCTTGAATAGGGATAAGACAAAATACATAAATGTAAATAAACATCTCAAAATTTTCCTGCCATAATAACAGTAGCAAATAGTTGAATAGTTAACATTTAATAAGCATGATGTTGAGCTCAAAAAGCACCATTCATTAAGCCTCTCTTCTGGAGAGCAGGTAAAAATGCAATAATAGTCCCCTGTTTCGTTGAGTTATAAAGGCTCAACAGTTAATCGAGCAAGGACCTCCTCATTGTGTTTGAAACCCCTTCCAGGACTGAAGCCACTGCCTTGAACTCCCATAGCTTCACAACTTCAACAGGGAACAGCCTGATCTTAATGTCATCTCCTCATTGCCTGATTCTGGTATAGAATGCCTAGCCTTTGGTATAGAATCCACTGACTCCACCTGCTTGCTAGGTCACTGTTCATCACTTTTCTGCATGGACTCTCTAGGTGGCACTGTATTGTTTATTGTGTTCTTCTAGCTTCCTATATGCATCTTCTTAGAAAAACTTTTCTAGTCCAGAATTTGTTTCATTTAACTCTCTTCGGACTAGTTGAAATCAGAAGATTCAGTCTCCAATAGAAGATAGATGTTGAAGTTAATTTCTTCCCAATAAAATCTATCAAGAAACAATAATAACAACAACAACAAATGGAGGGCCCAGTGTCCTGCTTCAGGGATTCTCTCCCCATTCCCAAGTGCCTTTCATGATGAATACTCTCTTCCTGAAGGAGGGCCTGGTGGGATGAGAATCTGGAGTCTACAATCAGAAATGTGGTGGTTGTGCTGGGCACAGTGGCACACACCTGTAATCCCAGCAGCTCAGGAGGCTGAGACAGGAGGATTGCAAGTTCAAAGTCAGTCTCAGCAAAAGCAAGGAAATAAGCAACCCAATGGGACCCTGTCTCTAAATAAAATACAAATTAGGTCTGGGGATGTGTCTCAGTGGTCAAGTGCACCTGAGTTCAATCCCCAGTACCAAAAAAAAAGGATAGGTGGTGGTTGAGCTGAAAAATGTGTTATTCCAAAAGCACTCAGAGTTGGTATAGAAAGAAAAAAGAACAAAGGCTGGAGAAATGAAGGAATAATCAGAGAGTGAGAGTACATAGATCATTCATCAGGCAGTAAGATCAGAGGCAGGTGCTTGGAAGAGAGGTCAAGCATAGATGAGGTCAAGGAAGTGAGGTGAGGAGAGCAGGGCTAATGAAGTCGGGCACATTGAAACCTCAGTCTAAGCAGAGACCTGTGGACCTGGGTAACCATTCTGTGCGGACAAGACTCATCTCTCTGAGCAGCATTAGATCCTTGGAGGTTACAGGATATCCTCCCAGGCTGCACATATTTGGAAGCAACTAATGTTCCCTGGATTCTTATTTGTACCTGGTAGTGTCTACCACATGCTCTACTTTATCCCACCTTTATGACTCACTTTTTATGTAGACATGAGCAGGTCCATTTTAAAGCTATTAAAAGAACTCTATAAAATTGACGTGATGCATCTATTTCCACAATTAGTAGACAGCACAGATCTGCTTTCTATACTACCCTGTTCTGCTCCTCTACCTCCTAACTTCCAGGTCTTGAGCCCAAAACTTGGGCTTTCCTTTGATCCTGATTCCTTTCCTAACATCAATAAATGGCTGCTGCAAATCTGAGAACTGCTCAGATACAGCCTTGCTAACTGCTTTTCAACCCTGAGCACTCAGGTACACAGTGGGCCTTCACCCCTTATTAGTGGGAGAGAAACACTGGAATTCCTAATGATATACTGTAAAGTTAAACCAGTAGTTTGGGGAAAGACAAAAGTATCTAAGGGCTAGTGTACTCTAGGGAACTATTCCTTGGGGAAGCAAGTCCTCTCTTCTGAGAAATTGGCCCACTTAAAACATCCTCAAGGGAAAACTGTTAATTTGACACCAGATTGGTCAACCAGAAATCTTCTTTAAATGTGCTGCTTCTCTGCTTCAGCCAGAGCCTAATTATGACCCTAACATGGCTGTTACTTTCTGCTTGCCTTGTTATTCAGTTAATGGTCCCATTATCATTGACCTTGCAGCCACTCCTATATCAGAAATACTCTTCATTAAAGTGGAATTTTGAAAAATAGTTCAGCTACAAACCACACCCCAGGATACTCTTCACCACTGTTACCTGCCTCCATCAGTGGGTAGAGCCCTGGAGGGCTGTGAAGAAAAGTCAGAAACCTATAGTCATATTCTGGTTCCTCTAACTTTAATATATGTGGGAAGTAGGGCCAGGCACTTTTTCTCTGCAAGATCTGGATAGTATTCTTTCTTCTTTAGTAGTTGCTGTTGTGAGGGCCATACAACTCTTTAAATTCCAAAGCACCATACAGAAGTTTGTATTAATAGTGTATTCGGAGCTACATTTTTCTGCCAATTAATTGAGGGATCCAGCTCCTACTGCCTCATTGTGCATTGAATCTAACATCTTTGTTAGTCAAGATTTGTCCTTTTAGCCTGGAGGTGCAAAGCCCCTGGTGCATCCATTAAAGTTTGGAGGGCTGCTGACCAAGTGGGCTACTCAGCCCTTGCCGTGATCTTGGCTGGGCCCAGGTCTCCAGCTGAGCATCCCAGGGCCAAGCCCTTTCACATATAGGCTATTGCCACAGTGACAGAGAAGACTGGTTCTTTTAGTTCCCTGTGATATAAATATCCAAGATATCATGAGCATGTGATTTTCTTCTCTTTTAATTGGTAGTTTGGATTCCGCTGCACAATCAGCCTTCCCTCCATCGAGTCAATTAGCTCCTGCAAATGCACTGGGTGCTCTCAGGCTCTATAATTATCACTTAGTGTCAAAAATTGAAAAGTGGAAAGAAGCAAACCCTAACCATATGACTTGGAGGTGAATGTCAGCCTTTAAAAAAAAATTTTCCTGAGTTTCATTCTTCCTAGTTTCTGCTTCTGCATGGATCTCATTTTGGAAGGACAATATGAGTCTACAGGTCTAAAATCTGGTGATTTAAAAGTCACCTGACCACTCATGTTAGTGGAACCCACTGAGCCTCCATTTTCTCATCAGCCTCCTTTCCCCCACCTGATTCAGGAGACTTGGGT
Source organism: Xerus rutilus (assembly GCA_028644305.1). Taxonomy (NCBI): domain Eukaryota; kingdom Metazoa; phylum Chordata; class Mammalia; order Rodentia; family Sciuridae; genus Xerus; species Xerus rutilus. The sequence continues at coordinate 37,749,945 of CM053404.1, forward strand.
AATGAGTCTCCTGAATGAATAAAATGAATAAATGATTGATCTTTAATGAATAAAGATCGAAAGCTAAGTCACACAATTCTGTAAACTATGAAAGTCTAAGTCACCAAAACAAACATTAGAGAGCATTATTATTTCACCTGATAAAATATATTTTTTTAAATTGGAAGGACAGGAAGTTAATTTGGAACAACACAACAGCCTGTTACCCAGCAACTGCCACCCTCTGAGCCTCTCTCAGATCAATGCTTCTCAAGGCTCACACACTGATATAATGGTATCTGTTTTAGTTTATAATCCAACTTGGTTTGCCCGGTAAATCCACAATTGTAGATGCAGTTAAGCTAGACAACACAGGTACATTGGCTCTGAACTCAGACAGATGAGGGTTTGTCTCAAGGCTCTCATGTGGTAGCTATATGGTATTCAACATTGGGATTCTTCTGAAGGTCAAGTGAGATCATTTCAGAGTAATCCCTCTGTTAAGGTTACTTCCTTTCCTACCCAAATCTTTACAACATGTGAAACAGTCAGCATGTGAATTAACAACGCTAACTGACATGATCAAGGAAGATAGCCACACTCAGGTCATCGCATCTAAATCCAGAGCTCTTCCCACTGCTCTGTAGCCATTGAAAAAGAGAACTGGGATTAAGGCTTCCCAGCATCAATGGTGCCCTCAGGCATTTAAGGGGAGAGAGAAGAGCAGCTTGGATGCTATTCTAGACAAATACTTTAGCCACAATTAAATGTTGCTACTGTACTTAGGACAAAGGACAAATGATCAAAGAAGACTAATTATAATGAATTATGATCCCTCTCTAAGTCTGTGCTTGATATTTCATCTTCCATGCAAATGGATGACAAGGCTGAGGAAATAACTGCCTGCCATCTGTCTAAAAATTCAAAGTGGTAGCAAAAAGTGCTTGGAGGGCAAGGCAGTTAATGATTAATTAACATCTTAAAAGCACTGCTCACTAGTCAATCTCTCAGTACATTCAACTCTAAGGAGGCCAAGAAGAACTAGGGAGCTGGTGTCTATCCATTCCAATAGGACATTCTAGTAGGTGTACACTTAATGAAGAGATTAAACAACACAGTACTCACAGGTTCAAGACCACCTCTGTTTCTACCTGGCTCTTTTCTATTTCCAACATTAAAACAGCCTACCTGGCCCAGTTTCTGGCATCAAATGAAAAGGAAAACAAAACAACTGAGTGACTGGTAAGATCAATTCCAGACTTATGTAGCAGTGTCTCCTGCCCAGTATGCTCAGAATCAGATTCATTATCATTTTCCCCAAAGCCTTTTGTCTTACACACCTGTATCAGGAAGTGGCACTGCTATGTACACAATTCTCAGTCTCTCCTGATCTGAGGAGATACTTGAGAGACTGTCCTTTCCATTCCCCTCATTTAATGAGATATAGTGTCCTTGCTATTTGTCTAGTTCATTTCCTCCTCTAGTTATCACCCTCATGGCTGAAGTTCAGGACGCATATCACTGGTCATCTTCTTCTCCCCAGCCTCCCATCCTCCAGCTTACACCTCTCCATCCTATCACCTAAGTTTGCCCTTAGAGTACCACTCATAAACTGCAAATCCAAACAGGAAAGTCCCCTGCCTGTTGTTCTTTACTAGCTTCATGACATCCATTGCAGCTATTTTCAAATTCCTTATAAGTAGGAGGATCTTAAAAAGTGTATGCAGTCTTTGGAATAGGTAAAGGTAGCACAATAGGAGTAAACGAACGGAAAGATTCTTGGAAGTGTTGCTGCTCCTCCCTTAAGGCTGCCCCTGATTTCCTTGGAGGGCTCAGGAAAATATTTTGAAGCGCATGATGCAAAGTCTCTCACAGACTCCCTCTTCCTCCATCACTAATTCAGTCTCTAAAAAATAGGTCATATTCCTAGTGCAAAAAAAATTATTGTATGCTTAATCATTTTATAGGAGAAACCTTTTACGTTTGAATAGGGCTTCAGAGTCCATAAAGAATTTCTATATGCCTCATTCAGTTATTCAAATGATACTTATGAAGTCCAAGCTATGCACAAAGCACTGTGCCAGGTGTTTCCAGAGCAGAGTAAAAGAATTTTTCTCTTTTCTTTCTCATTTAACTAATAGCTTAATGGGGTGGGTAGGTAAGTAATAGTTGGAATTATGTGAAAGAGTAAGTCAAAACTAGTCAAAATTAAGCAATGATGTACAGTGTGATCTCTAAGTTATATTCCATTGGGTTTGATCCAGAAATCAGCTAATGGGTGTGACAAATGATACGCTGAAAATATGGGACCTAAGGAAGCTAAGAGGAATGATGTGAAAATCTGAGCAGGAGACTGGAAAAAATGTCCCAGAGGAGCAGAAGCTTGATCTACAGTAGAAGTGGTGGTCATGGTGTTGTAGTTGTTGGTGGTGAAAGGTGTCAGCCAGCAATCCAAGAACACATACAGAAGCATGGCTTAGAGACATTTTATATGAAAAACAGCCCAGAAATTTTTAGATAGTCCAGTGAAAAGTATAAAAGAGAACACACGATGACTTCTCCAAATACAGGCTTATAGGGGAAAAGAGGGTCCTCACACACTGATGTTGGATTGCATAACTACCTCAGGTAACATAGGGATTTCAGAGTCCCTATTACCACCAGGTTCACAGCAACTGCCTGCCCAGCTGGGGATCCTGCCTGCTCCCTAACAGATTCTCTACACTGCTGATCCTACTGCTCATGGATCCAAGAGAAGCCAGAAAACACTATTGAGGCAAAGGGAAGAACAGGAAGATGTAATAATATTCATCAGATAATTAGCAGCTTGCAGTTTTTCATTACATACACTCTGTGCTATATGCAGACATGACTTATGCCATTATCACATTGTTTAAAATGATTATTGTTTTCCTTATGTTATGGAAAGTAAGCCAGCAGGTTAAGCAATTTACATATGATGAAGCCAGATCCTAACCTCTCAAGGCTCCGCCACTTAACTCTTCAACATTCAGTGTGTACATGGCTCCACAACCAGTGTACCAAATTCAGTCTTTAAAAAACACCCTTTAAGGCCAGTAAACGCTATTGTTCCTGTTATACTGATGAGAAAAACTGGCATGGGGGATGGAGAAAGAGAAAGTAATGGAAGAGGACTTGTGGAGAAAGTGAGAATGTACAGGAAGTAAAGAAGGGAACGATGCCTTCTCTGCCCTCATTGGGGAACAGCAGGAAGCAAGTCTCCTTCTGCTGTGATTCTGGATGTAGTTTGTCCCCTAAAGGTTCATGTGCAGAAGGCTTTGTCTTCACTGTCTTAGTGTTAAGATGGTAGAAATTTTAATAGGTGGGACTTTGTGGGAGGTAATTAGGTCATTAGTGAGCACCTCAGAAGAGATTAATTCAGCTCTCATCAGTCTAGTTCCTGGGTGAGTGGGTTGGTATAAAAATAGGGTGTCTGGCCCCTCCTTGCTCTGAATTATCCCCCTTTGAAAAATGATCTGAGTGGAACCAAGGTATTCTGAGAATTGAGGGAACTATTGCTGTTTGCTATGTTCCAGCCCCTGAGTAAAATGGCATTCCCAAAGCACCATGGCTGGCAGGAGTTGGAGTCGATAAATTTGTCACTTTTGGTAGATGTTACCTTGTATTTAGTGGACATTGTTGGAGGGTATTTATAGGGAAAGCATAGGCTAATGTTTAAGATCTTGAGAAATAATTCAGTAGAGACAGAGGGAGTGTGTTTTTCTCTTCTTCAAGTATAAATGCAAGAAAGAAAAGATATTTTGAGACTGTAGACTTCCTGATGAAGTGAAGGATTGGGTCATCCCATTGTCTGAAAAAATGTTCAACACATAGTAGGTGCCCAACGGATGTTACTCTGGATGGATGGATACATGTATATGCACTTGCTCGTAGCCCAATCTCATCAGTCTAGAAAGTCTGATACCAACAAAAATAAATGTATTAATAGTAGTAGAAATTAGTAGAGTGCAAGGCTTTTCTGTTACAGGAACTTGGAGTATCAGCAGGGCCCACAGATCACAGCCGTGCCTTATAAGGGCTGGTAATCATACCAGAATGGTGGCAACTACAGAGGCGATGGCAGATATAGCTCAGGTTACTGTGCAGGTGACAGCGTAATGGCAATAAAGAATCAAAGAGATTCTTCACTGAGATTCTTCAGTGGCCAGCACCCCTAGGGTATGGCATGGAAGTGTGGACGTGAAAGCATTTTGATAGTAGCCCTAGCCATGGCATGGGGCAATGATGCTCTGGCTAAAGTGTGACAAGTGGGGTTCGATCTATGACATATCATGGGTAAATAGAGTCAGTGTGGGAGGCTGAAGGCCTTCCTCTTCCTCAAGAGAAAGCAATGCAGCTAAAAATGAAAGTACACACTTTAGTAGGTCCTTGTGTCTCTTCTTAGGCTGCTGAGACCTGGAGAAGTCTAGATCTTAGATGACTGTACTATTTGATATACTCTATGTGAATATGCCAATTCCTTTACTGCAAAAAATGATATATTCGTTTTTTCCTTTTTTTAATTAGAAAATGATGCTAGCAAAAGGCTGAGTCTAGGTTTGGGAATTTAGAAGTAGCATAGCAAGTACTTAAATCCAGGTCTATCTTACTCCAAAGTCTATGGAATTTAATCACTCTTCTTTGTTTCCTCCTTAAGGAGCAGAGCTAGGACTCAGCCCAGGTTGCCTCTGGTCCCAATCTCACCACTCTTTTACTTCATTCTCTGACACCATCTCTTTCCTTTTTGTTCACAGGCCAATCTCCTAATGATCTGTGTGTGTGCGTGTGTATATACACACTTTTGTCATACATATTAGACTGTGAATTTTGCATGATGGGTGTGGTAAATTCTTTAAGGATATGCTCATTTTTGTACTCTGGCACCTTTGAAAACACCTGAAACAGTGGGTGCTTAAATGAGTGTGTCACTGATAACGAAAATAATAGAGTAAGACTATATAAAGACAAGGAGGGTGTTTTAGTCAGCTTTTTCAGCACTGTGACTAAAGGATCTGACCAGAGGAGGAAAGCTTTATTTGAAGGCTCACAATTTCAGAGTTCTTAGTCTATAGAAGGCCGGCTCCATTCCTCAAGGCTCAGAGTGAGGCTGAGCATCATGGTGGAAGAGGGTAGCAAAGGGAAGCAGCTCACCTCACCGTGATCAGGAAACAGAGAGAGACTCCATTCTCCAGATACAAATATATACCCAAAGCCACATCTTACCACTTCAGTTAATTCCATCAGGGATTAATTCGACGATTAGGCTAAGGCTATAACCCAGTCATTTCTCCTCCAAACCGTCTTGCATTGTCTCACACGTGAGCTTTCGGGGGGCACCACATCTAAACCGTAACAGAGGAAAAACACTCCCTAGAAGAGTGAGATTTTAGTTTTTAATCTCTCATTCCTCTAAAGAGCTTATATACCTTGGTTCATTTGTTTTCTCTCTCCAGGTGGATCAGCAGGACAGCAAGAACATCTGCCCCCTGGTTGGGATGGGAACCATGTGATGGACCATGCAGTCTTTGTTAAGCACTGATTTCACAGGGTGCAAGGAAGGACCTGGGAAATACACAGCACACTTTTCAAAGGTCTAAAGTCCTGAAGACCACTGGCAGAATGCCCTAGCTTCCAGGCCTTCCCCATATCATGGTTTGCGCCTTTCCTGAATTCTTTTCCTTCAGATCTGAATTACGTGTTCTTTTTAATCTGTGTTTTAACTATACAACAACTTAGAACCAGGATACTGGGCCTTGGACCCTCCTTAGGACATTTTGTTTTTTTGTTTTTTGGGGGTTTTTTTGGTATTGGGGATTGAACTCAGGAGCATGCGACCATTGAGCCACATTCCCATCCCTATTTTGTGTTTTTATGTAGAGACAGGTTCTCACTGAGTTGCTTAGAACCTCGCCCATTGCTGAGGCTGGCTTTGAACTCATGATTCTCCTGCCTCAGCCTCCCAAAGTGCTGGGATTACAGGTGTTTGCCATCGTGCCCAGCTCCTTGGGACTTTTTTACTGAGGAAAATGGTCTAGGTAGGTAAAGGAGTTGACCTTATCTTCCCAAAGGTGCCCTGAACTTTTCACTCCAATGACCAATGTGTTTTCCACAGGAAAATGGTAACCTAGAAGTGCCCCCACTGGTATTCAGTTCCCTTCAGGGGTGTCTGTCAGGGCTTCCCTTCCCATTCTTTTGGCATATGAGGCATTGTGCAGTATGGAAATCAAATGAATTCATTTTAGAATAAGCAGAACACTATTGATTCACCATGGGGTTTGGTTCAGCTCACCAGGTATTGATGTAGCTGCTATTCTGTTCCCAGCTGGGTGCTAGATTCAGGAGACAAAGAGATGAGAAAGTCGCTTAACAGAAGAATTAGAGGCTTAGTAGATGAGATTAACTGAGGAGTCTGATAGGTGAATAGAAAATTACAATATGGTGTGATTTGCCTTAACAGATGCATGGAAGTTATTTATTAGGAATGATTATTTCAATCTAGAATTGACTTCGAAGAGATCCTAATGCTGTCTCTAAAGCAGTAAAAAATTGGATAGTTTTGCGGGCACTCAGGATTGCCTCAGGAATTCCCAGGAAAAGAAATTATATATTTCATAGCAGAGGATCCTAAAACTTCTGGCTGTAGGGCAGGTGGGGGAGCAGGGCTAAAAAAGAGATGACTACGGAACCCCTGGGGAAAGGCTCTGTTTTGCTGCACCTGCAGGTGGCCAGACCTGGGCCAGCTCACATGGGAGGCCTGGGCTCAGCAGGCATGCAGCTTACCAAACAATTTCTAAGGGCAGGTTTTGGGGTGGTTGGTTCCTTTGTTTGTTTCTTTGCATTAAACATTGAGCTTTTATCTATTTTAGTTCAGAAAAATCAGAGCAAATATTCCTAAATTATACTATCTGAAAGTAAATGATTGATTATTACGGGAAAAGACAAGCAAATAAACAAAAACAAAAACAAAAATTTACCATGATAATAGGGCTTTTTCTTTTTCTTTAAATGTGAGGGAAAGGGAAAGAGCACTCAGTTTTCAAGGGTTTAAATTGCAGTCAATAGTGCAGTGACCTTGGCTAAGTTACTAAATTACTTAGTGTCTGGGTCTCAATTTCCTCATGTATAAATGGAGATAATATTATCTGACTCACAGAGATAATGTGAAAAGTAAAGGAAGTACATATTGCAAATGTTTTCCCCAGTTCAATGTTTGCCTTTTCATTTTGTTTAATGTGGTTTCTGACATACACAGATTTCTTTAGCAGTTAAGTACCCAAATATACAATTGGCCTTCATAGTTCCTTTCATTGCATTCTTTGTTTAGAATAGTGTTTCCCTTTCCTGATATTAGAGGTGTCACCTGTGTTTTCTTCTTCTTTTGTAGTTTCACCTTATACATTTAAATGATTAATACACGTGTAATTGTGTTTGCTGAGTGTTGTGAAATGAAACAAGAGCTAACTGTTTTTCAGCTGAAAGGTTGTACGGTATATGTCAGTTAATTGATCTTTTCCTCATTGATTCCAAGCAGTAGGTTAATGATACTTTACACAGTTACTCTTGAAGCTTTGCATGTAGTCTTCTCAATCTCCTTCTCAAATTATTTTAGTACTGTTTTCATTTTTTTAAACTGAACATTTGCATAGTATGTATTCTGCATTCTTTGTTTCCAGAAACTTCATGTTTGTCTTCTTTATTCTACCTCATAATTGATTTTTAAAAGAGGAAAAATCTCATCATAAAGATAAAACGTAGAGAGAAAACCAAAATTATTAGAGATAATAGAGATAAAACAGAGAGAAAACCAAAATTATTAGAAATCAATAAGAATAGATAATACAGATGAAATGCATTGCCTATAAATGCATTATCCATGAAATGGGACTACCTTGACCATTCCCCATTAAGCACTGGTGTCACTGAAAGGGAATTTCCAGAAGAGCTATAATTTCAAGGCTTCATTAGCACTGTGGGGATCTCTTGTATCTAATATCTGTATCACTGGGAAGCGAGTACCCACCATCACCTAGCAATTGACCTGAACACAGACACAAATATTACTGGTAATTGTCGTGATTTATTGAGCAATTACCATGGCCAGGCACAGTTTTAAGCCTGGAGTGAAAAAAAAATATGAGAATGAGCTTTGGATTCAGACAGCCCTGAAATCCAGTCCCAGTGTTATTATTATCTGTTGTGGAATCTTAGAAATCTATAGGAGTCCATGAGGAGTAAAAATGTTCCATGAACAGCACTTGGCTAACTCCCTACAGTGAACTTCCCTTGGAGCTAATACTTTAGAGGCATCAAATTCAACTCTCACAAAAATCCTTTGAGTATATAGACTTTTCTCTGTTGAACCAGACAGGCAAATAACTTACTGAATTTCTTACAACCGGTTAAGGTAGAGCCATGTGCAAATTAGGTTTCGTTGATACCAAAGCCTTATGCTTTTAACCTGTGTTTTATCTTCCCAGCATCTGTTCTCATAGTACAAAACCAGATGCCACTGATGTGTTGCACATTGGGTTTACTAGACATGAAATTTGTTATTTGAGACAAATTTGTGTGATGCTTAATTCAGGTGGTATCTTTGGTATTTCCAACCTTCGATTAATGCAATTGTCATAGAAGATGTCTAAAAAGTCATCAAACTTTATTTGTAGCTAGCATGATCAACTTTAAAATACAAACAAACTCTTACTTCGTTTTATGAAATGTGACTTCATGAGCTATGTTGGCATTTCTTGGGTAGACATAAAAGAAATGCTAAAAATATGAAAATAAAGACACTTTGTTTGGGGCTGGGATTGTAACTCAGTGGTAGAGCACTTACCTCACATGCGTGAGGCCCTGGGTTTGATCCTCAGCACCACATACAAAGCAATAAAATAAAGATGTTGTGTCCATCTATAACTAAAAAAAAATTAAAAAAAAAATAAAATAAAGACACTTCGCTTATCATTTGGCCTAGCTCCTGAGCACTCTTCTAATTACCTAGATTATGGTGAGACAAATGAATTTTTTTATTCTAATGTTATTAACTGTTATTATTATTATTATTATTGAAAAGATAAAATATTTTAAATCAGTGTCACGTTTTGCAACTCACATGATTTGTAAAGTTCATAATTTCGTCTAAGAATAATAATCTATGCTATCGTTAAGTTTTCCTTATTATAAAGACAAGAAAACTGAAACTCAGAAAGATGCTAAGATCATATAGAGTGATAGAGATGTCTGTCTACCAATCATTTATACTCCTCTCTCAAGAGTATAGAATGGTTGCTTGAACATCCTCCAAGCAAAGAACTAGATTTTGCAGAACACTTTGCACCTAGTGGGTCATGTAACTGACTGGAGGCTACTAGCATGTGAACAGAAGGGATAAGCAGCCTCTCAAACGTGGCCCATGGAAGAGACCGCATTTTCTCTTCCACAGTTGCCTAATGGAAATTGAGACTCAGGGAGACTTGAAAACTACATGATGAGTGGAAGAGTGCAAAGATCAAAGGAATCTGGTTCTTGAATCAATACATTAATATTTATATATGTACATATATAAGTATATATATATGAGGTATGTACTATATATTGTACTTATTATGAGAGGTCTACTAGAACTCTGTGGCAGAAAAACCTCCACAAGAGGTCAGTTGATCACAGCACGTTTTGACTGGGCTTTACTAAAAATGTGTTATCTTAGTCTTTCAGTGAATGGGCAAAACAGTTGCTTGGATTTCTCTATAGAAGGTGAAGAAACAATTTTCACATGGATATTATACCAGAGCAAAAACAAAAAATGTTTTTCTACTTGTAAAGCAAAATTCAAGCTGTGGATAATTGAAACCATAAGGAATCTATTTAACTGAGGAAAATGAAATAAATTGTATTTTAAACATTACAAGCCAAATCCTATGGATGTTAACCCAGAAGCTCATTGAGTTCTGCAAATGAGGATGTAGTATTCACTGCACAAACACAGCTGATTCAGCAGATGTAGTGAATATATAATCTGTCATGTTCTGGATGGACAGCCTGACTTCATAGTCGTAAACAGAATTATGTCTAACGGCCCAAGGCTAACACCACAAACAATGAAACACACCATTATGAGTTTATAGAACAAGGCCGGGAATACTAATAATTACTTCTATCATGGTGGGCTATAAATATGTGTATTAGACATCAGCAAGGATAATAACTCTGGTTTTGAAAAACATCTTAAGACACTCACAGTTTGACAGGAAAACATTAGAAGAGGCCATGCTGATTACTGAATAGAAAAGGTATGCATCCTACCTACCCATTGTGAATGTTTATAGATAAAATGTTTTTATTTTGAATTAGCAAACATGTACTGGATAGGTAAGATGTATACAATGCAGGTAGAATTCTTCAAAAACTGTCATGCTGGAAGGTCCAAGTTGTCATTTTGTGAAGCAGTGTATAATTCAAGTGGTCGTTGTTTCTTGGGGTCGACTTCCAAATTGTTTGATGTGTTTATTGTTGAGACACAATATATCTCAGAAACCCAAATGAGAAATCATGTATGCCATATCTTGAAATAGAATCAACAGGCTGAGGCACACAGAGAAAAGCTGATATACATTCTCTGTTAACATTTTCAGCTGCTGTTATTGATTTTATTTACATTTGCTGCTATTCCTCTGAGAAGCTACACAAACTACTTGTTGAGACAAATGCAAGGTTGGCTGCTTTATTTTACGAAATGGGAAACAAACACCCTGGCTCCCCACGCCATTACTCTTGGGTTTTGCTAAATTGTTTGCATTTATCAAGTAAATTTTCTAATGTTAATATTTGCCTACATGAATTCACCCTACCTTTCACATTCACAGGTGATTCTTCATTTCTTTAAATATTTGACAGCCAAATAAATTGTACTGTAGCACTTCTAGGATCCAGTGTGTATTAATTCAACCGAGACAAGTAATATAATATAGTCATTAGGAACATGCTCTCTGGAGCAAGTGTTTGGATTCAAATCCAGATTCCAACCAGAGATGCTATTTGAATCATCCCAGCAAGATATATAACCTCTCTGCATCTCTGTATCTTATCTGTGACATGAGGAATAATTTCCCCACAATTTTATCTTCCTTTGTAATTATTCTGAGATCGTATGAGTTAAATTATTTACAGGACATAGAACATTAAAACCACATAGTGAGTGGCATAGAACTGCTTGCTATTTCTGTTGCTGCTGCTACTATTCTAGGAAGAAACAGCTCATCAATAGCTTGAATAGACGGCAAGGCTTATATTATGAAAAAATACCTGATACCAACTTAATGATTATACAATGCTGAGTAAAACATTGGGGAAGAAACTCAAATAACAAAGAGGCACACTTGCAAATGGAGAGTAAATACGTCAGAGCACCTGCTAACTGCTGTATGCAGGCTGTCACTACAGTGCAATTTCTGTTGGATAAAATAAGATTTACCAAGAGAAAAATATCAGTGTAGAATTTGACAAATGATTTTGTGTTGAACACATTAAATCCATGCTAATTATGCTATCAATAAATGCATTTAATATGTTTTTTTTTAATCCACCCAAGAAGGGCATGAGAATAATTTGACTCAACAGCTTTATTGGTCTGATGAGTCATGTTTCTAAGAAGCCTTGGCAACCAAGGGATTTGATAGATGCTGTTAAATATCCTCCAGGAATGGGTGTGGGCCACTTTCTTTAGAAGGCAGCATCCAAGAGAGAAGTCAGAAGTTGTAGCTCTTGGTTTCATACACAATGCACTGAGGTTCCTATCAAGGAGAAGCTGGGTAGCCAACAGGCCAAGACCAGTCTGGTAAAGTCTTATTAAAGAACTATTAAACTGGGTGTGGTGGCACACGCCTGTAATCCCAGCACTTGGGGAGGCTGAGACTGGAGAATTGCAAGTTCAAAGCCAGCCTCAGCAATGGCAAGGCACTAAGCAACTCAGTGAGACCCTGTCTTTAAATTAAAAGAAAAACAAAAAAAACCACATACACAAAATAGGGCTGGGGATGTGGCTCAGTGGTCGAGTACCCCTGATTTCAATCCCTGGTACCAAGAAAAAAAGAAAAGAACTATTAAGGTTCACAGGCAATAAGAATGTACAAAATGACACCTAATGTATGTTGCATCTTGGAGAGGTTCTGACTTTGGGGCTCTATCATGAGTTTTTTCTGTACTCATTATGCCTTACGTACTCACAACAGCTCAGAAAAACCCATTGGAAGGTATGAAGCTTCATTTCCCAAAGAGAGACACACAGAGCTAATCAAGTCCTGTGTTAAACAAAACAGGTAGATATCTTTACTGCAGGATTTCTGAGAACTTGTTACATATTAATACATTTTTAACTTACTAGAGAGAGAGAGATTATTCAGAATTTCTCACTTATTTGCCTACAGTCCACTCCCCCTTTTTGTGCATGGTCTTGCAGAACTACTGGTTTTAAAAAAAAAAAAATCCACAGAGATTACTTTTATACAGCTTCTTTGTAAACTGATTACTAGCACCCCTTCCTGGAAGTCAGAAGCTCAGTTCGGCTCTCCCTGGTATGGAAAGCCAGCAGGAGTCCTCTGCTGTCTATGTCACTTCATTGAGAGTCTTATAACCCTGCCCGCTTTATCACCACACTCTTTACTCAGTCCTTCATATAAAAAGAGTACTCAAAATGTATGTGAATGAAGGAATGAATTAAGTGCATGATCACCAGAAGAAGCTGGGTAGGGAATGTGATCCTGGGATCAGATCTATGCCTAATATGGCCCAGTAATAAGGAGGTTCTGATGAGCTGAGAGAATACTTCCCTGGCAATGGGTCTTCTAAGGCCACTTTGGTCTATCCTAGCTGAGATGAATGTAATAATGCAAAAATTCATTCACAGATTGACTCATTATAGCTCTCAAGTTATTCTTTCTTTGTTATTGATTGAAAGTGCTAACTTTTCCTATTCTTATTCAGTATCCACAGCAATCTGGGAAACTAGATCGGTTCCAAGCTGAGACACATGCAAATATGTTCTCATCTTAGAAAATGAGGTTTCTCTTTCATTCAAACTTTTATTCACTCACTCACTCAATCAGTATTAAAGGAGAACTCACTGTGCCAGCCTAGGGAAGCAAGGGTAAGGAAAATCTGGCCTTTCTCCTAAAAGTCTCAAAGATCTTTTAGATATCGGCCAACAGACTTCCTGTCCTTGTAAAATGTCTTAGGAGGCAAGCAGCCCTCATTTGCCGAACTTCAGTTCAACTTGCCTCACCTGTCAGAAAGCTTCCTCTGCTCCCAGAAATGCTGGCTGCTGCCTCACCTCAGCTCACAACATCATCTGAAGCCTTGCTCCAGATGGCTCCTCTCAGTCCAGGCAGCTCCATCTTTTGTGTAACCCAGGCCCACAGATAGAATCCTGCCCAGGGAACAGAAGGAAGGGGTTGATGGCTGCCGCATTCCAGTTCTTCTGATTCTCTTGCTATTTTCCCTATCGATTCAGTGTAAAAAGTAATTACACCCTGAATGACAGAGTGTGGGTTGTATTACTCTTGAGAAACTACAGAGCTAAGGGTTGACAGTTGATTTTCAGGGCAGGCTCTGGTTTTAATCAACTTTTTGGTTGCTTTGAAGGTACAAATAGGATGTTTAATGACTTATATTACACATATATAAGAATATATATGGAGCTGGGATTGTGGCTCAGTGGTAGAACACTTGCCTTGCATGCGCGGGGTACTGGGTTCGATCCTCAGCACCACATAAATAAATAAAGGTTTGTGTCCATCTACAACTAAAAAAAACTTTTAAAAAAAATATATATGTATATATAGATAGATTTAAACAGCTGTGCATCAAAATTATTCAGAAAAAATTTCATCTGTACTGAATGTACACACTTTTTTCTTGCTATTATTACTGAAACACTACATAACATTTACAATGTATTAGATGTTATAAGTAATCTAAACATGATTTAAAGTATATGGGAGGATGTTCATAAGTTATAGGCAAATACTACACCATTTTATATAAAGAACTTGAGTATCCACAGAATTTTGTATTCTCAGCAATCTTGGGAACAAATTCTCATAGATACTAAAAGATTATTCTATGTGTATGTATGTATGTGTGTATCTATTTATCTATGTATGTAAGAATATCTATGTGTGTATGTATGTATATAAATATATAACACTGCTGGATTATATGTAATTATATATAATTATGTAAACATGTGCTTATATATACATGCACATATATATAGCTATATAAATTCACTAAACCTATAATTAAATGCAATACAAGTTGAATGTTTTTTCTAAAAAAGATTGTCAAATCCCATAACAGAAGATCATGCTGCAAACTCAAATATACAAAATAAAATACTGAAAAATAAAAATGAAAGGTATCATTAACAGAACCCATACGGAAATACTCACCTGAGAGAGGTAAGAAAATTCTAATCCAAGATAGCTAGTAAAAGGAGCAACCATATGTGGAGAGGTAAGATTTCAGTGTGTTAAGCACACATTCAAAATTGCTATATTCCCTAATTTTTTTCTTTAAAAATTAAATTTGTGATAACCATGAAAGTATATTAACATCTATAAGAGGTAGGCCCCTAAATGGGGACCATGTCTAACTACTTATCACATGTTCAGGTTCTGGTCCAGAGATAACACTGTGAATGCATATGATAATAGAAAGTGCAAGACTTTTATAAAAACTTTAAAATTACATATTTAATGACTCAGTCTAAAGAGGGCTTCTTTTCCCCCACTGTTTTATTCCTAGATACATTTAAGCTTTTCTAAAGGCCACACAAAGGGTGTAGGTACTGTGGGCAAACACTTGGAAAATGCTGAACCCTATGTACTTCTTTAAGAAAATCACATGCTAGCACATCATTTAAAATTTCAAAAAAGTTTGCAATAGTAGTTTATGATTATAATGGTTGTGAATGCCCCTCAAGCACTTACTGGAATCTTTGCAGCTTCATATTTCATAGAACAATGTAAATTTTGAGGGGAAACTAGATCACCTTTGAATACTTCCTCTATTTTGGCTAAGAGAAGCATTCTCAATGCACCATCCATCATTGATCCCTTCAATGAGCATTATCTTATCATTACTCAACACTTAAAAGATAGGACAAGACTATATCTATTGAAAGGAAATCCATACAGGATGTCTTGTGGCCAGTGGGGTGTATTGAACTGAAGTATATGTGACATGAAGACCTGTTTGGAGCTTTCTGACACTCATTCAAGCCATTCTCCATCCACTAACACCATCTGTAGAGCAAACTTCAGCTCTTCTGACACAGTGTTCCTGAATACCTTCAAAATTTAATACTATTTTTGAAATTTTCAACCCAACAAAACCTAGAAAGCAATTCAACTTGCTTGCTGTCAAAGTTCCTGATAAAGAGTTGACAGTCACAGAAGTGTGTATATGTGTTGTGTGTGTGTGTGTGCGCGCACGCATGTGTGTGTTGTGTGTCTGGGGTGAGAGGGAGTAGATAGAAAGAGTAATACATATAAAATCTCAAGGCATCCTGACTTAGGAAAACTGCATTGAAATGCAAGTGAAAGTTCTGGAATTCACTTATGCATCAAATAATTCATCCATTCATTCTATAGATAACTATGAAATACCACTTTGTGCCAATACTGCACTGGTTTAAAATCCATGCTTTCTGCCCTCTGGGAATGAAGAGCATGGTCCTGTCCATGACAAAGATTCCTAAGCAGATAATTGGAGTTCAGTTGAGTAAATGTTACAGTAGAATTATTAATAAAGAGCATTTAGAGCACAGGGAAGGAAGTGATTTTATCAGCCTAGGATGCAGAGGAAGTTTCCTCAGAAGTGCTGACATTAAGCTGTGTCATAAACAAATGAGACAGAGAAAGCCAGGGAAAAATGGTGGCCTGGGACATCAAATGCAAAGGCTGGGTATTCGGTGGAGACTGTAGTCTTAGGAATGCTGATGATTCAAGGAAGAATATTAATCCCAATTTAAGTGTCTCAGTGTTAATGGCTGATGATGCATGTTAGAATTAGGTAGTTTGAGGCTAGATAATGAAGTAGCTTGAATGTAAAGCTAAGAATGTTTTGTGCTCAGTAGAAATCTTTAACCAGGGTAGTAAAGTGACACTTTTCAGTGAATTCATGCTGGTGGAGAACATATTTTGGAGAGACTCAAATCAATGAAACAGATATTAGAGAAGTGTGGAAATAACCTGACTAGAGTAAATTAGAGAGCCAGACAGAAAGATCTACTCTCCATTCATATATCTAAGGTATAGAATAAATAAGCTTTTGTGTTTAGTGATGTGACAGGCAGAGAAGACAGGGCAATTCAAAATATTTCCTGCATTTTTAGGTGGAGAAACTACTCGGATGGCTATACAAATAAGGAATCTAGGAACACAGCAGAAAGAAGATATTTAATGAGAAAAATTACATTTTAGACATGTGGCATCTCTAAAAAGATGGGCTTGTCGTTAGACCTCTCTTTCGATGAGTCTAGGGGAGAATTGAGAAAGTAACATTATGCTGTCGAGTAAAACTCAAAACTCTGTTGTACTTTTCTAGCACAGAAAAAAACAAATAGATAAGTGGAATAGATAATTGTGGCTGCCTATATGCAAGAAATGGATAGCCATAATACATATATCCTACTGCCTCCTTCAAACACTCAGGATCCTTAAGGGCACTTGGGTTGATACCCCTGGTTAACACCCACTAGGTATCTAGAAGGCATACATGCTATTTGAGAGTCATCTGCCAAGGCAGTGCAAACACTGGGAGTCAATTATGTAGCTGTGGGAGAGTCTGTAGGGTGGCAAAGAAAATCAGCCTGGGGACAAGCTTCTGTAAAGAAGAGCTAAAGAAAAGAAGGAATTTCAGCCTTCCAAGTGTAGTTGTGTGTTGAAATTAGATAGAGGATATTAATTATCAACTGAATTGTCTGTATGATGTGGATTTTGAAACTAAATTAAACCCTTTATTCTCCTTAAATATTTGATCAGCCTATACAACACTTATTATTTCACATTACATGCATTCAGATCATTACTTATGCAAATCCACCTTTGTTGATTTTGCATTAAGTAATTTTACAAAGAGTTCGATAATAAGATCAGTCAAGGATTTGACCCACCACTCTTTATAGTAAATCTTCAGAAAGAAAAATGGACTCAGATATATGAAAGCAAGTGATCTTCCAATTGTTTTTTTTATGAACTTTCAGCAATATAGTTTCAATAAAACCTTTTCTGTTTTGATTTTCTCTGTCTTTGATGTTCTAAACATACTTTGGGACTTTTACACCTGCTTCTCCATCAGCCTTAAAACCTCTTCCAGTAGCTCTCCACAGCCTGGGCTCTCCTTGGCACTGTCTCGCCCACCCTAAACCCTTCCTGCTCCCCTACCTAATTATTATCTACTAGTCCTTCACAGTGTAGATCATGAATGCTTTGAAATTCTTGTTCTTCAGTAATATCAGAATAATGTTTTGAGAGAATGAATAGTTAAATTGATTGAGAAAAGGAGACAGAAAGTCTATCAATTCTTCTTTCATTTGTTAGCCCAATCTTTGTAGACAGATTCTTTCCGTTTACTTTCCATTCAAGATAATGGATGTGTTCCCTATGGTACTCCAAAGAAAATCTACTCACCCCTGACATTTTCTTCATAATGCAACCACCATGGGTGGAGTCTTTCTAAAGTCACAGTGATTTCCCAGGGTTGAAGATAATTGGTTCACATCAAGAACAATGAGCCAGAGCATAGATAACACCTCTTCATTGAAATTCTCCTAAATTCTTTTAGCCATAAAACCTTACTAGGTGCTCTCCCTACATTTATTGATTTGTTTGTTTGTTTGTTTATTTATTTATATTTTGAGACAGGGTCTCACTAAGTTTCTTAAGGCCTCACTAAGTTGCTGAGACTGGCCTTGAACTTACAATCCTCCTGCTTCCGCCTTCTGCTGAGAATTACAGGCATGTGCCACCATGCCCACCTATTGACACTTTGTTGATGGAACAATATAGAGTGTTGATTAAGAGCATGAACCTTGGTAAAAGAGAAAATTTGGCTCAATCCTAGGTTTGATAATTGAAAACTTTAGATTCTTGGCCAAGTTCCTAAAGTTCTTGGAGTCTCAATTATCCTTTCTGAATAAGTGGTTGTTAAAAAGATTGATAAAACAATGGGTACAAATCATTTATTAGAGTGCATGACATTATATGCTTTCAAAAATGTTTATCAACATTATTATAATTGTTCACATGTCTAGCACCCCAATGAATTATGAAGTTCTTAGAGGCAAAAGACAAAATTATTATTCACTTAGTTATCACCTAGAACAGTGTAACTGTCCAATAAATCCTTAGTACAAGAATGACAATCCAATTTACCCAGGCTGGAGGTTTCATCCTAGGTGACTCATCAATCATGACAGTGAAATTACAAGTGGGATACCATGGTGCTAGGGAAACCCCAAAGTCCCCCCTGGATCCTGACATCACAGAAGTCGTCCCAGGGTACTCCCCTGTCTCTTTTTCTACCTTCCCCTTTCTTTCTTACTCAGGTCTACAATGACACTGTTTAAAATTCAGTCTGTGATCTATAACCCTTTCTTCTCTGAGTATCACATTCAAATCTAAATGTCAGGAGGAGATGTAAAAGTCAAAGATATTCCAACATTACTTATCAAGAGAGACCTCTGCATGTCATTTACTGTGATTTGTCTCCCTCTAAAGGAGGACACACAGCAAACCCCATTATATTGACTTTGGGTTCAGTTGAATATTGAAACCATGGGGGCAGATACAGGCATGTTAGACACTGCTTTCAAGCAACCTCCATGCACATTTCTCCTCCATGAGTCTTATTTCATGAGGAAATCATACAAAAATAAGAGCTTCAACATTTGATGTTTTCCACCTGAAGCCTTTACTTTCCGTTTCTGATATGGTATTTTCTGGCTATTGACAAATAATCTGAAGATTATTTGTCATCCACAGATAACCTTGGGCTTTGAAACTGATGTGAAACCAGAAGAGCATGGAGACTATGCTGTGCTACCCTTCTAATTCCTCTCTGACTCCAGCCACTTAGGTCCTTCCTCAGTTGTTCAAATATACCATGATCCTTCTTGAATCTATTCTTTTGCCCAAGCTATTGTTCCCATCTGGACCCCTCTCTGCTCCATCCGTCTCTGTTCTTGGCCTCTCCATCCTGCTCATTCTTTGAGAACCCAGTTAAATGCCATGTCTCCATAAATGCATCCTTAGAGCAGGCTACAGTCCTTTCTATCAGTCCTACAAAACCCATATTACTAAGTATAAAAATGCTATCACTTGCAGCGACATGGATAGAACTAGAGGTCCATTATGTTAAAAGTAATAGGCCAGGCACAACCAACCAACAAACCAAAAATAAAAAATAAAAAAACAAAAACAACACATTTTATGTTTTCTCTCAGATGTGAAAGCCAAAACATTGGTGTCATACAAGAAGAGAGGTCACTAGAGGCTAGGAGGGACAGAGGGGAAGTTGGATAGAGGTCATTGTATAACAAGTATAGAAACATGGTTTGATAGTATTCTAGAGTACAATAGGAGAATATAATTAGTGACAATTTTTATTATAAATTTTATAGCAAGCTAGAAGGGAGAAATTTGAACTTCTGTAACAAAAAGAAATGATAACTATTTAAGGAAATACTAATTACTCTTCGATCATCACACATTATATACATATATTGAATTATCACACTATCCCCCATAAATATGTACAATTGTTATGTATTAATTTAAAGTTTTAAAAATAAAAATGTAAATAAATAAGAAATAAACAGCCATAAAATTACAGTCTATAATTATATTTGGTAATATGGCTGATTTAATATCTGTCTCCTTTTTTCAACTGCAAGCTCTATAATGCTAGGACTAAGATGCTTGTTTCACTTAAAGCACTTAGCTGTCTTTAGAATAGAGTTATCAGCACTGATACATATTTATTGAAGGAATGTCAAATGAAAAGGTACAAGTATTCAGCAGAAAAGTTAATATATATGCTTCAATCATTTACTAGAAATATTGGGGAGACCAGGTAAGTGAATGCAAATGCACATTATATCCTACAATTCTCACCTTGATAAAAAAGACACCATTACCACCTTTTTACAAATGGGGAAACAAAAAGAAGTGAGTGATCTGAGAACAACACAACAGCAATCTCAGAATAAGAGGTGCTAGAACTAAATTCTCCAACTCAGGAAGGAAAGCAGCTTTGTGGGGGACAAGAGCCCCTATTGCACACCAGGCATTCTGAATGAAAACTTACAAATTTCCCCAAAGTTTTTAAAGAGAGCTAAAGGCTATGTGTGATTCTAACACACACAGGAAGAATTTCCTTTTCTTGAGAATTATCAAAGTAACTAATTCCTTCCTGATTATCTTCTGTTAATAATATACCACACTTGGTTTTCCCCATCTAGAAATGGATTCATCTATCTTTGTTACAGAACTGTTATATTGCTGTACACCTGCTCATTTTTTTCTGCAGAACTAAAACAGTCACTGAACATGTGCAAATGAAAATTAGGAGTAATGGAGAGATTATCAAGTTAATACAAATGTTAAATAGCAAACCCCGAACTTGAAACTACATCTTCTGATTCCAAAACCAGTCGTTTTTTCTGCCATCCAGTTGACTAACAAATCATCCTTTCTCATACACAGGTGCCAATGACAGGAACCTGCTACAAATACTGTTTTCTGCAAAATCCTTAACAAGTATAGTAGAGGTTCATGGCCTCCACCTGAATACCAGATATATAAGTGGAATTCACACTTTAATATGATAGATTTATATATAACTTATTCATTTGGTTTTAAAAGTTAACATCTATTTCTCTCCTTGATACCAGCCAAATATTCTTTTTGTAACCCTTATTTATTCATCTTCAGCAAAATAACTAATGTTCAGATAAAAATATCACTTCTGAGAGTCTACAAAATTGCTCCAAGATTTAAACCTTTCTAGAAAAGAAAGATTTACTGCTAATCTTCTGTGCCTTAGGAAATTCACAAATTTCTAAATACAAAGGGATTTATTTGTTCTCCATTTATATGACTTGAAGTCACATTCTTTTCTGGGAAGAAATCCAGAATATGTGCACATTTTCGAAATTTAAGCTGAGTCAGCAAACAATTTACTATAGTCAGCAATGACCACAGTAAACAATAAAACTGCCATTTTAATCACTCTTGAAACTTAAGTATATATTTGCAATAGAGGCTTAAGAATTAGAGTGACACAATTTGAAAAAGTAAAGTTCTCATTGTCAGCTAATATGTAATATCTCATCTTAAGCGTTTAGCACTTTAATTTTATGTATATGGATGCAAAAATTATAATCATTTAGCAAGGGACCTAGTCTCTTACAATGACCAGGATTACAGACAAAATGGCTGTATTGGTTCGATAGTAATACAAGTTTTCATGGGAAAGTTACCATCTCCACAAGAGTCCCACGAAGTTATTTTAAAGCAAGGTTACAGATAAACATATTGGGCATATATAATTGCCTCTGAATTCCAAATATCTTAATGATAATGTTTCTTTCTGAAACCTCTGGAACATAGCAAGTCTCACAATGAACCAAAATAAACCAGGAAAGGGATATTACGGAAGAAAGAACCTATAATTAATAGGTCACCCTCCAAATACAGCATAAAAATAAATAAAAGTAAAAAGACTCTGAAAAAAATAAAACTGACAACATTCTAGAAGGCCCAATTATTAGAATAATGAGAAAAACAAAAATGTACATTATATATGAAAAATGAGATGTAATTAACATAAAGTTATTTATGACATTATTTTAAAATGGGCATACTGAGCAGTCCAATGATCATAGAAAAGATAATTTACCATTGTGAAGTGTTCTAAGTCCCAGATGGGTTTCCAGATATGGCCTACTAACCTTACTGTAGGAAACTATACTATTATAATATAAATACAATCAATTAAAGAATATAAATTTCTGAAACTTAATTCATGAAACCTAAATCAAAAAAGATCAACAAAACGATTTTTTTTCTTTAATAGCCAAATCTAGTAATCAGAGGACAAAAAGAACACTATATCCTGATTACTTGCACACATGAACACAAAATTCAAAGTGAAATATTAGCAATATGAGTCCTATAGTAAAAGAATAAAACACCATGACTGAACTGACACAATTCAAGCTTACTAATATAAATAATTTATTAATACAGTATGTTAAATGAGAATCACTAATAGGTAATTAATAAAATAAACAGCTACTCTTCATTAAAACAAAGTCAAATAGAAATCAGGAATGCACATTCTCAATTATTATTGAGAATTATTTTAGAAATTTTAACTAGGGCAGTCAGATAAGTAAATTAAATAAAAAATATGAATATCTCTGAAGAGTAAACATATTGATTATAGCTCTATTTACATGTATTATGTATACATACTTAGAAAATTATATAGTAATGTTATATATATATAATATATACGTACATATATAATATAGTTATGTATATTATATATATATATATATGGGGGAAGATTTCCTTCACACATATATATATATATATACGTATATGTATATATAATGTATATATATACATATATATACACATGTATATATATACATATATATAAGGGAAGATTTCCTTTACAATAGTCATCTCCTTTCAAAAACATACAGAAGGGAAATTCAATAAAAAGTTGAAAGATATAAATTTTTCCCATTTCTGGAGAAAAAACCCAGGGCCTTGCACATGGCAGGCAAGTGCTCTAGTACTTGGGTACATTCCCAGGGCCTTTAGGACATAATTAAAAACAAAACAAAATATAATAACCCCATACAATATATTAAAATCATATAGAAGAAATATACACAATTAGTGTTTTAAGTTTCTGAGACATCATCTCACATGCATCAATTATTTCCCCAAGTTAGTATTTAAATGTAATGAAATTTCAAACAAAAGCTCAATCTTAAAAATATCAAGCAATGATTGGGTAAATATGGAAGAACACATATATGAGAGGAGGCAAGAAAATTTTGAGGAAGAGGAAAAATACAAGATACCTTCTGTTTTTGGATTGTAAAACATCAAGCTACAACAATCAAATAATATGTTGGCAACTGATTGGACAAATAAGCCTCAGAAAGAAGTTGAAATTTCATAAATAAAAACAAATGCATATTAAAACAATATATAAAATGTAGTGCTTCAATTTCATGAGAAAGTCATCTTATTTATTTAATAAATAGTATTGATAGAATTTGTTAGGTATACAAACTAAAATAAATCTAGAATTTCTAAACAAACCATACTCCAAGATATATTCTAAATACATAATTTTGAAAATAAAAGTATATGAGAAGTAAATGAACAAATGAGCCCAAATCAAGATTGAAATTTGAGAAGCTATAAGGAAAAGGAGGTAGTGACATTGACTGTATGATGTTTTCAGCATTCTTACACATTTGTGAAAAAATAAATTGCTTGTTCATAAATTAGCATAGAATAGGTATGGGTTAAGGAAAACAAAGGCAGAAGCAAAAATGTAAATCACTAGTAAACAGATGAATGAACAAATTATCTTAATTTTAGACAAAAAAAAGTTATTTTAAAAATAGATTCAATTTTTTTCAACATCTTATTTGTACAAATACGTAAAAGATTCTGGAATTTTACAGAGTATGGATTGGCACATACATTTGGTTCACTAATACCAGGTACGTGTTGGCAGAGACATAGATTCAATCTAATCCATCTTCACTCTAGAAATAAAATCAGCAGTATGTACATCTTTTGGCTATTTTGTTTTTACAGGTTTTAAAAATGTAAGCCTGGATATATGACCTCAAGGAAATGATTGACCCTATTATCTGAAATTAAGACAGTGATTAAATAATGAGTTTGACTACATATAAGTATATGTAAGTGCATTTATATCCATGGAAGGATGTTCATAATTAGTTATTATGTAAAATATTCAAGTGTCAGAATAATATATATGCCATTATTTCTTCTTAAGAATCTCCCGTAGGGCACAGTGGCTCATGCCTGTAATCCCAGAGACTTAGGAGGCTGAGGCAGAAGGATCGCAGAAGCCAGCTCTGCAAGCATCCTCAGTAACTTAGCAAGACCTGGCTCAGAATAAAAAATAGAAAGATCTGAGGATGTAGCTTAGTGATAAAGTACCCCTGGATTCAATCCTTACTAACCTCTCCCCTAAAAAAAGGAAGAAAAAGAATTCCTCCTACATTTGTGTACATTTGGAGCAAGAAGATAAACACTAGTATGCTATCATGATTATCTCAGGAAAAAAAATGTTGTAATTAATATTTTTTTATCTTTATTTTTGGTACCAGTGTTTGAACCCAGGGATGTATAATCACTGAGCCACATTCCTATCCCTTTTTATATTTTATTTAGAGACAGAGTCTCCATGAGTTGCTTAGGGCTTCTCTGAGTTAAAACCGTGCACTGCCATAGTTAGTATTTTTAATAAATGTTTTGATGATTATTTTCAGAAACTTTAACTATTTGTGAGTAGGCCAGAAATAAATCCTTTTTATCATTCTAACTTGATTGCTGGTATTAAGGCAGTTAAAGACTTGGAGGCACTTCCAGAATGGTGGAGTAAGGACATCTAAAAAATTCAATCTTCCCTGAAAGATACTAAAATATTGGCAAATAATTTTCCACATCCACTTTGTCAAAACTCAATATTTGCTAAAGGCTTATAAAAATGCTAGAGTTTATTCAAGAAAAGTGAATAAATCTTCATAAGATCATTGAACTTTCTGGTGTTTAACCTTAATGTATCTTCATTTCCCTCTCCTTAACTCTCTAAGCTTGGAAATCAGCAGCCATAAAGTTTAGGTAGGTGTGAAATGCAGCAACACAGCAAACACCAAAAGGGTCAGAAGTTTGGAAATCCCCAGACATCTCCATCATTATAAACTGTCATTCTTTGAACTCTTTGGCTTGTCCTCATGGATGAACGCTGCTGGATTTATTTGCCAAAGCTGGGTTTATTTGCCTTGACTCAGGGTTCATGAAGTGAGAAACTGTATTCATTGGGCTTTGTTGAAAATAATCAGAGACATTTGTTTAAACCACACCTTTCTGATATGGTGACAACAGTTGGGGCAAACAAGATGCTAGCCACAAAAGAGCTTAAATATGAGATTTTTGAAAAGCACCAACTTATTCTTGGATGTCTAGACAGTTATATCCATGTGTATATTTGTGTTCCTTTCCAAGAAAAACCTGAGGGAGCTATAATATCCTTCCTTGGCTGACTCTGAGTGTTCCCACATATAGCATGTGAAGGATGAAACAGAGCTGCAAAGATGAAAAGTCAAATATGGAAGTCGCCTGAACAAAAACACAGAGCCCACTGGCCAAAGGTGGGAAACCCACTGGCTGAGGGATTTAAGGAAATCTACAATGTCATTATTATCTGATCACTTAGCAAACCTTCCAAAGACTTCAGTAACCACCCATGACTAAAAGTATTGATGATAGAATCCAGAATTAGACTATAAAAATCCCTAACAAGCAAACATTAACAAAACCCAAAACTAGGAGTAGAAACAATTAAAGAAAGTAGGGAGGGGGATTTATAGTTTTGGCACATTATATTATTTACAATATGAATTTAAGAAATGATACACAAACATGAAACCATGGTCTAAATACAGAGGGGCAGTCCCCTGATAAACGATGGTTCTACTTACAATTTTTTTTTTATTTTATGATGGTACTGAGGGTGATATGCATTTAGTAGAAACTATACTTCAAATTGTGATCTTTTCCCAGGCTATGCAACTTTTGTTGTGAAACTGGGTGGTAGCAGTTCCCAGCTAGCCATGCAATCAAAAGTAAACAGCCTGATACTCTGTAGTGCTGCAATGTTAAGCTATGTGTTTGTTAGTTCAGGTATACTAAATGAATCTTTTATTGATAATATTTTCAATTTATGATGGGTTTAATGGAACATAACCTCACTGTGAGTTGAGGGGTAACCATATTTATTAACCTACTGATGTTTGAATTATGTTCTATTTTATGGTCTATCCTGGAGAACGTTTCACATGAATGAAACAAAGAATGCTGAAATTGTTTAGGTGGAGTATTCCATAGATGTCTTTTAGATCTAGTTGGTTTCTACTTTTAAGTTTTCTATGTCTTTTTTGATCTTCTACCTAATTGTTGTATCCATTATCAAAAATAGGTGACCATAGTCACCATCTATGAATGCTGAATTGTCTATCTTTCCCTTTAATTCTATCATTTTTTGTTTCAGGAATTTCAGGCAGGTCGTTGTTGTTGAGCAAAGATATGTAATTGTCATGTATTACTGATAAATTAAAGATTTATTATTACAAATTTCATTATTTTCTGGATGTCCTTTCCAAAATGTGTATTGAAATTTAATTGTCACTGTAACATTATAAGAGGTGACACCTTTAAGAGATCACTAGGGAGGACTCTGTCTTCAAGAAAGTGTTAATGCTGTGATTTTTGGTTCTTTCAACTGACAATTCAAGTTTTCTCCTGTCTTCATTTTGTGAATGTTTCATTTCCACTATTTCAAAATTAATTTTAGTTAGTTTTTAATTTCTGAATTTCTATTTTTTCTTTTTTATAATTTCTATGCCTTTATTAGTTTTTCCACTTTGGAAAAGCCATTTTCATACTTTATTTCATTTCTTTGGACATTGTTTTCTTTAAGTTTAGGAGAATATTAAAACTATCTAATTCAACATCTTTGTCTAGTAGATTCAATATTTGATCTTCCTCATAAAACAGTTTTAACTGAAATTTTTCCATTTATATAGATAAATGAGGTTACAGTCCCAAAAATGCATTGTACATTAAAAATACCATAAGTTATCAATGCATTTAATGCACTTAAACTACAGAACAACACAGGACACCAGTGTACCAATTGTTTATCTCTGTGACTCTAGTGGACTTGGGGTTACAGCTTATTCCCATAAGTGTACAGCTTATTACACTCAGCACTGCAGGAGTGTATTCCCATATACATATCACTATCCCAATCAAAATTCTAAATCAAAAAATATAATTTATACTAATGCATTTCACTTTTATACCATAATGAAGTGGACTGATTATAAGTTCATCCTTTTTAAGTTAAAGACCATCTGTACTGGAATCATACAATGGATATTTTCTAACCACAATTCAATAAAAGCAGAAAAGTCTTTAAAGAAATCCACAAGTATGTAGAAATACACAAAACATACTTAAATAAACAATGAGAACAATATCACCAGTGAAGATGGAGAATGTTTTGAGGCAATATAAACAAAAAAGTAATATGCAAACAATCATAAGATGCAGATCAAGCAATGAAATACATACAGGTATAAACACCAATATTCAAAAAGAAGAAAGATCTAGACTCCTATAGCACGGGAAATAAAAGCAAGAATCAATAAATGGGATGGACTTAAACTAAAAAGCTTCTTCTCAGCAAAAGAAACCATCAATGAGGTGAACAGAGAGCCTACATTCTGGGAGCAAATTTTTGCCACATGCACATCAGATAGAGCACTGATCTCCAGGATTTATAAAGAACTCAAAAAACTTAACACCAA
>CM053404.1:37778159-37879249 GCA_028644305.1 Xerus rutilus
GGGGGAGGAAGGAAAGGGAAACGGGAATAGTAATGATGATTGATCGAATGGGTCATTACTACCCCTGGTGCATGTATGAAGACACAAATAGTGTGACTCTTTATGATTTGCAACCAGAGAAATGGAAAAACTGAGCTTTGTTTATGTATTATGACTTGAAATGCATTTAAATAAAAAAATAAAAAAATAAAAATTAAAATAACAATCTAAATTTGACCTTAAGAAACTAGAGAGACAAGAACTAACTAAAGTAGAAAAGGGAAAAATAAAGATTATATTAGATATAAAGTTAGGGAACAAAATATTAGAGAAACTCAACAAATTTCAAAGCTGATTCTTGAAATAGGTCAACAAAATTGACAGGTTATTAACTAAATATACCAAGAAACAAAAAATACAAATTATTAAAGTCAGTAATGAGAATGATGCATAATTATCAATCTTGGGGAATAATGAAGTATAAGGATTACAATGAGCAACTATTTGCTAACAAATCAAATAACTTAGATGAAATAGACAAATTCTTGGGAAGACATAAACAATAAAACATGCCTCAAGAATAAGTAGGATATTTGAAAAAATGTTTAACAAGTAAGTATATTAAATAGTCGTTTTAGTCATTTAAAAACTTCCTACAAAAAAAAGTCTGGGCTTAAATGGTTTCACTGATGAATTTTATCAAATATTTAACATGAACTAATTCTAGTCTTTCAGAAAATCTTACAGAAAAAAAAATATGAGGAAGAGAAAGGATCATTTCTTAAGTCAGTATGAGTTGAATATTACCCTCATAGCATAATGGAGCAAAGACATCAAAAGGAAAAAACAAACGAAAATAAGACAGAGATATGGAATCATAACTAGGATTATATAGCATGAACATATTGTATTTATCATATAATTTAATTGTTAATTTAACATCCTAAAATCATCAATACAGCACATCATATTAAAAGAACAAAGGACAAAAATGCTTGATAATTGTGGTGGTGATAGAAAAAATATATTTGATAAAAACCTGACACCCTTTCATGTTTAAAAAAAAAAACTCTCAGTGAACTAGAAATAGAAGAGAACTTCTGTACACTGATAAAGAGCATCCTCTATAAAAACCTATGCCATCAATTTAGTGGTGAAATATGGAAGATGTTACTCCTGAGATCAGACGAAACAAGTCATGATATCTGTTCTTGCTTTCTCTAGTCAACAGTGTCTTATAAATTAGCTAGACACAGTTAAGAAAAATTGTATAAAAAACAATCACATGGAAATAAAAATTAAAACAATCTTATTTGATATATATATCTTATATATATACTAACACAATTTTCCCTCTCTCTCTCTCTTTCTCACAGACACCTTTTTAACTAAAGAAATCTGTAGGGTTGCTAGATATAAGACTAATATACAAAAACGAGTTTTATTTCTATACTCTAGTAATGAAAAATCTAAAAATGAAATTAAGAAGATAATTCCACACAGGAATTCCAGTTTCCATTTTATCATGCAAATAGGAGCTTAAAAGAGATCAATCCTTATCACACACACAGATACACACACACACACACACACACACACACACACAGCAAAGCAAACTGAAAATCAATAACTCATCTTATATATATCAGAAAATTGAAGTCGAATGTTATATGACCACCATAGAAACTGAAAAGACAACTGAATACAGAAAATCATAGATTACTAGAAGCAGAAATATCCACCATTGGAACCACTATTATGTGAATAATTAAAGAGGAATTGACTAATTGTTGGGACTGAGTGTGTACTACTAAGTTCTAATGATGAAGATAGGAGAAAAAGAAATACCCTTATGCTGTAGTATGTAACACATTCTACATCTAAACAAAGCACACTGCTCTTAACAATTGTCTGCCTTCAAAGGAAACAATGTCACCAGAGAATAACCATATTTGGTTTTAGTAGAGCATCTCCAACCTGAAGGAAAGGAAATATACAACTCCAGCACACTGTAGCCTTCATCTTCCTTTGTTCCTCTAGCTATGAGAGGGAAAGCCAGCAATTATTTGTGAAGGTCACATCCCAGAGATGAAAGTTCACTAAAAGTTGAGACTTAAGTCATAGCTTATCACAGCTTGAGTAATAATAGGGGCCAGGAATAAAAGAACTGCAAGATTCAAGCACTATTTAAGAAGAAATCTTAAGGGAACCCAAAGACAACAGGTAAAACATGGACATTAGAAGAAATTTTAGTCTCTGACACCATAACTGCAGCAAACCATAAACAAAGCCTAACTCCTAAGCACATTAACATAAAATATGCCTTTAAAAGACCAATTTCCTGGGGCTGGGGTTATGGCTCAGCAGTTGAGCGCTTGCCTCACATACGTAAAGGCACTGGGTTCGATCCTCAGCACCACATAAAATAAATAAAGATATAAAAAAAATAGCACATCAAAAAAAAAAAGTTTCTTAAAAAAAAAAAAAAAGACCAATTTCCTCAGTTCTTGTTACTTAGTAGTACATAATGCCTGGATTTCAACAAAAATTACAAACATATTAAGATGAGAAAAAATGTCTAAATAGATAAAGCAAGCTCTCCAGCACCAGACATCAGAACCAGATTAGAATGAGCAGACAAGGAACTTTAAGTAACTACGGTTAGTTGCTAAGAACACTAATGGAGAACATGCAAGAACAGATAAGCAATGTAAGCAGAGAGATGGAAACTCTAAAAAAAATGCAATTGTTCCTTGTTATACATGGATGCTTGATTCCAGAAACTCCATAGATATCAAAATGCAAGGATCTTCATCCTTTATATAATATAGTGTAGTATTTGCATATAATTTATGCAGTTTGAATACATCATCCTAGATTACTTGTAATATCCAATAAAATGAATATGCAATTTAAAGAGTTATTATGTGCATGTGTAATAATGGCAAGAAAATAAGTACTGTACACGTTCAACATTGAAACAATGGTTTGGTTTTCCAAATACTTTTGTTTCCTAGTTGGTTGAATCCACAGAGGCAGAGTACATGAATACAGAGTACAGACGGTAACTGAACAAAAATAACTCAAAAATACTAGAAATAAATTTCACAAAAATGTACAAGTCTCTCACTTTGCAAGGAAACATTCTGAAACATTTAAGAAAATCTAAATAATTGGGATGACATTCACTGTTCATGAATCAGAAGACATAATATTATTTTGATGGTAATCATCCTCAAGTTGATGTGCAGATTCAAAGTAATTCTATTAAAAATCCAGCTGGCCTCTGCTAAAATTAAAAACAAATTGATCTTAAAATTCATAGAAAAATGCAAGTAAATTGGAATAGCCAAAAAAGTCTTGAAAAAGAAAAAAATAATTTGAGGATCTACTCTTGCTGATTTCAATACTCATTTAAAAACTACAATAATTAAGACTTACATACTGGCATGTAGATTGACATATAGATCAGTAGAACAGAATTGAGAGTCTAAAAATAATTCTGCACATTTATAGTCAATTGACTTTTTGTAACCGAGCTAAGACAGCTCAATGGGGTACAAAGAGTCCTTTGAACATATGTTGCTAGGACAACTACATTTTCATATACAAAAGAATGGATGTGGACCTCACACCTTGTAAAAAGTTAACTTAAAATGCAACTGAATGTAAAATATAAAACTGTGAAATTCTTAAAACAACATATAGGATTAGATTTTGTGACCTTTGGCTAAGCAATGTTTTACTTGAAATAACAACAAAAATATATCAACAGAAACAACAACAAAAAACAAAATGGGTAAATTGAACTCTATCACAATGAAAGATTCTACTGTTTCAAAGGATAAAATTTTAAAAATTGAAATAATATCTCCCTAAATGAGAGAAATATTTAGAAATTGAAAGATATGTTTACCTTCTGTCTTCCCACCCCACCCTAAACTCCTCCCATTTCATGGCCCTGCCATTCAAGAGGGCCTGCCAAAATTAACAAGCTCCTCTAATGACCTGGTTATGCTAAGTTCATATAAAAGCCAGATCCTGGAGGTGGCTTGCAACCATTTTGTCCCTGAAGATGTGCCCCTCTTGTGCTGAATAAAGCATCGTTGATCCATGAGTATTCCCTCCATTTTCTTTTTCTTTTTGTATACTCTTTCGTGTGCTTTCAGAAATTATCTGCCTTATAAGAGACATGTATTCAGAATATATGAAATGTCTTAGCAACAGAGATAAATAATTCAATTTTAAAAGTGGGCAAAGAATTTAGATATATTTCCAAAAACTACATAAACGGCCAATAAACACATAGTTTCTCAACATCATCATTCATTAAGGAAATTCATATCATAACTACAGTCGGGTACCGCTTCACGTCCAAAAGAATGATTAATACAAAAAAAGCAAATGTTAACAAATATTGATGAGGATTTGGAGAAATTAATCCCCTCAAATTTTTGTTGGCTGGACTTGTAAAATGATACAGATACTTTGGAAAACTGGCAGTTGTTCACAAACACAGAACTGCCTATGATCCAACAATTCCATCCCAAGATACATGTCCCAAAGACCTATGGCTACACATAAGTAACATACAGATGTTCATATAAGCATTGTTTGTAACAACCAATAAGTAGATACAAACCAAATTTTCGTCAACTGTTGAGTGGATTAACAAAATATGATATATTGTACAATGAATATTATTCAGCCATAAAAGGGAATATAGTACTGATTTCTGCTATAATAGGAATGAAGCTTGAAGCTATGCTAATTTAAAGATATCAGACACCAAAAGCCACATACTGCATGGTTCTATATATGTGAAAAGTACCAATTAGGCAAATATATAGACTCAAAAGGTAGATTAGTGGTTGCTAGGTGAAGGGTAATGGGTAATTGTTGACTGATTACTGATGAGTATGGGTGTTTTGGTGTAGCCATGAAAATATTCTAAAATTAAATAATGCTGTATTCTAAAACTAAATAATGTTGATGGTTTCAGAATTCAGATAAAATACTAAAACCTTTTGAATCATTCACTTTAAAAATGAAATATTATGGTGTGTGAATTGTTTTTTCAAAAGCTCTTTAAAAAATCGACTTGAATGTGCCACTGCAATTCTATGATACATTTGTAATAATAATTACTGTTTGATAGTGTATGTTTTCCCCCACCTATAAGATCCAGAGAAAACTAACAATTTTGGTAAAATTAAGAAAAACTTAAACATTCACTCTAAGTTTCATTTCAGTCAAGTAATTGATCAATTAACGTTTTAAGTCTTCCCCAAAGGAACCAAACACAGCCAAAATGCATTAACCTATAACCAAACACTTAATCTGTATTAACTGTCAATAACATTATATACAGTTCCATTCTCTTTCTTTAATCATTAGATATATGTAATTATGATAGTATATATATCAAATAATTTAAAGCTAACATGCCGTCAGACTACAGATTGTCTGATGGATTCAGTTGGCTTATTAATAAAATGACATTTTCTTAACACAGTTTAAATTAATAATTATTTTAGAGTTTAAAATAAACTCATTTATACTGAGTTTAAATATTTGTTTTATACATCAGAAAAACTATATTAAATGACAAGCTTACATCTGTTTCTAGAAATTAATTCTTAGCCTATAATTTATTTTACTTGAACAAAATTCTATCAATATACACAATCTCTACACCTGAAATTAAAAAGTTAACTTACTCATCAAAATAAACCTGCACTATATCTAACAGTAGGTGTATCAACAATACATGGGCTTAGTGATAGAAAGACAACTGTCTTTACGTACTGATATTCTCTTCAAATTATTAAAAGTCAACATGAAATTAATAGAAATCATGTACTCAGTTTAGCTAGGGCAGGAAACATACGTATGCATTGGATATGCCATTCTAAACAAATTCTAGTTGCAAATCTGTCATTTTTAATTTAAAATTTTTACCAAAGCATAGAAAATAATTTACCACATAGAAAAGCTGCCTTAATTACCTACCTCTTCCAAACATTAAAACCAATTGGCATCCATACCCATCCAGCATCCTAACATATTCTGGACATTACCACTGATATTGCTAAATTCGAATTCAAAAACAGTAAGTCAAAAAAACAAGACTGTATGTTACTGGCAGCCATTGGCAAATAGCACTTTGGTCACTGCTTGCAATTTCCCTGGCTGTGAGTCAGTATGCAGCATGATTAGTAATACTCAATGCTCCATATTTAAGACATGAAAAATGATCTTTTTTGCTATCAGTTATACAAGCATTTTGCAAAGTGCGTAGAGCAGAGTGCTAGAACTATATAGTTCTCTGGGAAAAATTAATCAGGGCTTCCACAGTCAGAGGTTTGAGAATCACCCCTCATTAGATTCAGTCCTCAGAAGGTTACAGTAAGTCTTAACACAGTGCAAGTTCTCCAAATATTGTTTTAATTTGCTTAATTTAGTTTTTATTGAACTTATTATTGAAAATTCTTTATTCTTTATCTTTTCCTCATCCCCTTCCCCAAAATGTATTTACAAAGTATCATTTAATATCCTAAACTCAATCAGTTCCCAAATAGTGAAAAATAACCTCTAGCTGATTGAATGAACATGTCCACAATCTTTAAACAAGTGCATAAAAAACATGGCTGTGCAATTAAAGGATGAGGCTAAGCTGAAGATCTTCTGTAGCACTGGTGTTTAACTGAAGAATCGTGCATTACCTGTGAATAATCACATTCTCAAAAGCAAATGTGGTTGAAGTTCCATCTGGAACTTCAAAGCTTGCTGGCATGGCTCAATGCTTTCTCTCAACAAGTGTGAACTACAACTGACCATAGTTGAAATTATTTACCTTGAAGGAACTCAGTTCCCTGCAAAGTGCTTCTTGCTCTTTTGCAAATAGTTTAAAAGTGATCCAAAGGTAGAAAGAGATCCTTTTTGAAAGCCTTGCTAATGTCACAAAGCATTAATGACAGGTATCTGAGGACTGGTATAGTGTGACATGATTTCAGTCACTTAAAGGAGTAAGCGGACACAGAACAGACCCTAAGTCTAGTTGTTTTTTTTTTGTTGTTGTTTTTTTGTTTGTTTTTGGTACTGGAGATTGAACTCAGGGGTACTCGACCACTGAGCCACATCCTCAGCCCTATTTTGTGTTTTATGTAGACACAGGGTCTCACTGAGTTGCTTAGGGCCTCATCATTGCTGAGGCTGGCTTTGAACTCACGATTCTCCTATCTCCACCTCCCAAATGCTGGGATTACAGGCGTACACCACTGCGCCCAGCTGCTAAGTCCAGTTTTTAAATACCATCTTAACTTCTGACCAGGACATAAAGAAATAAAAGTAAGTGAAATGATAAAATCTCATTAAGTAGAGCTGAATAAGCTCTAAAGAAGTATTTGAGAAATTCAATCTTTTCAGGTAGACAGCATCCAACAATGAAGTCTACATCTGCTCAGGGGGAATTCAGATTGCTTAACTAATAGCCTTTTCTTTTTCTTTTCTTTTTTTTTTTCGTAATGAAAGTGTGAAAACTTTAGGACTTTTTCATTTAGACCAGTTCCATAAGTCTCCAGATGTCATGCAAAGATTCCATCGTTGTTGCTACAGCCTTCATCTCTGTTCTCTTATATGTCACATTGAACAAGGTGAATGTTGACTCATCCTGAAACAGCATCTAAATGCATTTTCTCCTCCCTTAAAGTGGTCCCAAGACTTCCATATGTGTCACATAAAGAGCAAAACCACCTTTTAATTGGAAAACTGAGCATACCACGCTGGGCTTCAGAGCAATGGGAAATGGCAACAGATACAAGTAGCTGCTGTTCTTGTTTATTTAGTTTATTTTCATGGGGTAGAACTAGAAAAGTGTGTTCATAGGTGATTTAGATTATTAAAACATTCACTTCTTTCATTTACAGTTTTATGAGTTTTAAAGTATACAAAGTTTCCAGCACAAACAAGATATAGAACAATCCCAGCACCACAAAGAATCCCCTCTTGATGTCCTTTTACTGATTGCATGCTCCCCTCTACTGCCAAACCTGGCATTCTCCAATGGGTCCCTAAAGTTTTGCATTTTGAGAATGTCATAAATGGAATTAGAAAATATTTATTCTGGCTACCGTCACGGAGAATAATGCCTCTGGAGATTCATTCAGTTATATGTTCTTTTTATTGCTTGTCCCTTTTTATTGCTGAATAGCATTCCATTGTACAGTCTATTTATCTATTTACCTACTGAAGGACATTTACGTTGTTTCTAGTTTTTGGTAATTGTGCTTCTATAAACATAATTGTGCAAGTGTATATAGAGCATAAATTTCATTCCTTTAGGATAATTTCCTAGAAGTGAGAATGCATAGTCACATGGCAATTGTATATTTAACTTTGTAATAAACTGTCAAAATATTTTCCAAAGTGGCTGAGTACTTTGCATAATTTGGATTTGTGTAAACAGGCAAAGCTATACCGTTTAGGAAGGAAAGATATTTATTAGGTAGTTCACGTAAGAGGAAATGATTTTTTTAAAAAATAGAAGAGGAGAAAGGGAATATTAAGTAAATTCAGTTATTTGTATCTTAAATCCAATTCACTTGGTTCATTTGTTCCTTGAAGATAAATACATTAAAATATAAAAATTGATGAACATTAAGATGTAGTTATGTGCTGCATAACTACGGTTTTAGTGTGAAATCATTGCATCCCTAATTATGAGTTCTGTTCTGCCCAGAACAGCCGTATTACTCAGTGTTTTAAATCATGCAACAGACTCAGCAAGATGAGCTCACTGGGGATTGTTTCATTCCATTACTAGGATATAGTGGCGAGGAGCACCAAGTTGCATGTAAAACAAATGCAATGAACAACTCCGAAGGCTAGACAGAGCCCTCAGCCAACTGTGGCCACATATTTCAACAGGGAAATATGCTGCCAAGAGGTTCAAGGAGAGAGGTAGAAATGAGAGACAAGTTTACAAGTGATTTCACTTAGAAAGGAAGAAAAAGATGAAGAGAAATTGAGTCATTATGACTTCTGTTGAATTGCTGGATAAAACCTTCCTAGGAGAACAAAACAGGCCAAAAGATTCCTGTGCATATAATTAGCATTTCTCTCATTTGTATACAAACTATCCTCCCATAGATATTATATTAAAACTCTTTAAACAAACCTAAAAGAACACAAATACAGTGGAAAAGGTTGAAACAAACATATAAACTAAAATATTGTGCAGCTGTGTGTGGATAGCATATAACAAAAGATGTATAGTTATTTAAGAACATGTGAGTTTGCCACAAAGAATTATTCAGTTAACAAACCAAATATAATTTGTTGAATACAGATGTCTTTCTGATCAAGTGAAAAACAAATTAAAATCAAACTATTTAGCTGAAAGAATTTTAATTTTAGAAACTTGTGTGAGTATAGAAAAATGATTTCATTTCATTTTTAAGCATCAGTGTTAACACTTATAAAATGTAAATGCGCTTTGTGGCTCTTGATTCTTGTTTTAGGTGAGTGGTCAAAGAAGCTACATCATTCATTCCAAACTCAGGTAGATTCTCTCATTTAAAAATGAAGTAGTGGTACACACCTATAATCCCAGTGACTTAGGAGGCTGAGTAAAGGAGGATTGCAAGTTTGAAGCCAATCTCAGCAACTTAGTGAGGCCCTCAGAAACTTAGTAATACCCTGTCTCAAAATAAAAAAAATTAAAAGGGCTGAGGATGTGGCTCAGTGGTAAAGTGCCCCTGGGTTCAGTTCCTAGTACCAAAAAAGAAAAAAAGAAAAAGAAAAGAAAATATAGTGATATTTTTCTGAAATAAAGTTTAAATTGTTTCAATTATTCAAGGCATTATTTTCAAATTCTCAGTGGCAAATATCACCTATTAATCTTTTCTCGGATTATTACATCATTTCCATTTTATCAAAATAGATTATTCCATTAAACTCAGGGTAATCTGGCAGTGGAAGATATTCTAGTTTAAGACTTAATTACATATTCTTATGTTTTAACATCAGTGATGATCTTGGTTCATATAGAGTCAAGACCAGTGTTTTCTGCTGCCTAATTGTGTCCATAAAAATGAACTTCTTTTATGTTTTTTTGTTTCTTTGAGTCCATTCATTATAGACTGTCTTTTTCATCTGCAGAAACAGCTCAGTAATTCTCTGGGAAATTTTGGTGAGGCTTAAACATCTGAGTGCACTAAAAAAAGGCTTTATGCTAATTTTTTTGTTTTTGTTTTTGTTTCAAACTAGCATAAATTAAAGGTAGGGTTAAAAGCACAAAGAAGTAGTGGTACACACCTATAACATTATCAATTCTTACATCAACAAAACAAGTACTCCCAGTGAATATTACAAACGTGGCTTCTTACCTCCTCTTTTGAGTTTTATATTCTAGAAATTCTATTTTTTTCCTTATTGTGTTTACTCTATCTTTGGAGCACAAAGTCAGCTTTTCCCATTATTATACAAAGTTTCTCAAATATCTCCCATGTGGATAATTTGATCTCACTAGTTTACAAATAGAGCTAATTAAGTTTAAAAGATGCCCCCCTAAACCCAGTTTTCATAACCTCAATCGGTCCCCACCTGGAGATAGGTGAATTGCCTTTTCCTCTGAACCCATACTTCAGAGTTCATATACTGTAGGAGCTGGCAGTTATTTCCCATAAATAGTCCCTTCCATAACAGTGCTGGATGGCACATTTGGCCCTGAAATGTTTCAATCACTAAAATGACAAATTCTGATAGCAATTTCAAATCTTCTTTCCAATTCAAAGCCTTCACTTCAAGGTGTTCTGGTTAAATTGAAATTTCCTTTCACAAAATAACACTCTCTAACCTTTCTAGTCTAAACCAGAGTCATCACTCATTCCAACTTCTGCATTCCAGCTAACTGGTCTCAGCAGACCCTCTGGCCTCCTTCCAATCAGCTCTCTCTGCAGCCACACTGTTGTTAAAAGGCAGGTCCACTCATGCCGATCTGATTGGGAACCCACTCACCCAGCAGTCCCCCTTGCTCATTAAATAGGGCAGCACAATGTTAAGGAGCAAGGAGCTTTGTCCCTATTGTGTCAGTTTGTATCCAGATTGCACCATTTCACTAACTGTGAACATTCCAGAGTTACTTTAACTTTCTCTGCCTCAGTTTCGGCTCTGTAAAATTGGGATAATAGCACCTACTACAGAGGGCCAGGAATAATAGCATAACTTAATGTATGTAAGGCTGCAAAGACCATCTATCATGTAGGAATTACTCAATAAATGGTTCTATTAGTAAGATTTTTACAATAAGCAAACACTGTTCATTGTGTTCTACTGGTCTTACCAAAACCCAGTTGGAAATTCTCATCTCAACAACATTGGTCATCTAGCAGAGCCTTACATCATTATGTTCCTTCTATACATATTTTTGCTGGAATGTATTTTCATGTATTTTTCCTGGAATACTGTTCTCTTCCTTCTCTGCTACTATTCAACAGTTGGATTTCAACTAAGGCATGATTTTCTTGTCCCCCTAGATTTCATGTTTGAGATTATACAAGAAAGTTCAGAGGTGAAACAATTAGATTATGAGAACTTTCAACTTAATCAATGGATTAGCTAACCAATATGGATAAACTGAGTAGTAATTCTAGGCTGGTATGGTGTGGCTGGAGAAAATGGGTCACTTGAGGTTTGACTTTAGTTATGGTTTGGATGTTAGATGTTCCCTACAAGCTTATGTGTGAGACAGTGTAAGAAGGTGTAGAGGAGAAATCACTGGGTCATGAAAGCCTTAATCCAATCAGTGATTTGATCCTGTGATGGAATTAACTGGGTGGTTGGGAGCATACCTTTGGGGTATTTATATTTGCTATCTGGCAAGTGGAATCTCTTTCTCTCTGCTTTATGATCATCTTGTGAGCTGCTTCTCTCCACTGCATTCTTCCGCCATGATGTTCAGCCTCACCTTGAGCTCAGAAGAATGGAGCCTACTGTCTATGGATTGAGACCTCTACAACCATAAGCCCCCAAATAAACTCTTCCTCCTCTACAATTGCTCTGGTCAGATCTTTTATTCACAGCAGCAGAAAAGCTGACTAAACTTTGGTGTTTATATTTTGTCCTTGGTGATTGGTACTCTCCGCTACCTAGTTGCCTCAGCTCTTTTCCTCCACCGTGATGTTCTGCCTCTCCTCAGGCCCAGAGCTATGGAATTGGCTGACCATGTACTGAAACCCTGAAATCATGAGCCAAAATAAGCTTTTTCTCCTCTAAATTGTTCTTGTCACGTATTTTGGTCACAGCAAAGAAAAGATAACTGAAACAGAGATCAGTACCAAGTGGGTCACGGCTGTGACTAACTGACCATGTGGTTTAGAATATTTGGAGCTGGTGTACTGGGGGAGGAATTTTAAAAAGTTTGGACACACAAGCTGGTAAAGCTTTAAAATGTAAGAGGAACTTTATGGGTGATTCTGGTGAGAGCTCAGAAGACCAGAGTACTGCTAAGACTGCAAACAGTAAAGACTCTATGAGAAATTGGACTAGAGCCATTCATGTTATGTTCTGGCAAAGGAGTCTATATTCTGTCCATGTCCTGAGACTTTCTGTGAGGCTAAGTTTAAAGGTAATGGACTAATTAATCTGTAGTAGGAAATTTCAATGTAGCACAGTATTTAGAAGGTGGCAGGGCTATTGCTGACAGCTTTCATTCAAATTTACTGTGATAATTAGGAGCAGAAAGCAGAGTAAAAAGATTTTAAAAAACTTGAAGTTTGGCCAGAAAAGTAGTACTAAAATGAGCTAATGAAGGTAGTGGTTAACTAGTCACTGAAGAAATGCAAAGTAATTTACCCAGAAACAAAAGGGAATATGCTTTGAGGGCATCTCAGGAATTGTCAAAACCACACTCATATCAGGCTCGAGAGTGTAAAGTAAAACTTCCTTTGGCATTTTTTTTTTTTTTTGGTACCAGGGATTGAACTCAGGGGCACTCGACCACTGAGCTACATCCCCAGCCCTATTTTGTGTTTCATGTACAGACAGGGTCTCACTGAGTTGCTTAGCGCCCCGCCGTTGCTGAGGCTGGCTTTGAACTCGCGATTCTCTTGTCTCAGCCTCCCTAAGTCCTGGGATTACAGGTGTGCACCACCACGCCCGGCTTAAGTAAAACTTCCTTTGAGAAGAGACTATGGGGCACCCTGCTTGCACAGAGGCTCTTAGGAAGTTATTTCACTTTTCTCAGTCACCAAAGCACTCAGAGCCTGCTGCAGCCATGAGGCTAGACAAAGTGTAGCAGGGTTGGAATCCCTGCAGACAACCCCTGAGATGGTGATGTGTGAACATGTGAGAAAGAAGCCATAATTAAAGTGGAGATGCCCGAGATTAAGATGTCAATAATGTGGAATGTCAACTGAGAAATGCTGCAGGAATGGAGCAGAGACAAGTCAAAAGAGAGACTTAGACTACAACCAATAAGGCCACAGGGCAGAGCTACACAAGCCCTTTGAAGAGAATGTCATGTGCACCAGATGCTCAAGGTGGAGTTACAGGACTTGTTTGCCTAGCTGGATTCTGATTTTGTTTTCATCTCATTCCTTTTTTTGTGGCCATATTTCTTCCTTTTGGAATGGAAATGTTTAGTCTTCCATTATATTATTGGATATATGGGGAAAATATCTAAGAATTTGCCTTGATTCCCAGATGAGATTTTGGACTAGGACATTTGGGTAATACTGGAATTGTTAAGACTATGGGAACTCTTGGAAATAAACACAATGTACTTTGCATTGTGAAATGGGCATAAGCTTTTGGGGGTCAGGGGTAGAATGTTGAGGTTTAGATATGAAGTATCCCCCAAAAGCTCATGTGTAAGAAAATGCAAGAATGTTCAGAGGTGAAATGATTAGATTATGATAGTTGAAGTATAACCAGTGGATTAATCCACAGAAATAAATTAACTGGGTAGAACCTCATAGGGTATGTCTTTCTCCCTCCCTTCCTTCCTGGTTGACATGTCTTGATCTGCTTTCCCCTGTCATACCTTCTTTCCTTGATATTCTGCCTCACCTTTGGCCCAGATCTATGGAGTCAGTTGACCACATACTGAAACTCTGAAACAGTGAGTCAAAATAGACTTTTTCCCTATTAAGTTCTTCTTGTTAGTTCTTTTGATCACAGCTATGTAATAGCTGACTAAAACACTTGAATCGAGTGTGAACAGTTGAATTAAAATACTAGAATGACCTAAATGCTGGGCATCATTATGGGGGTGATGTGGTTAATATCTTATTTAATTATACTGTGACCCTTCCCACTAAAATGCTACTTTTTCCATTTTAACATGAAAAATGTGAGAAATGAAGTCGTGAAGTAATGGGCATGCATGCCACCAAAAGAGAGAGTCTGGAGGTGAAATGAGATTTGACTTTTCTACATCATTTTTGAACTATAGACATCCTTCTGCAGGAAAAACATGAATGAATGAGAGAATAAGATTGACTCCAAAAACATTCATATGGCCAGGGTGTGTTGGGACAGGATATAAGAACTATTGGTATATAAGGCTGAGTAAGGAGGGCTCTTTTGTCCATCAGAGTAAAGAACCTGATCAAGAAAGTTCAAGCAAAGAACAGAAGACTTATTTTAGTATCCAGAGGAACCTCAACTCACTTTCTGTAGGAGTCTACAAAGTCCTTACCTTTCCTCATTCTGTATTCATGGTACAACCCTCGCACAATTGAACATGAATTTACACATCTGCTACCACTCACAGACTAGTACTCCATATAAAAGTACTGCAATTTCTTGATCTCATTCAAACCATTAAAAGAGGATGAATATACTTAATAGTGCAATCCTGTTACTATGCAGCCGTATACAAAACCATACGGTAGATACCGGTGTTAAAGGACCTAGCTAAATCCCTATGGGGGATCTCAGGACAGGCACACCAAAATAAGTCAACTGCATATGCCATACTGAAGACTTGGAATATTATCTGGAAAGGAATTGTTTTACAGTTACTAAAATACAACAGAATATTGATTTGTAATAGATTAATGTAAATTAACTACATTCAAATGCCAGTATGGTATACTTTAAACCCTTGGAATATGTGCCTTTATTAAGTATTTACTATATTTAGCAAACAATTTGTAAGAAATCATCTTTAACATGAACTGATTTTTTAATAGAACAAATTTATCCTTATATTGACAAATATATGAATAAACGATTGTGTACACAAACAAAAGATTATTTATATATTGAAGACAATAGATAAACTCACTAATAACCTGAATATACATGCAATACATATATTCAGTTTGCAGGAAAATATTTCACTCTTTTGATAGTTCTTATTGGGAGAAAAGGACATGATTAATGCTCTTTCTTGTTGCAACAATTTTGCAGTTCATACCAAGCCTTGTAAAATGAACTTTGTCACAGAATCAAACAAGGATTCTCTTGACAGGAGTTACACAACTTTGTAGAGATATCACTTTCTTTAAAACAAATTCAATGCACTTGAATAATTAAAGGAAAAAAATCTAATAGTGTGGTCTCTCTACAATCATTCTCACATTAAACTCTCTACATCAAAATCAAAATTATTTATATGCATGATGGGCAGTTTCCCACTAACAATTTTCTAAATTACCAAAAAATTTTATGTAGCATAATTGCAAGACTCATGCTTGTGTATTTTTCCTTTTCTTTGCTTCTATTGGAATACAAATGAAAGGCAATCACTAGTAAACCTTTACAGTAGACACTTTCAATGTAATGTTACAACAGAACTACGCAAAATGAATCTAACAGGAAAACCTTTAAAATATCTCTTCACTCAACAACAGGACGTGTAATTATATGAAACAAATTTTCCATAATAGGTGACTTTCTGAATAAAAATGGGTAAACAAATGAAGGCAGAGTGATTGCTCATGAATGGCATCATTTCTAAAGCCCTGCTGAGCAATTCCTTCTTCATGATCCATCTGTATATGCGACTCAACATTTGCAAACCCAGACTCAGTAAAGTCTTTTTTTGACTGTGTTTCCCAGTGTGTGTTTCCCACTGTGATGGTTAATCTCAAGAGCAATTTGGTTAGGTTATGGTGCCTCGTTGTTTATGGTGTTTACCAATAGTCTTGATGTTATTGTGAAGGTATTTTGTAGACATGATTAAGATTTAGGATCAGTTGACCTAAGAGAGATCACCCTTGATAATGTGAGTGGGCTTCAACCCGAACAGGTGAAGGTCTTGAGGGCAAAAGCTGAGATTTCCTTAAAAAAAAAAAAAAAAAAATTCTACCTCAGGACTAGAAACCCTATTGGAATTCTCAGCCTAATGGTTTGCCTGATCAGTATGGATTTGAGACTTGATAACCCTCACATTTATGTGAGCCATTTTTTTTAAAAAAACAGAATCAGCACTCCTCCCTCATATTTCTCTTTC
Organism: Xerus rutilus; assembly: GCA_028644305.1. Classification (NCBI taxonomy): domain Eukaryota; kingdom Metazoa; phylum Chordata; class Mammalia; order Rodentia; family Sciuridae; genus Xerus; species Xerus rutilus. The sequence goes on from CM053404.1 coordinate 37,794,601, forward strand.
TCTCTCTCTCTCCATATATGTATACACACACACACACACACACATATATACAAATGTACATATATACACACACATCACACACACATATATATGCACACACAAATATTATTTGTTCTGTGTCTTTAGAGAGCTCTGACTGATAAAACCATATTTATTCTATCCTTTCTTCATGATTTTAGCCATTTCTACCTATTAACATAATATCATTATTTATGATGAATTTAAATAAATTTATTATTTATTTGCCTCTTCCAAGGGAACACTAACAAAAAATCACAGAGTAGATGTGGTCTTTTTTTTCCCTGTAACATGTTATGCTAACTATTGACATTTAAAAAATCATGCACATGAAACTTAAAATCATGCTAGTGGCTTCTGTATCACCCTAAGGACTCCAGACTCACTCCTTTTCTTGATTAATTGAATCAACGGTCTCCTAGTATGTGAACTCAATCTATCTACCCTTTCTATTTCACTTCTGTGTGTATTTTTCTTAGTTACATCCCAAGCTACATTTTTATTTATAAATTCAGGTCACTGTTACATAAAACATGGAATTTCTGGTGAGTCAGGGCTCTCCCTTTAATTTCCTCTAATCCTATTAACCAAACACCCAAACAATGGCCAGAGCTCAGGAATCCAAAAAGAAATGACCTTCTTATTAAACTGAAGTGTCTTAAAATTTAGTGACAATTCATTTCCAGTTATTCATTTAGACCTCTGGGACCTTGAGAACTATCAGGATTTTCTGAAAACGAGTGCTACAGTCCAAAGATTAGGGTGGAGTGGAGAAAATATAAATCAATTGCATTCATACATCAGTGATGAATCCACTGAAAGAGAAATTAGGAAAACTATCTCATTCACAATAGCCTCAAAGAAAATAACATATTTGGGAATGAATCTAACAAAAGATGTGAAAGATCTCTACAATGGAAATTACAGAACACTAAAAAAGAAATTGCGGAAGACCTCAGAAGATGGAAAGATCTCATGTGTTCTGGGACATGCAGAATTAATATTGTCAAAATGGCTATACTACCAAAATCAACATAAAGATTTAACACAATTACTATTAAAATTCTAATGACAGTCTTCATAGAAATAGAAAAAGCAGTTATGAAATTATTTGGAAAAATAAGAGGCCCAGAATAGCCAAAGCAATCCTCAGCAAGAAAAGTAAAGCAGAAGGCATCACAATACTAGATCTTAAATTATACTACAGAGTTATAGTAAGAAAGTTGGTATGGTATTGGCACCTAAACAGACATGAAGACCAATTGTAGAGAATAGAGGACACAGAGATAAGCCCACACAAATACAGTTACCTCATATTAAATAAAGGTGCCATAAACATACATTGGAGAAAAGATAGCCTTTCAACAAGTGGTGCTGGGAAAACTAGAAATCCATATGTAGCAAAATGAAATTATACTCTTATCTCTCACCCTGCAGAAAACTCTACTCAAAGTGGATCGAGGACCTAGGCATTAGATAAGAGATCATGTGTCTACTAGAAGAAAAAGTAGGCCCAAATCTCCACCATGTCAACTTAATCATGGAATTCCTCATCAAGACTCCTGAAGCACAAGAAGTAAATTCAAGACTCAATAAATGGAATGGCATCAAACTAAAGTTTATTCATAGCAAAGGAAACAATCAAGAATGTGAAAAGAGAGCCCACAGAAAGGGAGAAAATCTTTGCCACCTACACCTCAGAGGGAGCATTAATCTCCAGAATATATAAATAACTCAATAAAAAAAAAAAACACCAGAAAACACCAAATAATCCAATCAATAAATGGGCAAAGGAATTAAACAGACACTTCACAGAAGAAGAAATATGATTGGTCAACAAATACATGAAAATATGTTCAACATCTTTTGTAATTAGATAAGTGCAAATTAAAACTACACTGAGATTTTATCTCACTCTAGTCAGAATGGTAATTATCAAGAATACAAGTAACAACAAATGTTGATGTGAGGAAGAAGGTACACTCATACTTTGGTAGTGAGACTGCAATTTGGTGCACCTACTCTGGAAAGCAGTATGGAGATCCCTCAGAAAACTCTGAGTGGAAACACCATTTTACTGAGTTATTCTACTCATTTAATCTGAAGATTTATAATTGTTTATCATCTGACTTGACGTTTGAGGAGAACAGAACATGCCCACAGTTACATAGCCTGAGTACTGTTCATTCCAGCAATCCTAATTATATTTTATGGAGCTGCCTTGGTCTTCATTATTCATAGTAAGAGCCTGTTTTGAACTAAGCTGGAAGGCTTATTTGGTAAAATCAGTCCTTGTCTGTGAAGAGCATCCTTCTCCATGTCTCCTTCATCTATCATACTGCTTATGTGGCTGCTCAGCTAGGCTTGCAAGACCTACAAATGCCAGTTCTTCCCACTCACAGTTTCAATTTCACCACAATCTTTCTGCCCAGATAAACTAAACATTCTAGCCCTCTGAATTCTAGTTCTCAGTCGAAATGTATCCTTGACTCTAAGGAGGGGGAGCAGAGAGTTGGAAAGCGGCAATCAGCCTACATAATTCTGTTCTAACTGTGGGATTTAGAGAATATAATTCTGTTCTAACTGTGGGATTTTAAGATTCCTCCTTACAATCTTAATTAAAGAACTTTGTGTGATCCAGCCAATCCAGCCAATACGAAGACGATGACTATGCTAGTTCTTCATCACTGTGACCAAAATACTGGAGAAAAACAAGTTAAAAAAGGAAAGATTTTTTTTGACTCATGGTTTCAGAGGTTTCTGTCCATGGCTATCTGGATCCATTGCTTTGGAGTAGAGGCAAGAAAGAATATCATGGTAGCATTAGTGTGTGGCAAAGGAGGCCGCTCATGTCATGGTAGCCACTAAGCAGAGAGAGGGAGAGGAAAGGGCTGGGGAAAAGATAGTCTACAAAGTCACACCCCAAGGATCCACTCACTCCGCATGGATTTCACCTTTTACAGTTTTCACCACCTCCCAATAATGCATATGGCCATAGCTGTCATGATCAAATCCCCTCCTAAGAACTACATCTCTGAACACTGCTGCCTTGAAGGCCAAACCTTCAACACTTGAGATTTTGGGGTCAGTTCATATCCATGCTATAACAATGAGACAAAAGTAAGAGATCAATGCATGATACCCTTTTCAGATATGGCAGATGTACTATAAAGTTTCACTCCTTGCTGCCTCTCCACTCAAATCAAGCTTCCTAAGTAATGGCTGAATATTGACTTGGCTTATATCATTTTATCATTGTATTCTAAACATATACAATGGAGATTATATTTTTTAATAAAAAACTATAATATATACTTTTTTGAATTTCTATACTAACAAGGAAAGGAGTATTAATGAAAGCATTAATAATGAAGACTTTCTTTGTACTAAAACATGATTTAACCTTGAACCATTATGCTAAGTAAAAAAAGGCAGACATATTTTATATGAATTCAGATATGTGGAATGACCAGAATAGGTAAATCCACAGAGACAGAAGTTGATTCATGGTTGTTAGTGGGCTAGAGGGAAGGGTAAATATATAGAGTCTGCTAATGAGTACAAGATTTTGGGGGGAAATGAGTGATGCAAGTGTTTTTGAATTATTTTTTTTCTTGCTGGACTCTGTGAATATTCTAAAACCACTAATTATATACTTAAAAAAGGATCAATTTTATGATGTGCGAGTTGTGTCGCAAGAGAAACAGAGTTCACATATAAATTTCTGAAACTTCAAAATATTTTTTCACCAATTCTAAAATTAATATTCTTGGGTATATTAGCACTATGGAATTAGTGTCAGAATTGTGTGTGACTTATCTTCTTTCTCAGTGGTAAACAAAGTAGTGCTAGGTCGTACAATTGATTGCATGTTAGAGTTTATGAACTATGGTACATTCCTGACTTCATTTAGCATTAGATACAAAGGCACCTATCGGAAACCTGCATTTCAATGAATTTATGCTGGAGACAAATTAATTGTTGGATGGATTTTTGCTTCAAAATATTTAAACTAAATCTACTCTGTAAATAATCAGTTATTATTTGGTAAATATGAGGAACATTGCACTTTTTAAGTTTTATTTATTTTTTTGGCACTAGGATTGAACCAGGGGCATGTAATCACTGAGCCACATCTCCAGATATTTTTTTCTTTTCTTTTTTTTTTTGTTATTTTGAGACAGTCTTACCAAGTTGCTAATCCTCTAGCCTGAGCCTCCATATTTGCTGGATTACAGGCATGCATCACTGTGCTTAGCTCATGACACATTTTTAAATGACCACAAACTTTAACACTCTTCTCATAAGGAGATGGGCTCTATGTCCCCTCCCTTTGGACTTGGGTGAGCTACATTCAATGATACAGTCTAAAGGAAATTATCCTGAGTGACTTCCAAGGCTAAGCATAGAGGACCATATGGTTTTAGATTCCCCTGGCTCTCCCAAGATGCTTTCTCAAGGGGAAGCCAGTCCCCATATAAATCAGATTACTTTATACCTACCACCTGAAAAGGTAGTTGTTTTGACTGACAGCACCAGCTGCGTCCCCAGCTGACTACCTGCGTCAACTGTAAATCCACATGAGCTGGTACTCTTGGATGTGTAGCCCAATCAAAACTTCATATAACCACAACCCAGACAATGTCTGACTATAACTGTGTGTGGGATCCCAGGAGAACTGCCCACCTGGGCCCTACTTGAATTCATGATCCAAAAAATCATGAACAAAATAAAAGTTGTTTCACACCACTATGTTTTGGGCTAATTTGTTATGCAGCAATAGTTACTAGAACAAGGACACAGTAAAGGAGGTCATATTTCTTCTGGTAATGACCCATCCAGTCAACTCAGAAGCCAGCACAAACCAGAAACACATTTTTATTACACATTCATCAGTGAAAAAAAAACGTTGACTTTTTTCTGCTCAGCTCGGACTCACTGCAGGTCATTGCTTACCCAGGCTCTGATTCACTCCCTTTTTACTCTCAGTCAAAACATGATCTCGTGTGTTCTTAATGGACACCTACTTTATTATTTATAAATACATTTTAAAGCATAAGTAAAAGCATTATACACACCACCATTGGTTTCTTTCAATTGTTCTATGCTTACATGCCACTATTAAACAAATTGTAAACTTGTCATTAGTTTGATATATAGTTAATGAAATGTTATTCAGTGCAAATAGAAAAGACTTATCTAAGTTGGGAATGCTTTACTTTGGATTTAATTATTTGCAGCAATTGGTAGACAGTCTTACTAACTTAGTCTGAACATTTTCTTTCTACCCATTTAAAAAAATGACTGACCTTCTTGACACAGAATGTCTCCCTATTCTATGATATCACTTTAATTTCTTCATGTCATATAATTTCCCTTCAGACACCCTGTGTGCGAGTTTAAGTAAAAATCTGACATATGGTATTATATAATAAGTAATTTATCATATTGAGCTTTCATGTGTGGAAAAGTTTTCTCACCCTATCTGCAAGTTAAGACATTTTAAGTTTTCTACTCTGCAAAGTTTTCCATCAATTATTTGCTAAAAATAATATCCTTGGAAATAAAGCACCAATCTATGCATATAATTTTTTCTTTCTTGCGTTATTCCCATCATGGTATCTTATGCAAATATTTGTTCCCAAAGCTTTCCTGGAATAGATGCTTAGAAAATGCCACTAGGGAGAATAAATTAATAAATGAGTAAGAATGTAAATCAATGGGATGTTAATTTTAGTTTTGTCCATTTTTCTTTAAAAGAAATGAGCACATTCCTGAATTTTCATCAAAATTGAATGACAACTTTGTAATGTATAGTATCTTGGTAATCATAATAACTTGGTAAATTTAATTATCTGTCAAGGTGTAAAATAAACCATTTTTGTGTTCAACAGATCCATGTCATGAACTAGTTAAAAGACTGGATCTGAGAAGGGAACAACCATCTTATATTTGAAGAGAGTTTAATGACAATTATTGAGTCCATGAGAAAACTTTAGTTTCCAGCCATTCAGTCACTTTTCAGAGTCCTTCATGGGGTATGCCATATATTTTGGAAGAGGCTTGCCTATAATACTTGATCACATGATGTATATGCATTTGGGATTTTGTCTTATGCACTCAAAAAAGCCTTTCCTGACCACTTTAGATGCCTGTCTTCTTTATTTTCTATAACAACACCTTTTTATTTCCTTCACAGCATTTTCCAAATTTATCACTTTACTTATTTTCCTATTTCAATGAGAAAGCTTTGCAAGTAGGAAACCAATTTTTCTTCTTCCTCGTTAAAATCCTAGCTTCATTCTGACTGTCTGGCAGACAGTAAGCACTCAATATATAACATTCACTAAATTAGGATAATTATGATAACAGGCCCATCCCTGTGCATCGAGGACAGACAAAAATCAGTCACGAAGTTCAGCTATGCCGGTTAATGCCTTATCTGATTTACTCCTCATGCCTGCCTTAGAAGGCCTATATTTTCCCATTTTATAGATGATTTAGCTGCCACACAGAGGCTACTTACCTCCACACAATCACAAGTTAACAAGTGGCAGAGTTAGGCTTTGAATTTGCTACTATATACTTCAAAACTCCATCTTATCACAACCCACAGTGCCCTATTATTTAGGGTGGATTACCTCTGCATCTCACTCATGGTGCAAATATTTACAAGAAGAGGATTCCTGTTGGAGACACTTTAAGAGATAAAAAAGGATGAAACCTTTTAAAAGTATGTAGAAATTGTTTGTTTGTACCTGTGAGCTCCCAATTTTAACTATCCTATTATTTTTCTCTTTTATGCCTAACTGAGGGGTCCCAGTCACTCACCTGCTTTCTCAACACTGTTTCCTACAGTGGTCTTCTACAATTTAAGTAGAATCAAAAGAAAAGAGAATAGGAGTCTTTAAAATAAGGATACTGGAGAAAGTAGAGCAAAATATAAGAAATAAAGAGGACCTATAGGTAACCTGGATATGAAAATAATAATAATAATAATGGTGATAAGAAGATTCTGACTGAAGTTCTGGAAATGAAAGACCTATGAAAATTAATTACACCCAAGAGAGCAGGCATAAGAGAAAATAATTCAATTTAGTCTTTGAATAGATGAAAACAGTACCTGTCTGAATGTAAAATAAACCAAATTGCTAAGTCAACAAGTTTCTGCGTTTGCATAATGATAATTTTTATAGCTTGCACTCAAAATATTAATAAGAAAATGATCCTCAGAAGTCAGAATCCAATATTTCACCTCTCCCTCTGATTGTACACATAACATTGGGAAGATCACTTTGTCCCTGAGCCTCAGGGTTCTTTGTCTCCAAACAGGGCAATTGGTATATGCAATGCCTGTCTCTCATGGTTACTGAAGGCTCCAAGCATGATGTGCAACAAGAAACCTTTGAAGATGAGAAATCATTGAAAGTCTATCACTCTCACCTCTGAGCAATTGCGGTAGAATTCACAAGTGACTGAAGAAGACTGCACACTGTTGACAAGAAATAGAAATGAGTCTAGAATATATGTCTTGTGAAGGACAGACCATATCCTTTGTGCCATCATCCTTGGTTTGTGGTGAATTTGGAATGAGACCCTGACAATGTCATTTAGCTTTCTTGGGCTGGACTCTATCTGTCTGGCTTCCATAATTGCAGGTATTAAATTGCTCTGAAAACAACTATGTGCAGAGGAGATGTCAGTACTATCATTGCTGGTGCAACTGAAGTGTTCCCCCTATGTTCCCTGATTAATTTTTCAGAGGACCTCGATATGCCCCAGGAGCAATGGAAAAATTTTTGTCTTCATCTGCAATTATCCTAAGTTTCCTAATACTTGGAGTATGTGAATAAAATAATATAATTACTATGTAGAAAATTAAGGTAGGCTTAGCACTCAAGTCATTTAGCCCCTTTAATACTGAATTGTTCAATTTATTGCTTCCTGCTTAGCAATCACCTTATACCTGTGACAGAGTGCTCCAAATTATGATGCTGTTTGAGGCTATACCTTGCTCTCCTTCTACCATCATGCAGTTTGATGATATGGACCTTAGTATTGTCAAAGATGCAGCCATTCAACTTGCTTTTGATGTACCATATTCCAGAACTGATGACTGATTAAAATTTCAAAAAATATTCAGGCAGACACTCTCAAGAGAGGAAAACATTGCTCTGTATGTCAACTTGTCAATCTTCCCAGGGTCCAATCATTTACAAAAGTATTTAATAATTCTTCCAAATAATAGGACTAAAATCACACCAAATGTAGGAAAGATATTTCCATGAAAAAATTCCATCATGTACCCTTAAAAAACTATTTCTTCACACTGTGTACATCATTGACTTTGTTCTAGCCACCAGGCCATTCTTCAGATTCCCCAACCAACCAAGTCATATCCACCTCAGGGCCTGTGTGTATACTGCTGTTCCTGGGATGCTCACCCCTCTTCTGTTCACACATCTGTCAAGCTTTTCCTCATCTTTCAAGTTTCACCTTCACATATTAGTGCATTGCCAAGAGCTCCCTCATTTGATCACTTCTCTGAGGACCTGTCCACTTTGCTTCATAATCACATTGTCTTCAACCACAATACCATCCCAGTTTCCTTTGGAACATTTCATCATCTGGTTCGAATCTTCCGAAGAACAGAGATTGTGCCTCTTTCACTTACTACTCTTGACTCTGCCCCTAACTCATCGCCACAGGGACTTATTGCAGTATTTACTAGATGGATGAGAGAAAGATTTAATCCATTCATCCACAGCAAGTTCTTAAGGAGTGCCTTGTCTGTGCTTGAACCTGTGCTCCATACTCACAGGGATAGAAACGTGAAGACATATCAGAATCTCAACGTGCCTGCAGATGGAATGATATTGAATGCAAAAACTGATAACTCCTCCCCCCAAAAATCATGTGTGTTATAACATGTTATAACTCAGATCCCATATTGTTTTTAATTGGCCTCTTCCTAAGGGTTGTCTGGGGTGTGACATAGCATTATGCTGTCCATTAAATGCTCAAGCAGGTCCTCTTGCAGTAGTGAGCCATCCAGTACTAGGCAGGTTTGTGACATGAATGAAGCCAGTCTTCTCCCTGTTCCATACTCAGAACAACCATTTGTACAGAAGTTTAAGGTTATATGCCTACTTGCATTAGTTAACAGTTTAAAATATATGTTGGGGCTGAGATAGTTTTGCTATTCCCATTTTACAGATGGGATGTTGAAGACCTTGAGAGTTGGCATGGTCTGTCCAAAGTCACACTGTTGACAAGAAATAGAAATGAGTCTAGAATATATGTCTTGTGAAGGACAGACCATATCCTTTGTGCCATCATCCTTCTATTTCTATATTAGCAAAAATAAGGACTTCAGAAAGACCAAGGACTCTAAGTCTTAGTTAGAAATATCCCCAAGGGTAGATATCATATGAAATCTAAGAAGCTGCTCTTTTTTTTTTTCAAGCTATCAGGTTTTTTTTAGATCAAAAGCCCATGTTTTCCATCATGTGCATTAAAATAGATGTCATTGGGGAAAAATGTTTAAATTTTGAGATTTGAAAGTAATTTTGAAATATGTATGCCCTTTTCAAGCTGAGGAGGAAAAGTGACACATAATCTATAAATTATAGTGGATTCTTGTTAATTCTAATGAGGATCTGGAAGGGCTGTTGCCAATTAATGAATATTGCAAATAATTAAATGACATAAAATGTTGGCTAAAGGGCAGTTTTTCCCTGAATGGGGGAAAGGTGTATACTTTCTGCTACTGAATACAGGATGTTGATGACAGTCTGGATCCTGTACTAGAAAAGACTGAAAAGATTTAAGTGATGGTATGTTCAAATGAGCACAGCCTTCACTGAGAAAATAGGATCAATATTTCATCATTAAGCTCATGACTTTATGAAGTCCTAACATTAATGTCTCTTGCTGTGTTCATGTGGTCAAGAAAAGGAGATGGCTTATCAGTCTTTCTTCTGTGGTCACATCCCTTATTCTTGACCTCAATCTGGGAAAATTATTTCGGCCAAAGATCCCATATATTCCTTTAAATTACAGCATTATGTATGAACAACACTTTGAAGCAGCTGTCTTTTTAGTACTTAAAAACTCAATTATTGAGATTCAGTTCAACTGTAATTGCTGTCTAAAGCAAAAGCAAAAATGAGAGACAGAAAACAAAGAAAAGGAAGCTGAGAATCAACCCTGATACATAGTGATCAATTTTCAATGTAATGATTTTTTCAATGTCATGTGCTCAGACACACATTTACACATACACGTGCGCGCACACGTGTGCACATGCAGATATAATTGAACTTTAACCTCAAGGTCTCTACAAATGACTGCAAGTGTTATTGATTTCTTTGCAAATGCAAGTAGAGGAGGATATGTACAACAAGCTTTAGGTTAGTGATATTGAAGGATATTTTCACTACAAAATTCATGGGATGCCCATGGAAAGATAAAGAGAAAAATAAATGAGTAAAAAAAATTCTGACAGAGTGAACTTGACCGAAAGAACCAGGATCCGAAAGTCTGGCCTGTTCATAGTACTAATCTGTGGCCTCTGAGTCTGCAGGGGCTGTTTGAGCATCTACTAAAACCAAACCAGCCAAAACAACCTGTTCGGTTAAGAAAGGAGAAAAGCTGGTTTCTCAGCATCCCAGGAGTTCACCTTCTTATAATTACTAAATAAACACAGTTCTGAATACAAATTTATTTCCTTGTTGGCCTTGGATTCCAGAAAATTCATGGCTGAATATTATGGTTAATAGAGATAATTTTCTATCTGGGGAATAATAACCACCAGTATCCTTATTTCTATGCTGTTTATCCTTAATTTAATGTAAGTCTTCTTAATTGCTTCTCAGAAATAGACATGTAATGCAGTTATTAATATCTAATGGAACATAATAGGCAGATTTATTGGCAAAATATCTATAATCAGGATATTTCTAATTCTCATTTAAAATTTTCCCTAAAATTATTAACATGAATATATATTATCATAATTTAATAATGAGGCATCATCATAGATATCAAATTTTATTCATTTCCTCAATATCAGCTATACAAGTTGTAAAAATTTTGCTGCATATGAACTTTGTTTTATTGATTCCTTTGAGAATTTCTGATTGATTCTTCTTCAGGATTTCTATCTCCTTATTGAAGTGATCTTTCAATTCTTGGATTTTCTCTCTGATTTTACTCCTTATATCACCTTTTACTCTGCAAATCAGTTTAACTGTGAGCTTTATAAATCCCTTCTCTGACATTTCCTCTACTGTGATATAATTGGATTCTGTTAATGAGGTATTTTGGTTTGTTTGGGATGGTTTGTTTCTTTGCTTTTTCATACTGTTTGCATGTTTACCTATTTATCAGTAAGAATCTGAGGTGGCAGAGTTTCTACCCTATGAATTGATAGTGTTACTGAAGGTTTTTAGTACATCAGGGCTTAGAGGGAGACAAATAATAACAAAACAAATGCAAATAATATACAGCATTAAACTAAATACTTAGTTCCTATTTTGACATCTACAATGTTAATTGGAACTAAACAGATAAACAGAAGTCATATGGTAAACAATTACCAACAGTGGACAATATGTTTGCAAAATGGTTTACTGTTTCCAAAAGTTGAAGAGGGAGAATGCAGAGGAGATGTAGGAGGTAATAATTGAGTGGGAGGATGATAGAGAGTAGTAGTAAAGATTTAAAGGAAGAGTGTAATAGAGAGCAATAGAATTTGGCTGTTAGTAAAAGAGAAGAGTAAGAGAATCAAGAGAAATAGGCAGGAGGATAACAAGATAAGACAAAAAATACATATATTAAACAAAACCAAAATATACTGATCACAAAACCTAGACCTCAAAAGACAGAGTCAAAAAAATAACAACTTTGAAGAAATGCTAGAATTAAAAGAGTGAGAAAAATATGTATATGTACAAATGTCCATGTACCATTCAGGACACAAAAATTTTTTAAATGAATAAAAATGTTTCTTTCTTTTCTTTTCTTTTCTTTTCTTTTTTTTTTCTTTGTACCAGGGATTGGACTCAGAGGTATTCAACCACTAAGCCACATCCCCAGCCCTATTTTGTGTTTTATTTAGAGACATAGTCTCCTGTGTTGCTTAGTGCCTCGCCCCTTGCTTTAGACTGGCTTTGAACTTGCATTTGTCCTGTCTTAGCCTCACCAAGTGCTGAGATTATAGGTGTGCGCCACCATGCCTGGTTAAGAAAAAAAAGAAAGAAAGAAAAAGGTTCTTGATGGAAGATTAAGGAATTGTTTCTATTATAGTAGTCAAAAATTTTTCAATAATACTGGTTGTCTGCTCCCAATTGTCTTTTTTTCCATTTTACCTTGAGGTATGTATTGCAATCAAGAGTAGTAGTTGAGGGCTGTCAATAACTTCTTTTGGTGGAGCTAGTCAGTTTGCCTGTTTGCAGTTTCCCTTCTCAGCAGTATGAGGTGGGATGGGTTGGAGAGTATTGTCTGCTCCACTCATAGCAAGGGGTTGTTCCCAGAGGCAGAACTTCTACAAGTGGGGTTTGGATCTAGCTAGACCCTAAGTGCTTTGCTGAATGATGTTTGGTCTGAAGCTTTTAATTCAGCACACCTCCAGATCTTGGCTGCTTCCAATCCCTGCTGGGAATCTGTACTGCTGGAATCTCCCTGGGGTTCTGCTTGAGTGGCAGAGGAGCCAGTCCTTCACCCACTCTGCAACCCCTGCCTCTGGCATCTAGGCCTCCTGGGCTCAGTCCCAAAGCACACATTCACCCCCCTCCTGCCAGCCTGATCAAGTTCCCAATTGTGCCCAGCTGGTCCTGTGAACCCTGAGACTCAAAAGAGTAGAGGAGCACCGAGGCTCTCTCCTTGTGAGGGTCTGTGTGCCCGGGATTCCCCTGTGTACAACACTCTCCACTCTGAATTTCCCCTTGTTTTCTAGTCACACTGTGGGTCACATAGCCAGCCTCTGCCAGGTCAAGTTTTTTGACCCAACTGGAATTACACAGGTGTGGGTGCCTGAGTTTGGACCCACACCTGAGGACCATCATATCACTGTGGGATGCAGTGGTGGTTGTCTTGGCTTGTCTAATGCTGCAGGGAGACACGCAGGGTCTTTCCCACACGAAGATAAAGTGTAGCTCACCCACTAGATCAGTTCCACAATGTCCTTGATCACTGATTTCTGTGTTTCAAGACACGCCATGGTGCCACCTGAAATGCAGGTTTTCCCTCCTCTCCCATTTGCCTGCCATGGATCTGCACTGGCAGCTGCCAGAGCTGGTGGTAGGTTTTTTTTTCTTTTTCTTTTTTAAAAATTTCATTGTATACAACCTTCTGAGTTCCTAGGCTGTTATGAGAGTCCAGTATTAAATCCCAGTAGTGCAGTATTAAATCACCCATCACAAAGAGAAGCTGTTTGTCCGATTTCCTGGTCTCACTCCTCAGAAAGTAACCTCCTCTACTCCACCATCTTGCGCCCATAAACTTTGCTTTAAATAAATCCACTAAATACAATCTCATCCAACAAATGGCCAGGCTCTCTCATTCATATTTTATTTTCCATGACTTTAAATAGTGTCAGATATATTAGTTTCCAAGCTTAATGGCAAAGATATACTTTATAAACCTTGAGAAATCAGGTTGAATTCCCTAAAGACAAACATAAAAGGCAACATAATTCAAAGAAAGGAGAAATGAGAACATCAGCTAATTCGAATAAATTCTTTTTGTGAGTTGACTAGATTTAAGGCTGTAGGTATTCTAAGATCAAGCGCTCTGGGGCCCCTATTATTAGACGACTTACAAATAAGAAAAGGAACACCCTGGAAGGAGATCAATAAGCCACTTAAAGTGTCCTATATACAGGTGACCCTCATGTAAGCACAGGAGAGTGAAAGCTCTGTGTGATCTATGAGATCTATAGAGCCAAGATGCAACCCAAATATCAAGTCATCTGTGAACAGGCACATGTCCTTACACCTATAAGTTAGGTATGTGTGTTTCAATTTGTATGAAATTTACATCAGTTTATATTATATATCTGTGTTACATATCTAAATCATTTCTATTACATATATGTGTATACATAGACATTTGTACGTGTGTGTGTAAAATTTTCTTCAGTCTTATAGGTAAAGCTTATATATCAATTCTTTCTGGGAATCACCCTGATTTACCCAGGAACAATTCCTTATTGATATTTACTCTCAAGGAAATGCTTAGTGTCAGAGATGACAACCAGTTTCCTCTTTGCCCTGTAGGAGGGTCTTTAGGAATTAGAACCGGTTCTTAGCCATCATTGTGCCCATTTCATTTCTCCCCACAAGGCTAAAGAGCTAAAATCAAGGAAGAAACCAGGGCGGGAAGATGTATTTACATTTTTGAACAAAGCAAATGTCAATCTGATCTTTTCTCCCTTGAGAATCAGCCTTATGTACTTGGCCATGTTATTGAACTCTAAGGTGGTGCTGCTCTAAGTGTGATCCATGGAACAACAGCACCTAGAGCTTGTTAGAAATGGGAAACCTCAGTTCCCATTCAGACCTAGTGAATCTGAAGCTGCATTTTTAACAAGATCAACAATTCGTATGCAGATTTAAATTATGAGAAGCACTATATTCTGGAACTTTTCATTTCCTTGCCTATAAAATTCAGATAACAGTAACTACCTTCTAGGAATGCTGGGAGTATCAAGTATAAACAAAGCCCTTAGCTCAGTTCCTAACATGTGGTGTTCGCCTGATAAATGGTAGCACTTTTAGTGCTTATTATTAACAGTACTGAAAATGCTATTTATTGTTATTAGTTTTACCAGTTTAATTCTCTAACTGGGAAAATTATACATGCTGCCTATGCTTTGCTCTCATTTACTGAGCACTAAATCATTTGATATTTGTATACTATCAAACTGTTCACTGACCGCTGTTAGCTACCTTCCCAATCCTCCCCCTTCAGATCAGACTTCAATGTGAAACCTCCTTGCATATCCTCAGTGCCTTTCAAAGCCAAGACACTTGTTGAAAGCCATAGGAATACACCAGAGGATTATAGAGGCACTATGATCCTGTCTCTGTAGGTAGATGTATCCACTTCTAAATGCTGAATTAAATGGAGGAGACAATTAGCAAAGGCCTATGTGCAAATAATATATACGATGACTTACTATTGATGGTGTTTTGTTTCACATACATCCCTAATTTCAACTCCTTGCTGTTTGAGACAGCATGTTTGTGCTGCCCCCCGCCAAAAAAATTCATATGCTCAAACCATAATTTCCCATAGAATGGTATTAACAGGTGGAACTTTTGGGAGGTAATTAGGTCTTGGAGTAGAGTCCCCATGATGGGACTTTAAACAAAGAAGAGAGCTACTCTGTCTTTCTATTCTGTGAGGATATAACCAGAATGTGGTGGTCTGCAACAGGAGAAAGACCCCCACCAGATCCCAACCATGCTGGCACCCTAATTTCAGTTGTTCAGTCTGCAGAACTGTGAGAGGTTCCTGTTCCTCATATCTCACCCAATCTATGGTATTCTGTTAGAGCAGCCCACACTGACTAGGACACTTGCCCATTGATACTCCCACAATCAATGGAAAATACAAAGATTTCTTTCATTGAGTTTCAAAAGAGGTAATTTTTTCTTTAATGTCTTAAGGAAAACAGTTTGTATTTTACTTGCATTTATTTACATATGCCCTGGGTTTGAGTTGGTGTAAATCCTCTCTATTTGGTATAGAAAGCATAAAAGTAAAGCAAAATAAAAGATTATCCTGTTGCTCAACACAGCTATGATTATTTTTACTATATGTTTATTTATTTATTTGTTTATTTGTCTATTTATTTACTTATTATGAAACTGATGATTGAACCCAGGGCATTCTGCATACTAGAAAAGTGCGCTACCATTGAGCTACATCCCCATCCCTTGACCTTTTATTTTTAATGTTTGCTTACTAGGCAAATGTACTTTTTCAATTAAATATATTTGGTAAAGATCTTGATTCTCAATTAGCTAGAAAAGAAGCATGTAACCCAGATAGTGAGATGAATAACTGTGCTAAGAATAAATGAGATCCACAAACAGGCAGCAGTGTCAGAATTAACTACCACTTGTCACAATCTCAGAACTTGTAGCAGCAGTTGTTTAAGCACATTTCAATGGCAGTCTTGCATTAAATCCTTTAGAAACACACTACACAATTGGTTTATGCTGTTTCCTTTCCATTCTGGGGGAAGAAGAGATGCAGGCAGTGGGAGGAACACCTTTGTAAAATAAGAAAATCAGCTCAAGCCAGTTCTCTCTGCTTCTTTTCCAGGATGTCCTGACAGGTCCAGCCCAGGTGTGTCAATCACCAATGGGACTCATTGGTGTCTCTTTAGAATGACTTCTTTATGTGATTTATTTTCTCAACTCCCTGCCTTTGCAATAAGTGTGTACATACATTTCTTACATCTGTTAGAAGTGACCTTTACCCCTTCTTGTATTCTGAAGCACATTTGAAAATGTTAGTTTGTGAATTACTTTGCTTAAATTCAAATGAAACAAACAAACAAAAAAATATAGGACTTGCTCATCTCTAACTGAGGTCACAATTGCCACAGAAAGGAAGCCAGGATCACTGGCAGATCCAAATCACAGCCAAAGCTGCTTAATCTGGGCCCACTTGCTCAAATTAGCTTACCCCCTTCAAAACTATTTGGGACAGACTCCAATGACCCAAGAAAAGACAAGCATTGAAACAGGTCCTTGCTTGTCTTTAACCATTTCCCTTCATTCTAAAACCACTCCTCTTGCTGTCTCCAGGGAAACTCCTGTGGCTCTGATCTCTCACAGGACTGCTGCTCCAGTTTTAACTTTTGCTTTGGTTTTAACTTTTTGGTCTTCTCTGGTTCTGTTGGTCCTAAGACCCATGGTCACTCAAGCTAGCCCTGCAAGTCTTGCCCAAGCCTTGTGTCTCTGTTTATGCAGAACATCTTGCCTGTTGCAGAGACTGTAGCCATTTTCCAGAGGGGGTTTCAGAGAGACTTCAGCCAGGTGACTGAGTCAGCACTGCGATACTCTTGCTATGTACACCTGTGCTCAAAGACAGACTGCCCTTTGTGTGTGAAGATAACAGAAGGTTCTTCAAAAGCCAGCAGCAGGAGGTCTTCCTTGGCCTTTCCTTGCCCCTCTCTCAGAAGGCAGCTGGTATTTGCCTTTTACTCTCTGGCATGATTCCTCTTATTAAATGTCTGAGAGGTAGTTTGGAGGAGACATGAGCTATTCTCTTTCTTTGTGAGGACAGATGTTATCTGTCTTTAAGAGAAAAATATTGGCTTAGCCTCCTTACCACATATTTCCTGGGAGAATATGGTGTTTTGCCCTTTTGCATTACAAAGTGTCCTTATAAAAATAAGGAACCAATTCATTTTTGACAGGCATTTAAACCTCTGGCATTTAGAAGCTGGCCAGTGGCTTTTGCATTGACTGTGGATAATAAATGTCTAAAAGATATTGAATAGGATAAACAGGAACAGTTGTGAGCAAACACTGTCATGACAATACCTATTCAGGTCCTTTTCTCCTAATCTGCTCCCTGTCTTTAATTTTATTTCTTATTTAGATAAAGGAAGATTTTGGGACTATGTACTCACTATGAAATGCAAATAATGTTTTCTTTCATTACAAGAAGAATTTGTTTTCTAATAAATACATTTTGTATTCTGCATGAGGATTCAACTTCAAGAGTCTACCTTCATATTTCACATGATTTGGAAAACACCTTTATCTCTCCCGAGTGAGTATTCTTAACCCTACATTAGGTGTGGCAAACCTTTTCTTTTTTGGGGGGGGGTACTGGAGATTGAACTCAGGGGTACTTGACCACTAAGCCTCATCCTCAGCCCTATTTTGTGTTTTATGTAGAGACAGGGTCTCACTGAGTTGCTTAGCGCCTCTCCATTGCTGAGACTGGCTTTGAACTCGCAATTCTCCTGTCTCAGCCTCCCTAAGTGCTGGGATTACAGGCATGCGCCACTGCACCCAGCTAGGTGTGGCAAACCTGATTAAATAGCATTAAAGCATTCTGCAAGTGGAGGCTATAGCCTTAGAACTCTAGAGGCTGACAGAAAGGGAACATACACACCGAGGCAAGGGCACATCATATTCTCTCAGGATGAGCAAATATCCATTTGCTATCACTTAGAGGGACATGAATGAAGCCACCGTGGGGTTGTACACAATAGCAGAAAGGCACAGACATGGTATGTCAGGAACAAAGAAAACTTAGAAATCCATGGTTTAAGCACAGGCGTGTGCACATGCGCACACACACACACACAGATGCGTGGTCAATCCTTACTTTGCATATTTTCAATGTGCAAGAATTAATTTTACACAGTTTAGTTAAATAACACCAACCTGTAAACAACACAATTCAAATGGCAGTTACCTCAGTGAATAACTACAAAAGCCACAGACGTCCCTGCTACCACTGCAGTATATTATACAACCAATTCTTTTAATTACTCACCAAGCACACTGCCAGTATGAACATTTCCTTAGGGCAAGATTCTGCCCACTTGGTTGGAATCCAAAGATAGAACCCTCCTTTCAAAGATTGACCCTATGTCAGCAACCTGCTTCTGGGGTCCTACATTTACCCCATCTGTGTGAGGTAGAAATAAGTAGTATGGACTTATGTTTTAGCTCATCTGGGCTAAATTAATTCAAAGTAAGTATAGACAATATAACATTATCTATCATCTATTATTTTTTTATCTTTCTGTCTGCCCATCAAACTCTCCTCCCATCCATCCTTTCATCCACCCAGAAGTAATTTTCCTCAATACTATGGGACTTGTAGAAATGGTTAATAGAAGCTAAAACTGAGCAAAGGGATCTTAATAATGAATAAGAGCGAGTATTATTATTCTACTACCTTCAAAATTCTTGTCAAAACTTAAAAATGCTCTTATTGTGTTATATAGAAAAAATGAAAAAATATTATACTTGTTAGTACACAGTAATTGGAAGTGTTAGAAATATTAATAATTTACATTTCATTTCTTTGTTAAAACCTTATCAGGAGTGATTTGGACAGGGCTTTCCTTCATTTTTGTCCTGTATTCTACAATGTGAATTAATGACTTTTCTGTGCCTTGGCACATTGTCATACTCCTTTGCAAGTTTGGATGAGTTTACAACATGTTACCCTTTGATTTTGCAATGGTATGTGATATCCAAAGAGTTTTCTTAATGTGAATATTTCTTTTACTGGCATTGCTTCCTCAGGAACATTTTCTTTTTTTTTTTCATCATGATTGCTTTCCATATTTATGTCAATAACTTTGTGTTCACTGAATTTTTTATCAGCACAATGGAGTCTCTCAAAGGCCAGAGTGTCATCATTTCCATGGTCAGCCATTTCTCCTATGATTTCATTTCCATTCAATTCAGTTTCATTTCCAGCTTTTCTTACATTTCATTTCTTTATTGCTCTTCTGTTTTTATTGACCTTTTTATGTTATCCATTTTAAAAATAGGTGTATCTATGAGAGAAAAGGAAGCAACAAAGCTACACAGGTTGCTGTCTGCTCTTGAACTGACACATATCAGTTATTAATCACTGGCATATTAGAAAGAAGTGAAGAGATTGGTCATTGGTCATGATGCATGTCTGTCAGTTTCACAGTGATTATACAAACGGGTTTGTGTTGAATAATTTCTTTGTGTTCATTTGCTGGTAAATATTGGTTAATTGTTTATCAGCTGGTTATTCCCACAATATTCAATAAACAAGTATGATATTTCAGTGACCTACAACATATATTTCCTTACTTTTGT
Organism: Xerus rutilus; assembly: GCA_028644305.1. NCBI lineage: Eukaryota > Metazoa > Chordata > Mammalia > Rodentia > Sciuridae > Xerus > Xerus rutilus. The sequence continues at coordinate 37,814,463 of CM053404.1, forward strand.
ACCTATTGACCAATTGAATTCAGCTGATCCTGCACTTATGGGTCACATTTTGGGGTCTCAGTGCTCTGAAGGTGCCTGCTGCAGAGATTGCAGCCATTTCCCAGACGAGGTTTCAGAGAGACTTCAGCCTGGTGACTGAAGCCTGGTGACATCACTGGACTCCTCTTACTACATAAAGATAAATGCTCCAAGACAGATTGCCCTTTGTGGGTGAGGATAACAGCTAGTTATTCTCAATTATCTGGAGTATGTTTTCCTCATGGTGATGACAGAAACTGAGAATAATAATAATTCCAACCTTAGAAGTACTTGCAAACCCTTGCTTCTGAATAGCTACAGACTTTCTATTGACCAAAGCAAATTATTTGTCTGAGTCCCACATCAAAAGTTGTGGAAGAATTCCACCCACTATGAACATGGAAATGTTGTACTTGTAACTCTACTACCACAGGAAAGGGAAGAATTGGAACTAGTAACTCATTCAGTTGCAGCATGCAAGAGCTCAGGTTAATATTTATTTCATTGCACCATAATGTTTGAGAGTAGCAAGTTTGTGGGAGAGAACACCTCAGATCCTCACCTCCTCCTATGAGGTTGCTCGTGACGGTCAAAATAACCTATGACCTCTGAATTATGGCCAACCACCTTGATTAAGGTGAATTTGCAACAAATAGAGCTCTGTTAATTTTAAGAATAGATATTTTCCATATTTCACTAATGGTTTTAATAAATCATTGCTGGTATAGCAACTAAATGAAAACAAAAATGTGGCTGGGATTTTTAGCCAAGTGCAAGTTGAGAAGCTCTGTTGTTTTAACCTAGCTCTGTGCATCGAGTCGTGTTTGAAAATCCATAACAGACAAGAGCAGAGGAGTGGTAAGAAAAGCCTGTTTCATAAATTGCTCACCATCCCAGAGTATGGATGCCTCACCCTCTAAGTGGGACTCGGGCCCACAGCAAGTTTGCATTCTGATTTGTTTCTCCTATGCCTGCCCATTATCTGCCAAAGCTTGAGGCGGCTTTACTTTGCTTGCCTGACTGTGGAGGAGGATGGGCCATCTTGGGCCTCGTGGGTGTCTGCTCGTCATAGGTCTGCTTTGTAAATATGCTCCTGCATCTGTTCCTTAGGGGATTGAGAGCATGCCAAGCTGGGTGTGACATGAGAGAGGAAGAAGCCCCCTCATGCTCAGACCAAGCAAGAGGAAATCAATGTTCAGTGTGGGCTTCCTGTTGGGATCTTTATGTCTGCAGAGGTGACATCAGCCAGCATTTTTGAGAAATAAGACAGTGTCATGGAGTAGGACCTGGGCACAGAGAAGCACCTGGAGGCAAGGAAAACTCTGAATGGCAATGTGAAATCTATTCATTGCACTAGGATTTGTGTGGGGGTGCAATTTAGAAATAGCATAGAGGTATAGAAAGGCAATGGCTGAGTAACAGGCATAAATCTCTAACCCCGCAAAATACCGTGTGCAAACAAGAAAAAAAATTCCAAAAATAATCTACCATAGAATTTAAAGTGTATCCTAGCAGGGAGGTTAGTTTGTTGATGGCCATTCCTTTACTCCCCTAGGAGTACTGACCAGGTGCCTATATCTATGTCACAAGCAGGTCAGGTTACCACACATCAGCTGCTCCTTTAAGATCTATTCTTGGCAGTAGCAGCGAATCCGATGATCATTCTGGTTTACCCTTCCAAGCAGCATACGCATTCCTAAGGGACTAAATGAAGACCAATTTAACCATAGTTCTCCATTTCCTTTCCTCAGCATGACAGATCCCTTCTCTCCTTACAATATCTTCTCCCTGCTTTGGTATACCATTTCTCTCTTTCCTTTGCCTGGTCCAGGACCCTCATAGCCTAACGTCAATGAATCCAGGACAACAAATCACACGGAATGAGTCTGAAAGCCATCTGTATGAAGAGTCCTGATTTTCTCTCAAAGGGCTCCTGCCTGCACCTCAGGAAAAACTGGGGATGTACCTGCCTCCTGGGTCTTGTGAAGTGAGCAGAGAAGTTAGAGACACTCAGAATCCCAATCTAAGCATAATTCATAGAGTACTCCTGCCTCAGAGCTTTTTCATTTTACATACTTCTTTGGGGTCTTCAAGGGTAAAATTGCTTAAGTCAGCCATGCTCTATGTTTATGATTTTTTGTGTTGATATAGAATCTCAAAAAATCCAGCAGAAATTTCTTGAAACAGATTTAGAACTTGAGATAAATTCTACATAAGAAGTGAGAGCATGTCACCTGCATTCCATTTTAACCCATTCATTGCAGAAAAGTGAGGTTACTCATGATGTTAAGCAATTATCTCCAGAAAGTCCTCAACTAATACCATTCTTAATCCTGAAGTTTAGAGAAATGGTCATAACTGTTACCATAAACATGTAAAGGAAAGAGAGGAAGAGAGAGAGAGAGAGAGAGAGAGAGAGAATGTCTCACCCCTAGACCTCTAGTAATATGGGATTTGAACAACACTGCAGCTTGCAGATAACATTCCTTGCAGTTTGCAGTCCATTCAGCATGGCTTTTCTTTTTGCCTGGTTAGATCAATATCATACTGATACATGTTCTGCCAGCCAAGCTATAATGCTGCATTCTTCCAGGGCTCAGTAATATAAAGTGATTTAGTGCTTTCAGCTTGAAAGATATTGCAATGAACACTGTGATTTATAAAACAAATGGGCTATTGTCCTAAATAAGTTTAAAATTATATAGACCTGAGGAAATAGAGTTAACTAAAGTTTTAATGCTCCAAGCCTATTTTCTGCTTTGCAATTTATACAGACACATAAGCAATTCAACTCAGAAAAGGCAACAGAAATTTATAGCCGGAATCCTCCAAACATAATTTCCTTAACCTAGTGTACCTTTTGGCATTTATTAGTACACAAAGTCAACTTCCTACATTTCTTTCTTTTATCCAGGCAATTGTCTATATATTTATAGGATCTATAAATCATTGTATCCAAAGCACTTAGTCTATCAGAAAAAAAGTATGCTAATTGTAGAGGGCAGCATATCCTACATTGAATGCTACTGGCATTTTGGAATATTATTGTTCATTTTATCACAGAAGGGTGGTAGGAAATAGAAATGATGGGAGCACTATAAGCCAGAGGGATCTCAGCAATACATTGAAAAACTACCATCTCTTATTCTCAGTGCGCATTGGTGAAGACAGCAGAGTGTGATAACAGTAGATGGGATATTTTCATTTAATCTTTTAAATGTATTGGCTTAGAAATGTGAGTGGAATTCACATGGGGCAATTCTAATGCTTTTCCTAGTTTCTTTCTTTCTTTTTTTTTTGCATGTGGTTGAAAAAGAACTCAACTTTGGCAGCACTATTGATGAGAAAGAATTGTTACGAGAGAGAGAAATGAGGCAAGCATGCTACATGAGAATTTAAAGAGAAACTTGGTCACAACCTGAATATTTGATGGTTTTGTTTTTCTTCTGTCTTTTTCTTTTTTTGCACAAGGTCTGTAAAGACCTAGCAACAATGTGCATTAGGTAAGGCCGATTTCAGCTGAATTAACAAAGAGACCTTCAAATATTCAAATAAAGTGATTTAAAAAGAAAATAAAGGCTTATGCCTTTCATAAAAAAAAACATAATATTTAAATGTATGATCTTGATGAGTGAGCACACACCTTTTGTTTTCCAAACTTTTATTTCCTTAGGTGTTGTCCTCATCTGCATACCTACAGGGTATGGTCATTCCTATGCTTCAACACAGGGAAGGGGGCAGAAAAAAAGATTTCTAGGTAAAGGACTTTTCTTTTATATAGAAGATGCTCCCAAATTACACATATCACTCCCAATCATGTCCCCTTGGCTCCAATTTGTCCACATAACCACATCCAGTGTGCCCGTCAGCTTCCTGTCACTAGAATGAAATACCAGAGATATTAACATATAGAGAAAAATGTTCATTTTATGAGTGCTGAATGACCATAGTGGAAAGCATGTGACACAGCAAACTCTTCACCTAGTGGCCAGGAAGCAATAGAGAGGAAGAGGGAGGAGCCAGATTTGCATAATCACATTTGAAGGCATACCCACCTAAAGACTTCCCACTAACTTCCACCTTCTAAAGGTTCCAGAACCTCCCAGTGATACCACCCTGAGGACAAAGCCTTTACCACATGGACATTTTAGGGGACATTCAACATCCAAACTTATGGCACTAGCTGCAACAGTGGATGTGCAATGTGGCCTCCAACTACACAGCCAGGTGCCTATGGATTCTTCATTGACATGGTAGAGGTATTTTTGAACTGACATTTGCTTTCAAGGAATTTTGCAAGTCCCAACAAACCAACAGATTTGTTGTATCTATGCTGGATTCTGTTTCATAGAAGGATGGTATAAAATGCAGTATATTCCTTCCTAGCCAGAGAAGACTTTAGTGTCAAGCCTCTCTGAACTCTAGCTCACACTCAATCCAGGCATCCTGGAGGGTATTTTCACATGTTTGATTAATGGATGTGTTGAATCACTAAGTCACTGCAAGTAGCAAAGTTGTCATACATTCATATTTAAATCTCAATATGACAAACTGCTTTTGGAGGGAAAATCTCAACCAAAGAATGACCTTTTGAGTAATTACATAGATACAGTATTAAACATTTTGATTTCCCAAAAGTGCATTTGTAACCTAGAAGCCAGACCCTGCCGCCACCTACCTAGTCTTTAACCATACTCATAACCCACCTTCCCCAGACCTGAATTCCACATCCCTGACCATGTCAAAACAGTGTCCAAATTGCCTGAGCATCTATAGTTCAACTACTGGTGTTCCTTCTACCTTAAAGTCCTGGTAATCATGCTTGCATTGTATTCAGCTGAATTATAACCTGAATGCAAAATTATTTCATTTTCCAATCCTATTCTGTAGGGAAACAAATTCTTCTTTTTCTCTAGGAGAGTTAACTTTCTTTATCATAAACTCCTAATACTAGCTGACCTCTAAGTCCTGATCCATCAATTCTGTAATTAGGTGGCTCATGACTTTGTTCAAATTATATATTTTTGGAAGTAAAAGGGCACTATTAATAATGATGTGCATGCCAAGGTTTAAACCGAGGATGTCTTGGGCTAGTCAGATGTACAAGTGAGTCCCTATTTATATAGCACTTTACCTAAAACGACTTGTGAAGAATATAATTCTATTTCAAAATTGATTTAAATCTCTACCCTTAGAATATTATTATTTAAAAGTTTATTCTGGAGAATTTTATCAATCATATTGTGAGAGCCTGTATCCCAAAAAAGTACTGAATTCAACTCACATTAATAATAAGCTTCTCTTAAATTACTTGAAATAACCAATGATATAGGGAAATGCCATCAAAGAAAGTAACAGCAACACCTTAGATGGCCACCTTATGAAAATGGGTCTGTAAGAGCCCAAAAGCTTACTACTATTAATGGACAAAGAATGTTAATTAAGTTTCAAAATGCCACTCTGCAATGGACAGATTCCTAAGTCCCTTGCTCCCCTATCCAGAACAACACAGTGAAGTAGGTGTAACATGCAATCTCTACTTTATAGATGAGTAACTGAAGCTCAGTGTAGCTCTGTGACTAGCTCTGTTGGCTAGCTGACAAACCATATCAATATGGCTAGACAAAGACTGGCCAAAATATGATAAATGGCCAAAGAAGCCTCTCTAATGTACTCAGCATATAGCACTTCTGACAGATCTACTTTTCATAATCTGGAATTGCATTTTTTAATATGAGTGACTTCATAAAATCAGTCTCTAACTACATTTTCATTTCCCAAATAATAGCTATTTTTCCAATTCTTACTTGAAACTTATCTGTACCTATTTATAGCCAAGATCGACCCATATATACTATTGTGTATACATATGCATGCACAAAACTATTGATCAAATATAATCTGTGACATTTATTTCAAAGATGTCTACATTTTATTATTTCGTAACATTAATTTGCATATTCACCAGCTACCCTAGTTTCTGCTGCCATCTAAAAAGTACACATCAAGGTTTGTACTTCTCTTCCCTGTTGAAAATAGCTAACTAGCCATTGAAAATATATGTGGGATAGTTGTTGGTTACATAAGTTAATCTAGGCAAAATGTTCTCTGAGGGATAAATCAGAACAATGCATAAAGATGAAAATGTGAAGGAAAATGAGGAAATTTCTTGCTACCTAAATATTTATCTCCAATGATTTTTAATAATGAAATGCCAGGAAAAGCATGGCCTTCCACCATGAAGCAACAATTATGAAGGTTTGACTCTTCAAAACTTGCTAACACATTTCTTTTGACTTACAATATGGCTTTCTGGTCAGTATGGAAAAAGAAGAAATTTGTAAGTAGAACTATGATTTGCTTTCACTAGCTCTGCCACCTGCCAAGTCACTTAATCACATATTCAATGTTCTTGTTTTCTATGTGCAGTTTCAAATGTTCACCTTGATGTATGGTTAGGGGAGTGAATGCACAGGAAGACAGGAAGACTCATCAGCTGTTAACCAATTAATAAAGTTTTCTCATTTTTTTTCTCCTCTGTGTTCTGAAGCCCTTATAAGAAGGGTTCTGTTACAATGACTCAGTGGTAGAGTGATCGCCTAGAATGTGAGAGGCCCTGGGTTCAATCCTAGCACTAAACAAAAAAAAAAGAAGAAAAGAAAAAAGAATGACCTTAGGCTCTTATGTAAAATACAAATAATATCTAGGCCCCCTTTCAAAAGCCCACTGACTCAGCATGTATGTGTAGGACTTCAAAATATTTATTTATTTTAGCACACTCCAGCAAGTGACTCTGGTGCAGGTGCTTAGCTCCACAAATCAGCTTATTAACATCCTCAAACACAAAAGCTCATCCTGAATCAGTACTTGGTTGGGGTACTTCAAAGATGATGTCATCTTGGGGAATGGAGACTAAGAATACATTATTTAATTTTAAGTAAAGTTCCACCCTTATATCTTTATCAGTCTGGGTTTTTAGATTCTTGAAAATAGAATTGTGAACTAATTTCTTTATGACCATTTGTATATGATTTCTACCATTTTCCAACATGCTTAGTGGCCATATGTTTCAAATGCATACAATGCAGAGTCTACCTTTTTGAATAAATATCAGACCTCCAAAACATTTATTACATGCGTTAATTTTATTAACGTGTGTATGTGTGTGCACATGTGCACGCACATGTGTTTTCCTGGGAATTGAACCTAGGGCTTCAAGCATGCTAGACAATGCTCTACCACTGAGTTATACACAAAGCTCAATTTTTATTAATTTCAAAGGCAGAATATGAAAGCATAGAGGAAATTATGTCCCTTATATGCTGGTCTCCAGCCACCTATTTTCTTTCTCTTTGAGTTATCAATATTCCTTGTTTCTCATATATATTTCTACAGATATAACTCTGATATAGAATACAGTATAAGCAAATACCTCTCTTTTTAACCCAAATTCATATTTATTTATCTTGGTTTTCTTTGATAAAATAATTATCTTGGTGATAATTTGTTTATGAATACTTTCCTTGTTTTAATTCTATGGCATTTGAATATGTCGTGTACAAGGGTCTCCTGCTAATGAACTAGTGTTTCTGATATTTCCTTGTTTCAAGGAAGAGATGAATAATCATATTGAAGAATCATTTTTCTAAGGTGCTAGGATATGTATAAGATTTAGTGCTAGAAATGAATTGCTGAGGCATAATAATTTGGGGACAGACTGTCCTCACTTGTAACAATCTACTTTTCTACAAAGCTGTGTCCTATTTCTCACCTACTCATTAACAACAAGTGATCAAACTCTTTGCTTTTTGTCATTTTGGTGGGTTAAAAAATAGTATCTTGGGATACACGAATGGATTGTGCTCTTTCTGAAGCAAACAAAGCTTTTCTTTCCAAAAGCAAACATAATTTTTTAGGCTTCATATTAATGATATAGTCATTCTTTTATTTTGACTTACTTACGGATTTACTTTACAATGATGTCTTTCTAGAAGAAAAATGATGGGACATTAGTGGTCATAAAAGCTGATGCGATGAGCGAACTGTGTGCCCATTGCTGATGCATGTCTAGATTAGAAAGAAATTGAATAATGGGTGCCGATATATAGATATAGTTAGATAGGAGGAATATGTTCTAATGTGCTACAGCACAGTAGGGGACTGAAATTCACAGCAGTTTATTGTGTATTATATAAAGAGAATTAGAAACAAAGAAATGACTAACTTTTATTCATTAAATTAGAACAAAGAACAAAGAAATGACTAATGTTTAAGGAGACAGAAATGCTAACTCTCCCAATTCAGTCATTACATATTATGTGCATGCATGGAATTATGTAAATGTTATGGTTTTTGAGGTCAAGTGTCTCCTAAATCTCATGTGTGAGATAATGCAAGAAGGTTCAGAGGAGAAATGACTGGGTTATAAGAGACTTAACCCAATCAGTGAATTAATCTCCCAATAGGGATTAACTGAGTGGTAACTGAAGTGGTAGAGTGTGGCTGGAGGAATGGGAATTGAGGTGTGGTTTGGGGGTATATATTTATACCTGTTGAGTAGAGTCTCTCTCTGCTCTTTGATCATCATGTGAGGTGCTGCCCTCCACCACACTCTTCTGCCAAGATGTTCTGCTTCACTTCAAGTCCCAAGGAATGGAGCTGGCCTCTGAAACTGTGAGACCCTAAATAAACCTTTCCTTCTTTACAGTTTTTCTGATAGGGTCCTTTAGTCACAGCAGCAAAAAATCTGACTAAAACAGTAAATATGTATAATTTTTATATGTCAATAAAAAATCTTGGCGAAACTCCTATTATAAAGAATATTTAAAAATTAATGGTCCCATCTTGACTGATTTTGAGAAACAGCTAATTCACATGAAAACATAAGTTTTTATCTATTAATACTATTAAATTTGCTAGCATTTTCAAGTTAAAACACTTGGAAAGTAGTTAGTTTTTCTTTTCTTGCTTGTACGATCACATTTGTTGCCCTGCAAGCTGCATTCTGAAAAGCAAGGATGTTGGAAATGGCAGCAGCTGCAAGGCAGGGGACACTGGTCCATGTACTAGTGACACCAGTGAGACTCACAGCTCCATTTCATGAGTTAGTGGAAATCCTTATAGTCAAAGCAACTGTGTGCATTGTCTTGAGAATACAGTTTAAGATAATGAGAAGATAGGGTTTAAGAGCATACTTATATTTGTGTGTTTTATGAGAAAGTTTAAAAATTAGTTAAAACAAAATAGTGCATATTTAAAAGTATAAAGAGTCCTGGTTTTGATTTTCCAAGAGTAAAAGATTTTATTTTTTGAGAAAAAAGAAAAAAAAATTTATTGCTTTGCTAGCAAAGGAGAAACACAGGACTCTTGTCCCAGAGGCTGTGATTCCACCCATCAGCAGGAATCAAGAGCTTTTAAAGAGGTGATTTAAAGGCTGGCATCACCAAATTCTCTGTTGGAGTTGTAATCACTTGTTAATTTGGGAGACAGTCAGTCCTGAACTCTTCTGGTACCATCCCCAAAGTCTGGATTACTTCATTCCTGTGGTGAGTGTGTACTCAAGGACAGATAAATCTGCCTTAAGTGAGGAAGAAAAATAATCCTGTTTCCCCTGAGATTAGGGAAGGGGAGAGATTAGGGAAGAGCAGGGAGAGAGAAAGAGAAAGAAACATGTCCATTTAATAATTAAGTTGCAGTGGCAGAACAGCAAGGGCTATCTTCAAAAAGATAGTGAACCACTGTTACATTTTCTCAGTGTCAATTTCTACATTCCATTTCTAGAGAAAAATGAGTGAAAACATCGCCAAGCTGATTCCTGCTGAAAGAGGGCAAATCTGGGGGAAATAACCCAAATTTCTTGTTCTCTATTAGGTGGGGCATAGACATTTAAGGGTATTCAGCATCAGAACAGTCCTTAGGTCCATGGCGGCAGATGGCAGGTGACTAGACAAGTCATACATAGGACAGGGATCATGCTAAGACAAAATAGGACAGCAAAGCATTACTTTTTTAAAAAATAATTAGCACAAAAGCAATTAGTATTTCAGCCAGTCTCCAAAAACCAAGGACAGTAACTCATAATCATGTCAGTGAAAAATAGATGAAGTTATCAATGTAATAGGTTAGGAAGATTTGTAGGTCTATGAGATCAGGCTCAAATTAACTCAGGACAAACTTACAATTCTAGAGTCCTTTGTGATCATTATTGCTAAGCACTACCACACAAGAACTCTTCCTCTATAGCCTCCAGCTTAACTTACTTTTGATAGGATTGACACAAGTTTACATCTTAAGTTACATCAAAAAAATTGTTTTTCCTTTTAAATATCCATGTATGATTGTCCTTAGGCTATACTCTCCTGCCAGATGTTTAGGAACAAGTTGGTCAAAACTGACCTTGTTCCTATCTATTCTTCAGAGTCAGCTGAAATTTCTCAGAGATTACCCTTGGGGACATGTGTGAAGCCTTGCCTTCTTTAGATTTCTTCTACCAATGGTGCCATCTGCCAGGATGGGTCAGAGTCTGTCTGACCATATATGGCTTCCTAAGAGTAAAAAGTTTTTTAAAAGGCTAAAACAAGCAACATAACTAGAGAAAATAAAATATGATATGCTATATTCAAAAAGCCTGCAAAGACTGGACCAATTCCTGTGTTTAAAAAGATAGCTTCAAAAAATTGATTTTATAGGACATGTTAATGGGTAATTTTTTTAATGTATCATTGAAAAAATGGATGTTTCTGAGGGCAAAGGAAAACAATGAAAATATCTTCAAAATTAGTCACTAAGACTTTGTGTGATATTTGAGTCTATGCATTTTATTAAAATTCTTTAGAGTAAATGAGAAATGGTTATCAGAAGAGCTAAAAATGTTTCTATGAAGTTTCTTGTCTATACTCTTCTCACTCAAACTGTGAATTATGAAGACATAATGTGACTTGGCTTGAATATTATATTCTCATGCTCAACTTGTCTTTACTTTTTATTTTAGACAAGGAAACAATCAACAATTCAATATCCAAATAAATCCATTCCGTTTTATTATTAATGTTTGTGTCCCTTATCTTCTTGCATAAAAGGACTGTTTGAGGAACCATATTAAAAACAATGTTAATACAGGCAAACATTCAAAGAATACTTTCATACCTGAAGTTCTTTATCAATGAAGTTTCAGTGTTTATATACAGTTATTATTGAAAACCTTTTCTTTTCCTACTAAATATTCATGGTATTTTTAAATGTCCATATGTCATACTTTTTTAGAAGAGAAAAGTGGTATTAATGGGGAATAAAAGTAAACAAATATGCTTAAACTCTATAACAATTTATATCTGAAGTAAAATTCTAGTGGAAAAATGGTTTTATTTTTTTCCTTGAGCTGAATCATGATTTGCTGGTATTGCTCAATATGCATCCCCACTTTTATATTAAGCAGTTAAAACTTTTTTCCTTTTCCTTTCCCTTTCCTTTCTTTCTTTCTCTCTCTCAATATCTTTCTTCATATCTTACCCCTTTACAATTTTTATTACAACAATCCATTTTGTAAACATATTTCATTAAGAACTTTTAAGCAAAATTTACATCCAATCTTTGTATCTAATTAAACTTTATATAAACCATCCACAGTAGTAGTAAAGCATTTTCATTGAGTTACTTATGAACTGTTCATTGTATGGAGTCTTTCCATTTTATATTACACTTTCTCTGATTCAGCCCAAGTTATGAGAAGCCCTGAATAATGCTTTGGAAAGGTGCTTGTTCCATATAGTTTCTGAGACTAGCCTATCAATGAATTTCATTCTACACACTTTGCATATAAATGGCACATTTCTTATTCAAGGATGATTTTTGTATTTGTTCTCCAAATTATAGCTATTATTGTTGGTCTTGATTTTTTTTAATGGTATAATCAATGCAGAGCATAAATCTTAACATAAAGAAAACTCCCAAAACAAAGACATGAAAGCCCAAAACAAAGAACATTTTTAAATGGAGAAAAAGTAGAACATTCAAATATAAATGAAATTAAATAAGCCTGCCAATATTCATATAATGAAATTAAGGTATTAAGCAAATTAATGATGACAGTTTATAGTGATAAAATTTTATTTGAAATTGAAAGTGCATATAAAGATGTTTAATATGAAGAATGTAATCTGCTTATAAGTTTGTGCAAAGTTAGAAAAATTATGATTGTAACAATTTTTTTCTATTTGCCTCAACAAATGTTTTCAGTGAATAGTGTGTACAGCTTCTGAAAATTTGTTTTTTTCTGTTATGTTTGATAACATGTATTAAAATGCAACTTTTGAGAAAAAAAATAAAGTATATATAAAAAAAAGAAAGTAACTATGTCAAAAAGGTTTACTTCAAATGAATTGTGGATTAACTGTAATGTTTAGTTGTGCAGGAAAATCATTTTTTTTAAAAAAAATTTAAAGCCAGGAGAAAAAAAATGATCATGAACATATCCACTTGGTAAAAATAAAAAGTTATAAATACATAATTAACAAGGGCAATTAAATGGAAAGATTTTGAGTTTTGTATCTTTGAGCTAATACATTGTTCTTTTAATGAAACATTTGGAAAAATATTATTTATTCATCAAGGTGAAATTTCATACACCTTCCAAAATCTGAGTATTTATCTGCATTGATACATAAATGTGCTCTCCATGCATTTAGATCAAAATATCAGTGACATAAAGTATTGGGACATCATTTTAAACAATATGTTCCTCTTTTATATTTTAGTCCCTGGGTCAAATATCAATTGAGTCAAAGAGGAAATGCGAAATACAACAATCTAATTCTAAAAACAAACAAGCACATACAACTCAAAATAAGTGTAAAATACTTGTCCTATTAAAAAGAAAAATAAAACAAAGCATTTAACCAATTTAACCAAAAATCACAATCAATAATGAGGTCAGTGCTAAAGCAAATGTTTTTTAAAAAGGTAAGGTAAAACACACTTATATATGTGTTCACACATATACACGTATATATGTAAAAATATATGTGTTTTACATATCTCTCTTTATATATTTTTGTTTGCAGTATTTACAATCAAGCCCAGATCCTCATGCATACTCTGCTCCTCTACAATAAGCACAAATAATTTTATTAGGTTATAAATAAGGTAAAAAATCTCTGAAACTCTGAAAATATATATAGTAGCTTGGTAAGTGTATTCAACTTGGAAACAGGCAAGCATTTAGGAAAGAGAAAAGATGCAAACAAATTTAAAGGCTATGAAAAATCTACATGAATGTACAACATTGTCTTATGTTATAGAAAAAACAAATGATAACGATCACTGTGAAAGGAAAATCTGCACTACTGAAAAGGAGTCTGATTGATTATTGATACATTCATTAAAATATAAAGGAAATTTTGATACAGCTATTATACAAATTGCACAGAAACTTGGGGAATAAATTGAGACTTTTTTCAGGTATTCTGTGAAATAAAAACCAAACTGATATCTAATGTAATAGAGCTTTAATAAAAAATTAAGCCAGGCCAATTTCACTAATGAATATTAAATTAAAATCTTAAGTACATTATCAGTGGTTGTAATTAAGCAATAGGATTAAGTTCATTCTATGAATACAAGGATATTTCTGTACAGGCAAAATTATTAGTTTAATGCACCATATGAATAGCTTAATTCAAATAAAACATTCCATTTGATGTGTTTTGATTCTTAAAAAGATATGCACACATTTTTATACAGACCTAATAAACACGTTAAAATGTATAGGCAACTCTTCACAGTCTAATTCAAAGATACTTCGAGTAATTTCTATCTTATTTAACACTGTTTAGACTGCTGGATCAATTCAATAGTATATTAAAATAGAAAAATAATACATCTATAAAACCAAAAGATGCATTATTTTCATATTGCATGATTATAAACTTTCAAAAAACAGAGAACTTAATTTCTGCCGGAAATGTTTAATACACAAGGTTATTAGACATAGATTTTAAAAAATCCTGTCTTTCCAATATCGTTACAAAACACAAATATGTGGGCTATCATATAAAGAAGTAAAAAGCTCCAGGATAAATAATCAACGAGGGCTATGGATATGGAAATCTACAACTATTAAAGGGAATGCACAAACATTTATCTATGCACAGAAAATCCACAAGACAAGAAGAGAATGAGATACAAACATGAAGATTAGAGAAGATTAGAAGACCATAGGCAAAAATATTAACGTTATTTATCCTTTGAGTTTGCCATTACCATTATCTTTCCTTTTTGATTTCTTTGTAATTTGCATTCTATAAATACAATAAAGTGATTTTGTATTTCTATAAAGGCAATATTCATAAAACTAATATAAAACTAAAGGAAATGTATTTTTCTTTTAAAGATATCAAAGTACATTGGATAAATTAGAGCAAGGAAGAAAAAAGAAATTGTACCACTAGAAATTAAAACCTCCTCAAAAGTGAAGTTAATCAAAGCAATACTGAATGGAATAAAGAGAAAACATCATTTCAACCAAACTAAGCAGAAACTTCACAAGTTCTCTCCCTAATACAAATACCTATAATAAGATATACAATAATACAAGGAATAAAAGGATTCTGCAATAAGGATTCCTCTGCTTTATCACTTCTTGCCCATATGAAATGGCCGTGTGTCTAGTTTGTTCAGGACAGTCTCAGTTTATGGCCATTTTTTTTCAGAATATTATATATAGGATCTTTTTTGTTGGGGAGGGAACCAGGGATTGAATGTAGGAGCACTCAGGCACTGAGCCATATCCTCAGCCCTATTTTGTATTTTTATTTAGAGACAGGGTCTCATTGAGTTGCTTAGTGCCTCCCTTTTGTTGAGGCTGGCTTTGAATTCCTGATCCTCCTCTCTCAGCCCCCTGAGCAGCTGGGATTACAGGCATGCACCCAGTTTGACCGGATCTTTTTATTCTTGTTTCTCATTTAACCCATGATAAATTATATTCCTCCAATTCATGTCGCATAAAGTTTATTAAGATACAAATTTCTTCACAATTATATCAAAATCTTAAATATAAAGTACCCAAGATATTAAAAAATTAAAGTGCAAATAGAATAGTTTTTCAGCTCTTGAGAGGTAATTCAGCACATGTGCTAAGAATACTGGCTCTTGCAGCTAATCACCTCTCAGCTCTGCTACTTCCTAGTCACAGACAAGGCACTTCACCTCTGTGTCTCAGTTTTCTTGTCTATAAAATAAGGAGGAATAGCAATGGCTTTTTTGAAGGACTTCTTTGTTCTGAGGACTAAAGAAGTATTCCACATTCTAGAACGGAGTGGGATAAACAGACATTAATTATTTCTATCTCTGTAATGTTTTAATTTTTCCATTATAACATATACCACCTCAAAGCAGATTTTTAATCTACATCATCTTTCTCACCATCATCACATGTAAGAACTGCTGTGTGAGGGAATAAAGCAGTCTAGATTTAGGAGCCATCAGTGCAACTTTACTTGATGGCATCCTCTCTTTCCCCAAAAGTGGTAACTATTTTTCTTGCTTGTAGGTAACCATTCCCTTACTGTTATTTATAATTTTACAATATTTTTAACTTTACCTAGCAGGAATCATAGTGTGTCTTCCTACAAGTGTTGCTTTCTTCATTCAATATTATACTGCTAGATCCATATGCTATATGTGGAGGTATAGCCCTGGTGGATGGCATTTCATTGGAGGAAAGTAGTTTGCCTGTCATTCTACATTAATGAACATAGACATTTCCATTGAGGGTTATTCCAGATTTTCCCTCTAGTAACATTCTTGTCCAATTTTCATGCTGTGTTAGTGGAAGTATTTCTCTGGGGGAAGGTTGATAGGTTATAGGACAGGTACATGTACAATGTGATGATAATGCCAAACTCTTCTCCAAAGTGGTTATACTAATGTATACTATTAATAGTATCCCTCCAAAATTTTATATTTTCCAGTCTGTTTGACTCCTTGTTACATCCATGGAAATACCTTATCTACTGCTGCATTTTGGCATTGTTAACCATGTCTTCCTTCTAAAAATACTCTCTCCCTTTACCTTTACAATAATGCTGTATCCAGCACTTAGCCTTTTTTTTTTTTTTTGCATATTGTGGACTCTCCATAAATACTGGTTGAATAGAATTTAATATAAATTTTACTGAATAGATTCCAATAAATCAAAAACAAAACATATTTTACAGAATGCTCACCTCAGCATTATTTAATGGCAAATAAAGGGAAACAATCTAGATTGCCTTTGTTTAAAAAGTGCCTCAAAAAACATATGCATGTCCATCCTTGGAATGAAATAGTCATTTAAAAAAGTGAGGTACACCATAAAGGCCATAGGTAAGAAGCTTTTCATTAGAGGCTAAGTAAAACAGGACACAAAGACACCCCCCCCCACACACACACACACAAAGAAATGAAGATAAAGATCAGCAAATGCTAGTGAACTTCTGGCAAGTGGACATAAGGAATCATGGCTGAATTTTTGCTTTATATCTTATGCAATTTTTATTGAGTATTATAAAATGACATAAAATGTAATAAAAGTTGAATTAATGAATTTGAAAGTTTTCTTTTTTATTGTTGTTTCTTTGGTTGCTCATTCTTTTTAAAAAAAATCTCCTTATTTATTCTTTTTATGTTCTATGATCATTACTTAAGAGTTCTAAGCCAGGAGCGGTGGAGCACGCTTGTAATCCCAGAACTTTGGGAGGCTGAGACAGGAGAATTGTGAATTCAAAGCCAGCCTCAACAAAAGCAAGGCACTAAGCAACTCAGTGAGACTTTGTTTCTAAATAAAACACTAAATAGGGCTGGCGATGTGGATCAGTGGTCAATGACCCCTGAGTTCAATCCCTGGTACCAAAAAAAAAAAAAAAGAGTTCTATACCACTTGATCTTATCTGTATTCACAAAATCACAAACCATTTATGCCAAATTCACTGTTTTTATACTTCTGGCCCAGTTTACATTAGGCATCAAATATAAATACTATTGCAATCCCAACTAGAACCTCAAGCTTGATATATTCAAACTATAGCTCCACTTTCCCCAAACGTCCTTATCCTATAATAAACGACTATTTTATATATAACAGGCAGCTTATGAACACTTTCTAATCTATGCACTGCATATATTAATTCACTTAATTCTCACAGCAGTCACATGAAGAAGGTACTGTTACTATCATACCCATTTTTATAATAAGAAACCTGAGTTGAAAAAGTTATATTGATTTTCACATTCTTATAACTAGTAAGTAGCAGCAATCAAATTCTTGCTTCCAAATGATTTTGCCCAAGTTCTCCAAATAAAAAAAAAATTGGTGGTGATTTCATTGAATCTTCCCTTTTCCTATTACTCTTCTTTCTTCATTAGTAAACTACCCTTGCAGTTCATTTTCTTCAAATTTCGCTAGTATTCCCTCTTTAAATTCTCACTGCCACTTCTTTAGATCATTGCTCCAGACTCATTTTCTTAGTTTTCTCTAATTCATGTTCCTTTGAAATCTTGTTGCTCTGCTCTCACTGCTTTGGCATTTCAAGCTCATTTTCTTCCACGGGTGTTGGCTAGCTTTTCAAGCAATGAAAATGGGGATGGGACAAAGGCCAAACTTACTGAGCACCCCAAGAACAAAAAAAACTCCATAAATAATTTGAGTTCTCAAACTCTTATGTACCCTCAGGGACTGAAAGCTCAGCTTTCCCCCTTCATTGATGATGCAGATCTTTCACTTCTGAGCCTACATGCCTGGTGGAAGCAGTGAAGGTTAAACTCCTGAGCTGCAAGTGTTGTTAGTGCAGTCTTTGTCACAAGGTGGCGCCATTCAGCAAAGTGGTCACTCCAGAATGATCTGAATCAAGCTAGATTTGGAAGTTTGTGGGTTTTGTTTTGTTTAGTTTTGTGTTTGTGGTGCTGGGGATCGAACTCAGGGCCTCATGCATGCTAGGCCAGCACTCTACCATTGAACCACAACCCCAGCCCTATTTAGATTTGGGAGTTTTGATTGCAGAAATCCCAGCTTCTTGGTGGCATGGAGGGTAGAGTTAGCTTTTCTGCTTTCCAGGATTATAGAACTCCTCAACCCACCCCAACAGGAAAAAAGTGGAGAAGCAGGGAGAGATTGTTGCACTCTGGATGTGTAATACCAAAGCTGCTTATTCTTTAGGCTGTAGATTTGAGCCTAGGTCAGCATCTTATTTTTTCTTGTGAGCTCCCCTTTGGGCTTTATGTGCTCCTTTCAGCCATTGATATCAATCAGATTACTCTGTTCTTACTGAACAAGTCCCCTTCTTGATTTTGCAGGAACATAGCTTGAATTCTTGGTCACTGCCCTCTTGGAAGAATTTACATTCCTTCTTCTGCTACTTCATCTTTTTATAAATTCCTGTATCCCAAGAAGTCTACAAGGAGTTGATGAATAAACATACTCATGCACAAACACATGCAACCTCAGTCTGTCTCTCTCTTCTTTTCTGTCTCAGATTATTTACCCTCATCCTGCAGGACTATGGATGCATGTTTGCTTCACATAAGCAAAACAAGACATATTAGACCAAATGATCTTTGCTAAAAGGTGTCTTTTGCCTCCCTGTATGAGAATGAACTGGCAACTGCTAAAGATTAAAAAAACAAACAAAAAAAAACCATGTGCATAAAATAAGCAGTTACCCCTTGTTTAACACATCTTATTTTTTTTCCTTTCTTTCTTTTGTACTGCAGATTGACCCCATGGGCACTTTACCACTGAACTACAAACCAGTCTTTATTTATTTGTTTGTTTATTTATTTATTTTAATCTTGAGATGGGATGAGAGTCTCTCTGGGCTGTTGAGGCTGGCCTCAAACTTGTGATCCTCTTACTCCAACCTCCTGAGTTGCTAGGATTATAGGTATGCACCACTACACGACTCTAATACATCTTATTGTTTTGCCATTCCCTTTAAAATCTTGCTAATAAAGTAAAAATAAAATATAAATTCACTTTTTATCTTTATAAAGTATATAAAAGGTTTACTAATCAAAGACAATGACATTAAATAACAATGAAGGGAATTTATATCTATTAATTTAGCAAATGAAAGTTTACCCAGTGCAGACAACAAATACATTTTGGGATTAAAAGCTATGAACATGCTCATACCCTTGGGGCAAACAATTTCACTTTTAGATTTCAATTTCAAAGAAGCAATACAAAAGAAGTACTCCATCTCTGTACAGATTCCACTGAAGCACCCAGCACAGGCTGACAGAGAGTGAGTACACAATCAACATGTATAGAAGCACAGATGGAAGAAAAAGAATGCAAAAAGAGAATGAAAGAGAGGGGAAGGACAATTGAAACCCTCTCAACATGCAACCGTGGGACACTGTTTTAGCATTGGGTCACTGTGACCAACATACCTGACGAGAACAACTTACAGGAGGAAAAGTTTATTTGTCTCACAGTTCCAGGGTCTTAGTCCACAGTGGGCCAACTCCATAGATCTAGGCCCAAGGCAAGACTGAGCTTCATGGCCAAAGGACATGGCAGAGGGAAATAGTTCAGAATATGACAGCCAGGAAGCAGAAAGAGGGACAAAATATAAACCCCAATGTCATGCTCCCAGCGACCTACTTCCTCTGCCCACACCCTATCTGCCTACAGTTACAACCTAATTAATCCATATTGGTGGATTAATCCACCGATTGGGTTTTACTTCTCATAACCTAATCATTTCACCTCTCAACATTCTTAGATTGTCTCACACATGAGTTTTTGGAGGATAATTCATATATAAACCATAACAGACATTTTGCTAAATGTGGATATGATGACTGATTATGAAGACCCATGTAGCCATCTGGAAACATGCCCACAAGTGGTGGTGGGGGGGAGGACAGGAACAGACTACAAAGTTGATCTGCTTTAAAAGGATGCATACTAGAAAATTCTCAGTGTGTAGGCATAGATTAGAAAACGTGTCAGACAACGGGATGGGCTCTTGATCTCTTGGTATAATCAGTTTCATGTACGGGTAAGCTAGAGTAAGGGTGAAATGTCTGCTTCGAATTCTACTAACATGGTGATAAATATGTTTGTAAATAAAGCTAAACCCATAGTTTCGGGGAAGTAACAGCAACAACCGGCATATGGCAGCCGTGTAAAGCAGTGACTCTCAACCTTGGCTGCCCATTGGAATTATGTGGGTGGCTTTAAAACCTAGATGGCTTAGCCCACTTGGAGAGATCCAAATTTGTTTGCTCTGCATGTAGTCTGAATATCTGAATGTTAGATGTGGGTGATTCTACCATGCAACTGAGGTTGAAAAGCACAGATCTAATTAAAGCGTTGCTAGCCAAAGCCAAGTTCACAACCAGAAACATTCCAGGGTACAGGGAGACTTGTTACAAAGGCAGGATTTCAGCCCTGCCCCAGACCTATTGAAACAGAATCTGAATTTTTAAAGGCTGCCATGTGAGCACATGGACCTGTCAGTCTGAGAAGCACTATCACAGAGGACTAACAGGTTTTCCTGTGAGAGTCACACTCTTCTTAATTTAGCATTTCATCTTTTATGCTTCAAAATGCTGAACAGCTATGTTTACTTCAGGAAATATTTGCTTCTTCTGAAATTCCTCCACTTTTCTTTGATAGAAATGCAATAAACACATAATATTTACTGACATGGGTGAAAATACAAGGGTTCACTCAGTTTCCTTAACAGATTTTAGAATCTTAAGTGGCAGTAGGAATTCTCTCTAATTCCATCAATTCACAATAATGAAATTAATGTTTAGAGAACTAAAGTATCACCAAGCATCATTCTACTAGGAATCAGAAACACCTAAATTTAGAAAAGATTTTGATAAAGCAGAATTGTCCTTTAGAAAAGTCTTTCATTGTAAAATTTGCTTAGTGTTTTTTCATGTTTAAACATGAAACTTTTCCTAGCTTGAAAGTTATAATTTTAAGAAGCCCCCAGGTACAGTATCTTAGATGAACCTTATTCCTGATGTATGATTACTGGCATCTCTGAACAAGTGAGACATCTATGTCTTTGAATGTCACAAAGAACCTTTTCCCCCAACTTGGAAATTCTGCAGTTTAGAGAAAATATGAATTGTCCAAACTAAACTTGTGAATAGCACATGAGATATGTAAAATCCCTATGGTAAGGGAAAAACAAGTAAACAGCTTGTTTATGAAACTAATAGGCATGGGACAAAGCCATGTTGCAGGTACTCAGATATTCTTATTTGTGAGTTATATGAACTATCAAGGTAACTAGATAAGTAAGACTTTCTAGAGACTTCATATACATATCAGCAAAGGTGTGCAGGAAAACTTGCTGAGTGGCATGTGGATGGGGACATTTGTTAGTGGCAGACTATGCAGAGACAAGTGTCCCATTGCCTGCTGAGCAGCAAAATTCAGTTCCTCACTGCTCCAATATGGAATGGTGCACCAGCAGCATGAACATCCCCTGGAACCTTCTTAAACACACAAAATCTCATGTCCCACCCCAGAACTAGTGCACTTCACTTGAATCTGCAGTTGAACAAAATCTCCAGAGGATGCATCTACTCATTAAATGATAGGAAACATTAGTTCCATTCTTTGCATCCCAAACTGGTTTCAGTAATGGAACCATCTGAATGCATGATTCTTGGTCTCACCTCAGATTCTGAATCAGAATCTTCAGAGGAAGATCTTGAAGTTTTATGTGTTTAATCATGGCCTTTGGTGATTCTTAAAGCAAATTTGACAAGGTGGAAGATCAAAGGTTTCATAGGAGATTGGGGCTATGTTCTGCTACCTACTGGTAGGCCTCCTGGATTAGCTACCTTCCCTTAGGGAGCTTCCATCTTGTCCTGTGTCCAAGGGGATACAACATTCCCTTGCATATTTAATATATGCTCTAAATAAGTGATCATGAAGTAGCACAGAAACGACCTAAATGTCTGCTTTGAACTGAGTAGGTATGAAATGTAAGATGGCTACTAGCATTTTTTTCTCCTAATTAATATCTCAATGTTGTCCTCTGAAAAATGAGAGTGGTAGGTATTTCAAATTCTATTGTTTCATTCATTTAATTTATCCTTACTCTGTAGGTGGCAAGTTCTAGGAGCAAAATAAACTCAAAACCTAGTGGGAGATTCAGGTAGGTGAACAGGTATATTATAATAGAAACCACAGTTTTGTTCACAAAGGAATCATTTCAAACATCCAGATAATGTTTTGGTTAGCTTTGGGGGGAAGAGATCAAAGCTACTATTTAATATCATTAAAATAATCATTATTTCTTTCATGAATAGTAACCCAGGCAGAAAGGAGAGAGCTTTTGAATGTTCTGAAAATAAAACCTTGTCAAAGAGAATAAGGCTTCCACATGATATTGATTATAACTAAAAATTAACCCAAAGAACATCCTGAACTGAAGTAAAATTATGACCTTTTAAAAGTAGAAGTTTCATCAGCTCATCTTTCCTGACATTTCCTTTCAACCTGTTGTCTTTTCACTCTTCCTTTTCTTATTATTAGACTCTATTTTATAATGTTGGAGAATGTTTTCCCTCCAGCACTGGAGCTACCCACTGACACACAAGTCCTGTTCTCCTTAGCCTGAAAGCCAAAAGCTCAGAGTTCCTAATTGAATTTCTGCCCTTCAGGAGCACAGGGTCATTGGGATCAACCTGCTGTCAGAGGACTCCATGGAGGCCAGACTTAGGGCATGCTGGCCTCTGGGCATCATCTCTCTCTTCATACGCCATCTCCAAGTACTCCTCCACCCCAAACCCTGGGGTTGATTTGTTTAATGATGTTTCCTGTTGAAATAATAACTCATTTCCCTGATGTTAGCTATAATTGAATTTTTGCATTTGTTAAAATGAGAAAGTAGTCTTTGAGAAACTAGAGAACCACCCTATTTTAAGAATGCTGTACAAGCCTTTTTTCTCTGGTTTCTGATGTACATATATGTTGCTGTACATAGCAAAAAGCCTAACCCATACTAAAATAAACCCTTTATAGTTGCCTTACTTTGACCTTGTGTGAATATCAGACCAGTTCTGCTAGAGAAAAAGAAGACTTTGCAGTTGAGAAAATGTAGGACATTTTTATTTAAATATTCCAATAAGTATCTCGAAAGTATCATAATTCAACAATGATCAATGCATAATTGAGTGGGCCTATTTAAGTCTTTATAAAAATATTTAGAACTTAAAAGTCATTTTTATACCTAAGATGTTAAGAAATTAATATTTATTATAACCATGAAGTGATTTTTGCAAATAGCTCACATGTATAAGATAAAAGCTGTATGTTGCTTTGGATAAAGAAAAAGAATCTTGATGTCATAGCTTCAGCAATGTGAAACTTACTTCAGTGGAAAATATACACTCTTGTCTGTACTTTCCATCCACCATAAATTTCAGTGTTGGAGAGAAGGGTATTAAAACTGTCAACTACTTCTGATATGGTTTTGAAAACCATCTGGATATGAGAGATAAAATAATTCAGAAAAGAAGTAACCAAGTTCATAAAGAATTTGATATAAAATGATTATTTCTAATTGCATCAAAAATAAATTTGAAAATTTCCCCCCAGGGTTTGAAGGATATCTTCTCCAATAACAGCTCAACTCTCCATGGCTTTGTTGGGAGGCAATAGCCAGCTGCATGATAAGCAGTCTTTTATCCCTCCAAATGCAAATTTGTGTGTTACCTCCTCTCTGAAGCTCTCTCATGAACACTGATATTTGGAATCTCCTTTATGTACACAGAACTCATCACATTAACCTGAATTAGAAAATGTCCATCCCAATGCCTCCCTTAAGAGTTTTTCTGAGAACATTTATCACTATGTTCCTACCACCTTTTATTAAAACTGGAACATGGGATATGCTTAATAAGCATTGGCAAAATGATGGAAAGAGTGTATAAAATTACTATTGATTTTTAAGCATGCATAGAGTAGGACTAAACATTATTTCCTACACCAATCACATACAGCGCATATATCTCCAAAAACAAATATTCCCAACCGTGTTCAATGACTTCATTTTTTTGGTTTATTCTTTTAATTTTCTCCTTAAGATTTCATTTGTTAAAAACTACACAAGGGATTTTGTGTATAAATATTCTTGATGAAGACATTTTTCCTCCATTTACCAGTCTGGAAAGTATCACTCTGGTGTCTCAAGTATGGGTTTTGCTGCCAGGGTCTACTAGCGCTTGTCCATCATTGTACCTGCTCAAACTGGATTGTGGTAACTTCTCTGTGCTCTAACAGCAAGTTCTTTACAAGGAGGAACATTTTTGTCCAGTTTGCCATTGAACTTCAATGCCTTTCATGATTTTAGACACCTGCTAAAGACACATATGTATATGTATGTACACATATGTGGGAGCATAGGGCTTATTTTGCTTCAAGATGCTTATGCTAGGAATATTTTCTTCATATTCATAAAACAACCTGAAAAATAAAAGAGTACAATAGAGATGCACTCCACAATAAACTTCGGAAATCATACCTTTGGATTTTTTTTTCCTATAGGACAAGGAAGGCTCAGTTTTCCTATCACATTTTGCTGTTCTAAAAGTATGTGTATATGCACAGATAACTAAATAAAACACCAAGTAGATGTTGACATGGACTGCCACAGAGCTGGGGTACAACAGAGAGACATAGGGTTCTAGCATTCCCTCCTCTGCCTTTTCATCTAGATGCTGCCAGTATTTAATGACTCAGGGAATTCTCAGTTGATTTTTGAAAAGTAAGGTTAACAATACAGAAGTTGTACTTTTTTGTGAAATTAATATGAAGGAAAACACACATAGCATATGGTGGTCTTACTTTCTTATAAATTTTGTTTCATCTGAATTATAATTAGGGCAACCATATGTCCTAGTTAACATATTGGTTTATGCTTATTTTACCAATTATTAAAAAAGCCCATTGTATCCTAAAAGTTTTGAGGTTTAGGTAACAATCTACGCAGTTATTCAGAGTATAATTTGTTCAGGAATATAAAGAGGGAGAGAGAGAGAGAGAGAGAGAGAGAAAGAGAGAAAGAGAGAAAGAGAGAGAGAGAGAGAGAGAGAGAGAGAGAGAGACTTTTGGAGAGATTTAGCCTGGAAACCCTGGGATCCTAGCTTGCCTTCTCATTACATAAAGATACACAAAGATACCTTTGCTTGTACCAAGGTATATGTATAAATACATGTACCAAGGTATATGTATAAACACTCTTAGATGGTCTTTAAATCATCTTTTACCTTTTTAAAGCATGCTCAGACCCAAGTGAATTGGGAAAAATAAATTAACATGCTCAGGAAAGTAGAACTGCTGCCCAATGGTTTGAAAGAGTCGAGAGCAACTATTTTCAGGAGCACGAGGAACAGGAAGACCCCAGAAAGACATTGCCAATTCCCTCATCACTCTGGGAGATTTTAAGGAATACTGGATCCATCTTTCTCCTGTTTTGAAAAAGGATTTATTGGAATGTTTTCCCTGAGGAGCTTGGTACCATTAGTCAATGTTCACATCTGTATCAACAGATCATATTTATCTACAATATTTATGGATATGTTCTTAATTTTAAAAATATATTTGGTACAATCCACAAAACCTGTATTATTTTACCTGGGACATAAACTGTTATATCATTCTGTCTCAGCTTTTGGAATGTTACAACCCTAGTAGGACAGGCAGGCCCCAGGCAAGGAGTGGGTACTTATGAAGGCAGATCCAGGAAACTGGAAGAAATGTGTCTGACGGGTCCTTACCATAATGGCCTGCTCAGTAGGTTGGGCAATGAGGAGAGTTTTCTTTATACTCTGTTCTACCAAACAGTCAAAAGGGAGAATTCCCTTCATAAAAAGTGTCTCTTCTGTCTTTCTTCCAAGTTTATTACTTGAATAACCACAATGATTCTTGATTCTGAGAAGTGCTCTTGTGCATGCTTTGGTATTACTGTGCTTTAAGATAATTTGTCAGTGTTGCTTTTCTTGAATTCCCATTGGAGAATCTAAGCTGAACTCTCTAAACAAGTCTCTGAGCATCCATCAGGAAGCCTTGAAAGAAGTTAACAGATCTGCAAATAAAGCTGTGTAGATAAAATAACAAAACATATAACTTAATCTATTATATCCTACTTACTTGGAATGCATAGTGCTTATTCTACACCAGGCACTTGTACCATACTTAGCACTCACAATGATTCTGTGAAGCAGTAATATCATTTAACTCACTTAACAGACTGGAAAATTGAACTTGGGATAGTAAGAACATACACTTGGGATAGTAGGAACATACCTCAACTTTGTAAAAGCTATCTAGGCTAAACCCAAGGCCAATATCATCCTACATGGACAAAAATTGGAAGCATTCCCTCTAAAAATGGGAACAAGACAAGGATGTCCTCTTTCACCACTGCTATTCAACATAGTCCTTGAAATGCTAGCCAGAGCAATTAGACAGATGACAGAAATTAAAGGGATACAAATAGGAAAAGAAGAACTCAAACTATCATTATTTGAAGACGACATGATTCTATACTTAGAGGATCCAAAAAATTCTACCAGAAAACTTCTAGAATTAATAAATGATTTCAAGAAAGTAGCAGGATATAAAATCAACACCCATAAGTCAATTGCATTTCATTACATCAGTGATAAACCCTCTGAAAGAGAAATTAGGAAAACTGTCCCATTCACAATATCTCCATAAAATAAAATACTTGGGAATCAATTTAACAAAAGAAGTGAAACACCTCTACAATCCAAAATACAAGACACTGAAGAAAGAAATTGAAGAAGACCTTGGAAGATGGAAAAGTCTCCCATGCTCCTGGATAGGCGGAATCAATATTGTCAAAATGGCCATACTACCAAAAGTGCTATATAGATTCAATACAATTCCAATTAAAATACCAACGTCATTCCTTATAGAAATAGAAAAGGCAATCATGAAATTCATTTGGAAAAAATAAGAATAGCCAAATCAATCCTTAGCAAGAAGAGTGAAGCAGGAGGCATCACAATACCAGACCTTAAATTATACAACAAAGCTATAGTAATAAAAATGGTATGGTACTGGCACCAAATTAGACATGTAGATTAATGGTATAGAATAAAAGACACAGAGATAAACTCACTTAAATACAGGTTACCTTATACTAGACAAAGGAGCCAAACACGTACACTGGAGAAAAAATATCCTCTTTAACAAATGATGCTGGGAAAACTGGAAATTCATATGCAGCACAATGAAACTAAACCCCTATCTCTTACCATGCACAAAATTCAACTCAAAGTGGATCAAGGACCAGGGAATCAGACCAGAGACCCAATGGCTAATAGAAGAAAAAATAGGCCCAAATCTTCATCATGTTGGATTAGGACCTTACTTCCTTAACAAGACTCCTATAGCACAAGAAGTAAAATCAAGAATCAATAAATGAGATGGATTCAAACTAAAAAGCTTCTTCTCAGCATAAGAAACAATCAATGAAGTGAACAGAGAGCTGACATTCTGGGAACA
The DNA here is from genome assembly GCA_028644305.1 of Xerus rutilus. Lineage (NCBI taxonomy): Eukaryota > Metazoa > Chordata > Mammalia > Rodentia > Sciuridae > Xerus > Xerus rutilus. The sequence continues at coordinate 37,842,025 of CM053404.1, forward strand.
AATCTTTGCCATACGCACATTGGATAGAGCACTAATCTTCAGGATATATACAGAACTCAAAAAACTTAACACCAAAAAAACAAACAACCCAATCAATAAATGGGCCAAGGAGCTGAACAGAAACTTCACAGAAGAAGATATACAATCCATCAACAGACATATGAAAAAATGTTCAACATCTCTAGCAATCAAAGAAATGCAAATCAAAACTACCCTAAGATTTCATCTCACGTCAGTCAGAACAGCAATTATCAAGAATACAAACAGCAATAAGTGTGGGTGAGGTTGTGGGGAAAAAGGCACGTTCACACATTGCTGGTGCAACTGCAAATTGGTACAACCAGTCTGGAAAGCAGTATGGAGATTCCTCAGACAACTTGGAATGGAACCACCATTTGACCCAGCTATCCCACTCCTGGGTCTATACCCAGAAGACTTAAAAACAGCGTACTACAGTGCTGCAGCCACTTCAATGTTTATAGCAGCTGAATCACAATAGCTAAACTGTGGAACCAACCTAGATGCCCTTCGATAGATGAATGGATAAAGAAACTACAGTGCATATATATATATACAATGGAATATTACTCAGCAATAAGAGAGGATAAGATTATGGCATTTGCAGGTAAATGGATGGAGTTAGAGAATATCATGCTAAGTGAAGTAAGCCAATATCAGAGGACCAAATGCTGAATGTACTTATTGATAAGTGGATACTGATCCATAATAGGGGGGAGAATATGGGAACAATGGAGGAACTCTGTTCAGAGGAGTATAAGGGGGGGAGGGGACATGGGAACAGTAAAGGTGGTGGAATATGATGGACATCATAGCCCTAGCTTTATGTATTACTGCATGTATGTTGTGATTCTACATCACATACAACCAGAGAAATGAAATGTTATCCTCCATCTGTGTACAATGAATCAAATTGCACTCTGCTATCATGTAAACCTAAATAGAACAAATAAATAAATTTTAAAAAAGAAAAGAAAATTGAGACACAGAAAATAAATATATGATTTTTCACTTTGACAGTTAGTGTCCAACCTAGTCATTCAACTGGGAATCGTTAGGAAAATCAAAAGAAGATCTAGCATTTTTTTGAGAGTCTTCAAGGAAACAAAAATGTGTATATATATATTTTTTTCAAGTTAATAACTTTTAAAGTCACTGTTAAATAGTGAATCTTCCTGACATCATCAGACTGCCATAAAAGAAAATTTGCAGAGTAAGATGCAATAGTTAAATCCTGGTGTCTATTGGCTATAATGTAACTCCAATCAATGATTTACATAATGCTTTCATTAACACCAATATCATTATAAGAGGTTAGGGGCAGACCAAAAAATCAATTAAGTCATTTTGGACACCACATAGTTATGATATGTTGTATTTATATGGAATTTCGTAATTATCACATATATAATATTTCAATGATACTTCTAGAAAAAAACATTATCACCCTCATAGAGTTTGATAAGTTATCATGATAGTAAAAAAATGACAGTGTGCATGTGCTGCATGCATGCATGCATGCATGCAATATGTGTGCTACATGAGGCTAAATACTTATCTCAAAACAAACTTGATCTTAACCTTTACAAAGAAAAGGAACTAAAAGCCACATAACCAAAGCAATGTACTGCCAGAGATCTGCTTCTCCTCAATAAAATAAAACATACTTGCTCATCATGTTTTAGATATTAAATGTTAACACATTGTACATTCATAAAATTTTCTGTCATTATTTCCTGCAGGGACTTATCAATTTGATTATTTATGGCATTAAGTATTTTGATGGTTATGTATTGTAAGCACTAAAATGTACAAATAGGAAAACTTTGAGAAAACTGTTTTGAAAAAGAATAAAGAAAAAAGAAAATAATTTGTTTTATTGAATCATGTTTTCCACAAGTAAAATCATTATTTTTCAATGTGTATATTTTTGCCATAAAGTATAAATTTTCTCCAAAAATAAGCCAACAGGCCATTTTATTATTTCACAGAATTGCAAAATCAACATCCATTTTATGTTAATAATACAATTATGGCAAGTTACATTGATTAAGCAGGAAAGAAAAATCTTTTTTCTTCTTCTTAAGGCTATAGAGATTCAGTAAGAAAAAAATGGGGGAATTCAAGAATGCTAACAGAATAGAACTAATAGAATATTGGTAATTTTTCAGGAGGAAGTCTAAGCCCTCAGAATATACACAAGAAGTTTTGTCATGCTCTCTGCCCACTCTTAAATCTGAATTTTCTTTTTATTAAATAAGGCAGATGATATCTTTTAAATGTATTTTTTAGGATTCCTGCAAACATGGTTTGGCTCAAAGGTTTCAGTGCGAGCCTAAGGGAGGAAGAGGAAAGTGGTATCAGTATGCATATGTATGTATATATGTATGCTTATGTAATGTATATTATATATACAAACACATCTCTATATATCATTATAATATATATGTAATATGTATCTATGTTTTTCTATATGTAATTGCATTTTATTCTTTCATCTACCTTTTGGGGTAGATATTAACATTTTTTTAATCTTATTTTTTAAATAAAGGACTGATGATTTTGGTTAAATGATTTGAAGAAATATTACACAGCCAGTGGGAAGTTGGGCAGAAATTTAAACTCGGTTCTCTTGGCATTGAATGCCTACATTTGCTCCTGAACCTCCTACTCCAACTCACACAGGGAATCTATCTTCTAAAAATAACACATTTATGTCAATTCTTAGACAACAACAACAAACCCAAGTCATAATGACCAGTTCAAAACACCATTTCTTCGGCTAGAGTTGCCATTTAACTCAGAAAACATTAAAAGAAGATAAAATCTCAGCCCTAATAGCTAAATGGTTTATGTTTTTATTCTATTACAAATGTTTCTTCCTAGTAGTTTGCATGGTATTTAGATACCCTTTAAACATACCAGTTGGAGATACATACAAGGAAGTTAAAGTAAAAGGTAAATCACCCATAAGTAGTCACGGAATTGCAAAATGATATGCATGGTGCGCATTGTTTTTTGGATTTCTGAGACTATCATGACAAACTATATCCACACAGAAAAATCATTATACTTGGCTCATTTCTTCTTGTCAAGAGCAATCATTAGTCTACCTCTTATAAACAGGGATACTGAAAATTACTCAAATTATATTTAAGCCATGGTAGATACACTTCTGAACATTTCTTTCATGAACCTGAAAGTTCTTCTAAAGCTCTGCACCTTATGATTAACCCCATTCTGCAAGGACTTTACTACTAAGCCTGGATTTCTGGAAATCCCACCCTCCACCCCTACCTGTTGATGGAGTTCAGGGATATGCTCCAAAATCCCATTTTCCTTCTAAGCTGCCTCAGCCACATGGATCATGAGCTACTGTTCTCAAAATACTTACTGGTGAACCATTTGCTAAAGACCCTTGCTGGGTGAAAGAGCTAATGGACTTCCAAAGTGAAAAGGCAAAGCACTAACTGGGATGGTCCTGCAATTTTATATACTGTATCATAGAGATATCGTACACAGCTCTCAATCAATTCTCTTGAAGATGGAAGCTTTTATTTCAAAACCTACTCAGAGAGAAATAGACATAACATGGAGTAGAAACTACTGGCTGGCTTCCCCTCCCCCTTTCGCTTGCTACCTCCCCTCTCCAACTTCCACTAGCATTTTCTCACATAGCTATACAAGTCCATCATTCTTTTTCCAAACTATCACCTCTGGCAATGGTTGCTATTGGACTGCTTTCTTCTTTTTCTAGCAGTTCCATATTTCAAGTGATTCAAGCCTCTTCAAGTGAATTGCTTGATAGATTTCCAAAATGATCACTACAGGTTAAATTCAGCTCAAATGATATCATTTCCAAAGTTTTGAAAATCCTTTTTTTTTTTTTTTTTTGCAGAAAGGTTGGTGAAGCATTTAATGAGCTTCAATTCACAAGAGGCACATCTTTTTAACTTGAATCTGGCCTTAAACTATGTTTGGCCCATCCAAATGCGTACCATCTTCTCAGTTATAATGTCTACCTCTTTTAATCTAGTTAAATATATATAGCACTATAAATTTTATCAAGTTTATAAAATTTCTAGCAATGGCATGACAATAAATTGATCACAGCATATCTGTTTTGTTCAGATTATTTGATTCAAGATGTTTCTTGTAATGCAGTTTCCTTCTCTACCCATCTTAATTTCTATTACTAAATATATTTTTTTCAGTTTTCAAAACATGACTTCAATATGGAAAGAATTATTATACAGTCACCAATAAACTATTAATAAGAATGAGTAGATGCAAATAGACTTGGAATAGTTTAATATGAAGCACTTTTAATTGAAAATTCTCTTATCAGCCTAATAATAATGAATTATAATGATCTTGGTTTAATAGAGACAAGAAGACTATCTGCTTTCTTAATAAAAAGACTAGAATCAGGAGTCAAGCATCTTAGCTAAGTGTTACATAAATGAATTATATGTGTAAAGATCTTAGAAAATTCATAACATTCAAAGAACAAAATGGTTATAAACACTATTAAATTTTTTATTTAGCTCCCTTTCAGATTAGGGTCCTATTGTATGGTCAACTTTATAAGTTCGTATCTGACTTACTTACTTTCTTTCTTTCTTTCTTTCTTTCTTTCTTTCTTTCTTTCTTCCTTTCTTTCTTTCTTTCTCTTTCTTTCTTTTTTCCTTCCTTCCTTCCTTTTTTTCTTTCTTCTTTCTTTAAGTTTGTATCCTGATTTTCTTTCTTTCTCTTTCTCTTTCCCTTTCTTTCTTTCTTTCTTTCTTTTTTTCTTTCTTTCTTCCCCTTCCTTCCTTCCTTCCTTCCCTCCCTCCTCCCTCCCTCCCTCCCTCCTTCCTTCCTTCCTTCCTTCCTTCCTTCCTTCCTTTTTCTTTCTTTGCCAGAAATTGCACTCAGGGGTACTCAACCACTGAGCCACATCCCCAGCCCTATTTTGTGTTTTATGTAGAGACAGGGTCTCACTGAGTTGCTTAGTGTCTTGACGTTGCTGAGGCTGGCTTTAAACTTGCGATTCTCCTGTCTCATCTCCCTAAGTGCTGAGATTACAGGTGTGCACCACCACGCTTGGCTTATATCCTAATTTTCATATGTAATATGACATAATGAGTATTTTATTGCCCTTAAATATTTTGAGAACTCAATATGCAGATATATTCTAATTTATATAGACACTTAAATTCAGACTTTGTGGATTCTGCTATTATAAATATACCTACAGTGAACATTGCTACAAATAAATTCACATATATTCCTGTAGGCTAGCTTCTTAGAAACAATATAAAGATTTTCACACATATGGAAACATTGCCTTCAGAAAATGCTTAATGAAGCATACTCCTGCAAGTAGAATATGAGAAAATGTTTCACTGCATCCTCAGCAAACCAGGAATTCACTTAAAAATCAATAAATATATCATATGCAAATAAATCCCCCAAATCCCCCAAAACCCAAATCTCCAAAGCCGTATTTGCATTCCTTTGTGAGATTATGCATCTTTCATGTTATGAGTCACTTGTGTTCCTTCTTAGGGGAAAAATTATGTTCTTCTCTTTTGCCATTTCCCTATTTAGATTTTATTTTAGTGTTACCCTCAGTATTCTATGTGATTTCTGGATATTAATTTTTTGCCATATTTGTTGTTCAGTTTTCTCATAAGTGAGCTCATAATTTTTTTCTGACTTAATGTAAACAGATCAAAATGCAACGTTGTATCAAGTGTTCAGATCAAAAAACAATGTCCTGTCAATGTTGGTAATTTTCCTTCTATTACTTCTTTTTGCTCACAAGTTTCTTTCAACTGCTGACATAAATAAACATGTCACTTTATCTTTTATTTTCCTTAGACTTTATTTATATATTGCATTACCTTCCAACTCCATTGAGAACAGCTCTTATGCAGAGAGACAGGTCAAAATATACTTGGGGTTTGGCTTATCTGATAGGCAGCCTGATTAAACATTCAGTCCCTCATTACCTCATTTTCCCTCTGGTCTATGAATCCATCCTTGTTCTATATTAACACTCACTGTATTCCAGGATCTGTTTTTATTAATTACTATGTGGACAATGTGTGACTTCATAATACATTTTGATTCAGAAGAAGAACCAATTTCCAATTTTTCCTGTTTATTTACTTATTGTTCTTCTTCTTCTTATTTTTTAATCAGGACTAAGAACCCAGGGGTGCTGTACCAAAGAGCCACATTCCAGCCTTTTTAAAAAATATTTTATTTAGAGATAGGGTCTCACTGAGTTGCTTAGGGCCTCGCTAAGTTGCTGAGGCTGGCTGTGAACTTGTGATGTTCATGCCTCAGCCTCCAGAGCCACTGGGTTTATAGGCATGTGCCACTGTGCCTAGTTATGACCTTAAAATTCCTTTAAAATTTTTATTAATTTGATTTTTGTTTTATTATTAGTAATATAAGTACTTTTTTGAAAAAAATGAAAATGTATGCAGAATGAGACAATAACAAAGGGAAGGAGCTGGAGTTGTGGCTCAGCAGTAGAGTGCTCACCTAGCATGGGTGAGGCACTGGGTTTGATACTCAGCATGACATAAAATAAACAAAAATAAAGTTATTAAAAAAATAACAAAAGGGAAATCTTACACCCCTCCCACTGCTTTTCCTGAAATTAACATTGTCTTTTATGAACATGAACTTTCAGGATTTCTATCATGGATAGTTTGGAAGCTTTGCCACTGGTGAGTCCTCCTTGGCAATGAATAAGGAGTATGTCAGAACAAGGTCTCTTTTCCCAACAGGGAAACATATTTGGTGCGATTTATCATAGGAAAGCATTTTTTAAGTTGAGAAAACATGTTAATTTCACTCAGTTTTCATTTATAATCTTTGTGACATGTGAAAACTAAACTATATATTAGAAACATGTGCAAGCCATTGTATTGCCACTCTGATATACTAAATGGTGTCTTATTTTGCTTGAAACATAATCTAGTAACTAATATGTCATAAAGATGCCACCATAAGCATGCCAGTAATTTTAAAGCACTTTGCTTTCTTTTTGTTATTTCCTAATGTTGAAGTATTTCACTTCTTGAAATATATTACAAAATGCATTGCTATTTAATTCTTAAATTCATTTCTGTATGGATTTATTCAGCGTTCTCTTGGTGATAGGAGGTCCTCCACAAACATTTCTCAAATAGGAGAAGAATGAATGAAACACACTACTTAAATAGAGTGCTATACAAAATGCCACATTATTAATAACTAGGCTGGAATTTTTAGAAGTAGCTGATGTAGGAACAAATGCATGTCTTTTATTCATAGCAAAGCCTGAGAGATGAATAGCAGTCACATGTGATGTGTGATTTATTCATACACACTAGTAGGAGATTTATAGGCAACTATTAACCTACTTGAGTTCCAAACCTGTCTTAAGCTTGTCTTTTGTCACAATTAGCTGTATTGTCACTGTACGTTAAATAACAAGTTGTCTGAACTGAAATATGCAAAAAGTTTGAAGACAGAAGACCAAAATTATTATACATGTATATCACTCCAGCTAAACCAGACATATATCTCTGTTTATATGTATTACAAAAATTAGACATGGACATGCATTTCACACAAAAGCAGAGGATTCCTTTTCTGGGTAAAAGATCTATTATTATGGACTGAATTTTGTCTCAAAAAATCCATATATTGAAGTACTAACCTTCAGTACTACAAAATGTGATCATATTTGGAGAAAAGCTCTTTACTGAGGTAATTATGTTAATATAATTTCATTAGGTTGAGCTCTAACCAATCTAAATGGTGTCTATACAAGAGGAGCAAATTTGAACACACAAATCTACAGAGGACAAACAAGAAGAAGACACAAGGAGATAATGGCCATCTATAAGCAGAGAAAAAAAGCTCAGGAGAAACCAACCCTGCTGACATCCTCATCTTACACTTCTAATCTCCAGAACTGCTACATAGTCTGTCATACTTGGTTATAACAGCCCTAGTAAATTAATACAACCATCAACTAAAGAATTAGAAAAGCCATATGTTGAGGGAAAAGAAAGAATTATTTTGTTCCTGTCTGCATACTCATCTTTGAAATAGTTGAACTTTATCAGCCTACACACTATGATGGTAGGACCTGAACTGATTCTTCCTTGTAGTAAAACATCACTAAAGAAAATTGCTACATTAGCTGGTAATTCTAATTCATCCTTCCTTCAATGGATTAGGAGTCCAACTTTAAGTGACTATTACGTATTGCCTTAGTCCATTTTGCATTGCTGTAACAAAATACCCGAGTTTATGGGTAACTCATAAAATAGTGAAGTCAATTTGAGTCATGATTCTGGTGCCTGGAAGGTCCAAAATCCCAGTGGCAACATCTCAGTGAGGGTCCCGAACTGCATGGCACTATGGCAGAGAAGGAGGAAGGAACTGGCTACATGTGGAAGGGCACATGTATGAATAAGGATGCAAGAGACAGTGGAGATGGCAAGCTTGTTCTTTTTATAACAGCCCAATCTTGAGGGATCTAAACCATTCTAAGGAGAACTGTCCCACACTTGCAAGCCAGCATTAATCCATTCATGCGGATGGAGCCTCCATGACCTAGTTACCTTCCACAGGGCCCCACCTTGTAAAGGTTCCAATACCTCAACATCAACAGACGAGGGGTCAAACTTCCAGCACTTGAACCTCTGGTGCACCAGCCCTATCCATATGATAGCACTCTCTTCCATATGTTGATCATACTGGATTGACTAAAAAGACTAACATGTAGCCAAATGTCTGAAAGACCTTGGACCAATATCAGGCTTTGAAAAGGTACCTCATTCATTCCCTTTTGAGGTGCTAAGATCACTTATGTGCTACCTACTAGTGTCCTGTGGGATATAATATATGTGGTAAGAGAAGAGGTATGTGGAGAGAACCAATCTCCATGTGGCTTCATCCCAAACTCAAGTTCACAATGAGTAGGAATGGGGTAAAGGATTTGCAAATGGAATGAATGTAATGCACAAGAAAACCACATGTCAAAAACAAGGAAATAAAGACCTCAGTACTATTTGACCTAACACGGAACATATGGTAACCTTTGATTTATTTTTGGCACCAGGGATTGAACCAGGGGTAGGTGCTTAACCACTGAGCAACATCCCCAAAGTTGTTTTATTTATTTATTTAAAATTTTGAAACAGGTCCTTGAAAAAATAGCTTAGTGCCTTGCTAATCTGCTGAGGCTGGCCTTGAACTTGTGATCCCCTTGCCTCAGCCTTATGAGTCACTGGGATAACAGGCATAGACCACCAAACCTGTAGAAGTTACCAGGCATATGGTAACTTCTATATAGATGTGCAACTATCATTTATCAGTTTTTCCAGACCTGTGCTGCTGCCCAGTGTGGCAACCTATCCTTCCTATGGACTGAACCTGGCTCTTGGAGACACACAGGTTTTGCAATCAAATTCTAAATCTGTAACTGTAAGATGCATTTCTCTGCTGTATCTTAATAAAACAACATGGGAATAAAGTTTTATAATAGCAACAGAGAGGGGAGAAAAGTCATAATTTTTCATGCCTCATGATTCAGAATAATTAATTTAATAACTGTGTCATATGAGAAGAGTAAATAAAGAAAAGAAAATGGGTGTGTATATATGCGACCACTGAAGCATACACGATTGCAAGGAAAAACAAATTACCAGGGTAGTGTTTGAAATAAAAGCTTGGTGGGAAATATATTTTGAATGTTAATTTGATTCTTCTATTGAGACTTAAAGCTGCAGTGTCTCTACAAGAGAACTGTTTATCTCCACTTGTTTTTATTTTTAGCTGTTATATAACCTCATGTCTCTAAAAACCAATTAAACACCTTTCTGATCTCTTCTGGGAATTTTCCTTAAGTAGTTGTCTACTAGACTATAACAGGACTGTGATTTCATTTACAACATCTTGCTGGAGATTGTTTCATCATCAGAGGTGTTAAAAAAAAGTACTGAAATTAATCAAGGACAGCAGAATCAAAATAAAATGCAGTTCTCTCTGGACACAGTTACATTCTCTGGGGTTTGGTTCATATGAAACACCAAGACTCTAGAGGAGTGGTTTGATTTTCTTGCCATGGTCCTTATATTTGCAAGAAAGGATTATTTCTGAGTACAAAGAGACAAACCTAAATCCCCATGCCATAAATATAGGCTTCTCAAAAATTATTTCCTTTAAATTGGCAGATATAAATCTAAGTGTTCCTTGATTTGGTTAGCTAAAGTTTACACCTTGTCTACTCTCTGTTGTTTCTCCCTTGAATGCTAAGGAGATATCTGCTTTGGATTTCCATATTAAGACTTTCAATATTTCCATTCAAATGGCAGGACTCTATACATCTCGGATGTTGTATATTCCCAAGCTCACTGCCACCCTCCTCCTCCATCCTCCCTAAGGGCCTTCCCGTGACACCAGTCGCCGCAGTAGCTTACCGACAGTGCTTATGGGATCCTGTCAGGGTTTCGATCACAAAGCACTCGCCATCATTGAGACAGTATGCAAGGTCCTTGTCTCGGCAGGGTTTGAAGTGCTCGGATCTCTCAGTGGAATATGTCGTTGTATCTGTCAAGGAGAGCACAGAGGGAAATGCTGTCAGCATGCATTCCAACACCAACTGCTCCTGTCACTGGCCCAGATGTGTGCATTGAGGCCTGTGCATTGGGTACAATGGCAGGGACTTGAGACAGACAGGATTGACACTGAATGGTACTGAGCAATACCCACTGTGTTCGGTTGTCCTAGTCAGCCCTCTTTATCCACAATTTCCACATCCTGGGATTCAAACAACCACAGATGGAAAATATTCAGAAAGATAGAGCTATGTCTGTACTGAACATATCTACACTTCCTTTTATCTTGTTGCATCACCTAAACAATACAGTGTATTTACATATGTTTACATTGTACTTGGTATTATAAAAAATTCAGATATGATTTAAAGTACATGAAGGTGCATGCATAGGTTATGCAAATTCTACTCCATGTTATACAAGGGACATGGCATTCCACCTGGATACCAATCCAGTGAATCTACTGAGCTAATATCCTGAGACTGGGATATCCTGAGATGGGAAAACATGGTATTTCTTCACTGGGTTTTCACAACTAGAATAACTAGAGAAGACTTGTTTGAGGACACGTTAAGAGTAAAAGTTGATTGATATTGAGTTAAACCCCCAAATCCACTGATTTCATAAATTTCATTCATTTCAGTTTCAGCAAATGTGTTGTATGAAGTACTAAAATACCTCTTTTGCTTTATTAGTGCCAAATGTCATTAAACATCTGATCAATGTGTATGGTGACTGTTCTGTGGAAATCCATGTCAGTTTTTGAGGAGTTTAGCTAAAGCTACAATTGGCTAATAGCTAAGCCAATTATTCTTTCACTTTCTCCTTTTATTATGTAATTAAAATGCAAATGTTCCAAATTCTGAAACAGATAATCACATATGAAGAATGTTTCTGGTAAATATTTAACAGAATCAAATTATTGTCATCTTTTAGCATTCTCTTAAACATGTATTTTTAAAATCATAAATTAGTTACATTTTTAAATTAAGCTATATATCTATGTCTGCTTTCCAAATATGAAACTAACCATAAACATGTACTATCTATAGGATACAGACTCTATCACCATATGTAGACATTTTTCTAGTTACAGAATTTTTAGCATCTGAAGTATTAACACCAATTCCACTTTAACAAGTGAAAATATATGTGTTTAAAAAGTCAAAGATGAATAAATTATTTAACATTTAAGCTCTTTTAATTTCCTTTTGATAGATCTAGATTGGTAATAATGTTCACCAGCATGGCATAAGAAATCAGCTCACTAACTGGAGGTTACAAAGAGCCTCTCCCCTGCTCATCATCCAAACTGATGGGAAAGCAATCATCTTAAAAGGAAACCTGCTCATGTCTCTCCCACATCTAAAAGTCCTCAGTGGGGCTGGGATATAGCCAGTGGTAGAATGGGTACTTGACATGTGTGAAGCTCCAGGTTCAATCCCCAGCACCACAATCAATAAACACAAAAATAAATATATCTTTTTAAAGAAATACTGTCGTGGGGATAACTTCAAAATCCTTAGTAGAGCCTGTCTGCTCTCTTTTTACTTTTTAGGAGGCTATAGGGACCTTAACCATTGAGCGACATCCCAAGCACCTCCTCCCTTTTATGTTTTATTTAGAGACAGGGTCTCACTGAGTTGCTTAGGGCCTCCTTAAATTCCTGAGGCTGGCTTTGAACCTGCCTCAGCCTCCTGAGTTGCTGAGATTATAGACATCTGTCTGAACACTTCTTTTTTTTTTTTTTTTTTTTTACATTCTGGGAGCAAATTTTTGCCACACGCACATCAGACAGAGCACTGATCTCCAGGATATATAAAGAGCTCAAAAAACTTAACACCAAAAAAACAAATAATCCAATCAATAAATGGGCTAAGGAGCTGAATAGAAACCTCTCAGAAGATGAGGTACAATCAATAAACAGATATATGAAGAAATGTTCAACGTCTCTAGCCATTAGAGAAATGCAAATCAAAACTACCCTCAGATTTCATCTCACCCCAGTCTGAACACTTCTTATACTCCAAACATACAACTTAATTGTCAGCTATTATTGTATTTCCCTCAAATGTCAGGTTCTGTTACACTGCTATTCTTTTTCCTCCACTTTTTTTTTTCTTTTTCTGGAAGAGACCCTGCAATCCTTTAGAATTTGAATGATCTACCTCCTGTGCCTACCCAGGGTCCTACTTCCCATTGTGCTTTTAATGCCATAATAGTTTGCTCCTAAGTTTATCCATGTCTTTAGTCTGGGAACTCAGAGGAGAGGAGTCGAAATCTAATCACAGCTGGTGCTCAGTAATAATACTGACCTCCTAGCATTACCAACGATTTAAATGGTATGAATGAAAGATAGGGTCATTTAAGATCTCATTACAAGTTTACCAATAGTTATTGTAACTCTTAAAGCAAAATGTTAGATACAACTTCACATTTATGCTCTTGTTTTGGTATATTTTTAATGTCAACGAATATTTCACAAACAATACTCTCAGATTTACTTAACATTCACATTCCTCATTTATAGTGAGCATTGAAAAAATTGACTTTTTGGTATTCTCCTTCTTGGTGTTACAATGGGAACATGTTTTTTTCATTTCAAAATATCTGCCTGTTAATACTTTGAAACAAAGGCTCTCCAAATAGACACATTTTCCATTTTCCAAGAGATCTTCTGTACAGTGAAGATCTGTTATTCAAGGCAGTGTGTGATAAAGAGCCACACAGAATCAATCTCTCTTTCTGTAGGAAATATTTAATATTCAAGAGATCCAAGCAAAATATTCAATATGAAACACACAGTTGACTGCTACTCTGAGTGCTGAAGTATATTAACTCAAGATCAGTTAGTTAACTTTTGCTTTAATTTCTTATTATCCATTTATTAATATTCACTGATCATTCCTTTAAGAACAGCTTTTCATTAACATAACCTACAGCATAAAAAGTGAGATCCTTATTTTATAATCAGCGGTTTTAACAAGCTACAGAATCCAAAGGCAATACAATGGCAAAGCAATTACAATCAATTATTTCCATCTGACAAGGACTGTCTACTGTGGTTACCACCCATTAAGTTGCCAGCTATTAGAAAGTTACAGAGGATCAGAGACTCATGCAAATGGCTCTGCAAGACCTGGGCGGAAGAGCAAGGAGATATGGGGCTTAGTGTGTGCTCAGATTTTCTATTCCCGTAGTTTAGAGAATTGTGAAATTATTTTAAAACGCATTTATCTCTTACAATGCCTTGACTGGTTTCAAAGAAAACATCATTATTACCCTTCTGAATAGTTTAATGTTATAAAAGTCACAGTATGCTGTACTTGGTCTTCTTATAAGTCAATAAAATGCAAATATAAATAAATTTGAAATCTTAGAATTCACCTAAGCATTTTACCATAGAGTGCCTAAAATCACAGAGACTTTGGGTAAGGTAAGGTACACTCATCACGACATGAAAGTTTGCTCTTAAGAGTCATGAGAAAGGTGCAGATGGAAACAGAAAATAAAGCCAGGATTATGCTGAGACTTTTGCTAAATAAATAATAAGCATATTATATCCAAATCACTGTTGGCCAGACCTTCTATTAATTACTACCAAACATAGTCTAAGAACGAGACAGTGATGATTTTGGGTGATGCCCTCCAATACATATAACTGATGTCCTCTGATTTATACACACACACACACATACACACACTTAATTCTTTAACATATAAAAGATATTACAAAACATTGAATAGCACATAAATAGAAATATAGAAATAAAACAAATATTAAATATAAGGTGCAATTCTTCTTTGCCCCACACCCCCAGCTAATACAGCAGGCTTTAATACATTCAGCTGAGTGTTTTGTTCAGAAGGAGAAACATGGGACATTTGTGGAAATAAAATAATAAGTAAGATCTCACTCCAAGTCGTAGCTCTAAACAAACTTGGGGTATCTTAGCAATCAGATATGGAATTCTCACCTATGAATGTATCTAACACTTATGGAACCTGTTTATATTTTTTAAAACTGTACCCTACAATATAATGTAATAGATTTTAGCTGGGTAGACAGTTTATTCAGAGCCTTTTTCTAAATGTTTGTGGTGCAAATTATGCATGTTTTTGTTATCATAAAATAAAACTCTGTTTTTAAAAAATCTGGAAATTGAATAAATAGTTAGAGGTTGGGATGTGAGAAGTGCTTCAAAAGCAATTTAACTCCATTTTCTAAAGATAGAAAGAAAAACTCCATAGCATGAAGGATGAGGGAAAACAAACAAAAAAAACAGTGTTTTTTAAACAGAGGGGCATGAAGGGCAAAGGACTGTGAGGTTTAAGATGAGCAGAGATGGTGCTAAGGAAGAGCCTTCCAAGCCCCATGATCAGGGCTCAGCTCTAATAAGTCCACTGACTGAGGCGTAGTGCCCCATCACATGGGGCCACTTGGGCTGAGCAATTATCTGGACCACTCATCTGGCACTTGTTATGTGCAGTTTAATGTGTTTTCTTTCTTTTTTTTTTTTTATGGGTTTTGATTTCTCTCCCCAGGGAGGTCAGGGAGAGTGCTTTGTTTTTAACTTCTGTATTCTTTCCACACCATGTAGCATACATAGTAAGCAATCAGTACAGTAATTAAACGCACAGTGGGACATGGTGGTGGTTTATTCATTAAAGGCAAAATGGGAAGAAAATGTAAAGCTGGAAGACAAAAATCCCTGCAGATTTTGCAATGAAAGTTAATTTACTAATGAATACAACGATGACTGGTTTTCCCCTTAAGTACTGAGTTGAACCTGAATATTACTTTTGGAGGTTCTGTAAGTTTCCAGCACAAAGCTGAACACTGTAGGAATCCATATTTTGTTGCAGGAACAAGAGTGCTAAATTGGCTATTATAGATAATAATTGTGATAGGTAGCCAAAGAAAGGGAGAGCTTAATTTAGGCTATAGTTATCTAGGAAGGCATCCCAAAAGGATTGGCATTGGAGCTGGGTCTTGAATATATATGATTCAGTTGGCACAGAAGAAGATGATCACCTAAAGAAAGAAAAATGCTAAGACACAGAGAAGACCCTAAATACATTCTTCACACTCCTCACTCACAAATGTCAGACTTCTCAAAGAGTTTTCTTTTTTCCCACCTGAGTTTATGATGTGATAGTTCTCTAAGAAAACTTAAGAATCTGGTAATGTCATTTAAAAGCTTTTAGGATTTGCAAAATACCTCTGCAGGTCTGAAGATATTTAAAAATGTTCACAGACTCCAGCACCCTCTTCTGAGGCAACAGTGTTAATGAAAAGGGATGCAGTATATTAGAATTTCCTGTTGCCATTTATCAGGCAACCATATAGGAGCATTAGCCTGACTTACAAATATATATATATATGTATTTTTATTTACTTATATTTTTTTACTATCATTTGTACTAGGAAGATCAATGTGTTAATCCAGAGTTAACCATATTAGTATTCCCTGATAAATAATCATATATTATATTTGAATCAGATTAGTTTACACCATTCTTTTTTGGGACTTCAAATCGTTTATTTCTCAAATTAGAATTGGCCCCGCTGAAACAGTCCAGAAAGAAAGAACAAAAAATTGAATAGGATATTTACTTTTTAAAGCAACTTTAATGGTCAAGGAAAACTGTAATAAGAATCCAGTGGTGTTTGAAAGGAAAAAAAAAAAAAAACATTTCTCAGCTGGCAAAGGACAATGATAGCTTTCTCTCCACTGCCAGAGATTAAGAGATTAGACAGTTATTCACTCCCTGGCAAGGGAAAAATGGGAGCATTGAACAAGAAATTTGAAAGTTCAATTGAGTTGTGGGACTGACATAAGGACTGACAGCTCTTGATGTACCCCAGAGCCATCGATTCTTGCTGCCAATGTAGAAGGAGCACTTGTTAAATTTGTGTGATATTCCTGCCATCTTCTAGCTGGAATTACTGCTTTTAAAAACAGTTTCATCTTAAATAAAACTGTGCAGGGCATAGCTTGTTCAACAGGAATGAGTTTATTTTGGAACTGCAGAATGCATACTGAAGAGGAATATATTTACTGCTACCTGTACAAAAACACATGCATTTACAAACGGCATTTACAAACTGCTTTCTACCGCAGTGGTATTAACTGTGGCTACAGTCACTGGAGCCCTCAGCTTGTGCTAAATTTTGTGCTATATTCTTCATAAACACCATGTGATTGCCCTCCATATCATTTTGCTGAAAGGGCCCATTCTGTGTTACCAGCTAACTCTAAATCCAATGGGCATTGAATTTTTTATTTTCTCATCTTGTTGAAATTCTCAAAAGCATCTGACACTCTTTAACAATTCCTGCCTTCTTAAAAAACATTCTTTCATTGGCTTCCATCTTAGCACATATTCTGGAATTTTTTCTTGCTCTTTGAATTTTACCACCTTAGTCTCATCTAATCTATATTCAAATGCTGGATGACTAACAGATTAGATTTTAAATAATGCCTAATGTATACTCTGCATCTTCCTAAGCATTTCTAAATTAGCTATCTGTTAGGCCTTCAGGGAAAACTATGACTTTGTGCTATTATTTACTATACTTACCTTATTTTACAAATGGGGAAAGTGAGTCTTAGGGATTTTTATGTCCTGGCCCAAGGCCTCATGGATCTTATCTGTTAACTTGTGGATTCAAACCAATGAAGTTTGATTTGCTTTATTATGCTACTTCCCAAAAGCCACACTTTTATTACTGTTCTTTTACTTATTCCCTTAGTCATTGCTACTTGCAGTGTGGTCCTCAAACCAGTAATATGAGGATCATATGTTAGCCAGCATGAACCTCATACCAGAACTACAACATTACAAACCCTAGAGGTGATGAGAATCAGCTATTCTGGAGGATTGTATCTGTTATCATGTATATGCCAATAACTCTCAGATTTACACCACAAGCTCATCGTTTTCTCAGAATTCCAGACTGCCTACCCCTTCCCTACTGGTGACCATCCCAACTATTCCTGAAAATTAACTTGGTGGAAACAACTATTATTCTCCCTCCAAAAACCTGTTTGGCCCCGTTATGTATGCCAGAAGCCTACTAGACATTTTTCCTTGATCTTCCATGTATAATCATCAAATACTATTGATTTTATCTTCTAAATACTCTTTGAATATTTGCCATCTTATCCCACTTGGAACAATCCCTCTTCCATGCCTGCCTGCCTGCATTTGGCACCCTAAAATGAATTATCCACATTAAAATAAGTTTGCATAATATGTGTAGAAAACAAATGATTGGTCATTTCCATGTAGAAATCTGTGTAGTGGCTTTTCTTGGTCCTTATGATAAGAATCAAAATCCTTTGAAGCCTTTTCTCTCTGTGGTTCTCTCCTATATAATGGCTGCTTCCCATTTTCAATACACAGGCCACAGTTGTTCAAATGCCCCATCCTCTGAGGCCTTTGTATATGCTCCCTCTGCAGGGTTCTACCCAGGAGTCCACAGATTCTCACAGTCATCTAGAGATGATATCCAGAGCACATGTGAGAAGGCAGAGACAAATTTACCAGAAAATAAATTTCCATTAGATATTTCTTTTCTATATAAAACTCTCTGTCTGAGTTGCCAAGTGAAGTCTTTCTTCTCTTAGGCCCTTCTCCCATTTAGGTCATCTCCTGTTCACTTCCTCTTTCCGTCTTTCATTCTTTTAATCAAAGACATTTTGACACCTACACATGGTCTTAAGCCACAGATAATATGGGAGTTTGGGAAGTCCGGCCTTTGATTTGATTTGGCAAAGTTTAAAAAAAAAACTGAGCCCGATCCTGGGATTGTTCTCAGATTCCCTATGAAAAATAACAATTTTTATTATTTGTATCAATTTGTCTCACAGAATTTGAACTTCTTTTGGAAGATACAAACATTTTGTGTTTGGTGGGAAGTGGAGTGGAGTTGTGTTCTTAGTAACTAGCCTATTACCTGTTTCCTGATCATTATTCAATAAATGTCTACTGAATGAATATCTTATACTGACACTGAATTTTAGACTTTTACCTAGAGTAGGTGAGATTTTGAATATACTCATAGAGACTTCGTTTCATCTAACAGTCTTGCTAGGGAATTTGAACTATGAGGTAACTATGCCATATGCTGAGTTACCCCTTAGGACAGCAGGGGTACACATCATATGGATTAGATGCTATGAAGAAGTAGAGACGATTTCATGACCAACCAGATTTAAAACTGAGGATACAGGAGGGCTCCAGTACAGTTTGTGACTGACGAAGAAGTAGCAGTCACATAGATCAGACTGGAGATACCTAGACAATTTCTCCATAGCAAAGTGTAAGGCCTCTGGTTCCAAACAGAGTCTGTGAGTATCTTGATTGAATATCACATTTTCTTATTTGGATTTGACTTCCAGTAGGACCATTTTCCACTTTTTAAACACCACCTACAGAATAGCACTAGCATGTACATAAAAACCCCAGTATCTTTAGTGAAGGAAAGAGCAGGTGACTGGCCAAGCTTACATCCAGAGAAAAGAGCACTGAGCCTATGTTGGTAGGGCCCCTTTAAGCTTCTTCAGAGCAGAGAGAGCTCAGCTGATAGATTTCAGGTGGCAACTGTCCTCCAAGTTGGGTGCATTGGGGGATTTTAATGAGATGTGATTACAGATCTGAATTAGACAACTCTCCTTTTGATAGCCTGTTTTCTAGGCATATTTCTAATTGGGTCTTGATTCCTCATGTAAGAATGTCTTTTACAATAGGATGGCTACCCATGTTGGGGACAAGGTTTCATTCTCTATGACATCTTCACCTACCAGATTAACCTTTATGTGACATACTGTGAGTGAAACCCCTTGAACATTTGGCAAAATCTTCCCTACAACTGGATTCCAACCAGTCAAGAGCTGATGCACTAACCTAAATGGCACATCTGAAGTCACATCTCCCTGTGCCTACAACTCCACTGTGCCTTCATTATACGAAATTAACATTTTCTAGCTCATTCTGAAATTTCCCACACAAGTTGAACAGAGAAGGTTCGCGGGGACTGCACATCTTCGTCCTGTTACGTTCCTTGGGCTCCCGGCTCTGGAACCCATCAGGCTTCTTTAAGACTCTATGAATTTAAACATGCTATTCCTTTTACCTCATAGACATAGCTATATGCCTCTGCCCAGCAAAAGACATTCTAATTGTTTGAGATCTATATAAAATCTAAGTCCCTAATGAAGTCTTTCCCAATTCCTTGAGATAGAAGCAGCTGTAAGAATACAGAATTCAGAGCTCTAGTATCCCTAATGCTGTGACCATCACTCTGAAAGGCTATGAGACTGCCTAGGAGTTTGTCCACCACCCTCTTTACAAACTAAATTATGATTTTCATAGGGCCCTAGCAAGTCCATCTCTGCATCCTCATAATTTTTCCCAGGGCCTAACACATAGTGTATGCTTAATGCATGCTTTTTGAGTGAATAACTATAATGGTTATAATAACGATGATTATACTAACACCCCAGGCTTACATACCTTTGGCATGATAAGGTAAATACCATCTTACAGATCCCTATCAGTAAAGATGTATCTGGAGATAAATAATGAAAAACATATCAGTGCTTATGTGAGTAGACCTGAGGCAGACTAATAATTCTGTTTTTTTCTTAATTTGATGTAATAGGTTCGACTGAAAATAAAGTTTATTTTTTATAAACATTTATATAATTGTTTACTGAAGAACTTTCTTCATATTCAAATTTCTTGTATGCAAATTATGTGTGGAGATAATATTCAAAATATTTACTAAGTGCTATGGAAATGACAGCTTTAATCAGAATAAATCTGTGTCCACTAAAAAAACAAAAAAGCAGAGTCCTAATGGCCCCATATGTGAACAGATGTTAACACTCTGGTACCTGGATTAATACTAAGGAGATCTGGAAACCCTGGCACATGATATAAAAGAAGGCATGAAGGGCATTATTCAGAAGTGTTTGAGCAGCAGTTATTTAACAACTGAAATAAAATTAGCACAGTTATTTTAATAGTCAATGCAATTAAGGAAGCTCTCTGCTATCTATGGTCTAAATATGTATTTAACACTTGTAGTTTTAACAATTCGAACTGGGATAATCGAGACTATAGAAGTCAACATGGAATAATAAGGCCTAGAATGAACCTATTAATCAGTTATAAGGATAATTTTAATTTTACAGAAAAGAAACTGAAGCTTGGAAGGATCATGCACTATTTTTAGAATTTCATAGCTCATCAATGGAAAGAGGGGAAAAGACACAGGAGCCCAGTTCCTTAATGAACACTCTTTAGCACTCTGCAATTCTACCTGAGCTGAGCTTTGGACTATTTTAAGGTGTGTATATTTGAGCTCCTCCTTGCCAAACACTCTCTTGGTCTCTGCAATTTGGGGCACTATTTTTATGTAATCCACACATTTTTTTCACTCATCCACTCAACATTAATTTTTCTAAGAACATACTGAAACACTGCAAGAGACAGGTATTGGGAGTAGGTGGGTACAAAAATAAAACAAAGACTTGGAATTTCTATTGTTTTCTCTTTCATATTTTCTTTTAATTCTATTATGGCTTAGAAATAATGTCAAATCATATCCATATATGATTCTCCAGAACCCTTCAGAAGAATGAACATAATTCACTTTAATTATTCAATCTCTTATTTTATACCTTCATAGACTATATTTGCATCTTTTATTTTGGAATTCAGAATTGCAATCTTCCCTTCTGTGTATGGGGCATGAAGAAGGCATTAGTATTGCAGCTACATGGGCCTAGATTTGAACTTCTGCTTCCGTTGAATGTTTTCTGTGTCAAGTGTCATAGTAGAAGTAGACAAAATTCTTGATATTTTGTCTATAAATCAGGACATGAAGAAAAAGGTAATTAAACAAGGAAAGCTTTCAAAAGAATCTGTCAAAGAGACGTTAGTGAACACTCACTAGATGGTGAAAAATGTGAAAATGATATTAAAGGACTATAAATAAGTAATAGTTGTTCAATTACAAGTACTATGTTTTCAAGCCACCTTGCACCCCAGTCTATACCTCAACTAGCATATTTCTAGGCACACAATAGAAGATAAAGGAATTTCAGATGTGATGGCAAATGAAGTTCACACAAAGAGAGAAGGTGAGAATACATCCCAAGTATCAAGGCTGAGAAGACATAAGGAGACATAAGAAATACACTAAAAGTCAAAAGAAGAGTTGGAAACTGAAGTTACTTGGACTTTAACATACACATGCTAAAGAAGAGAGGAGAGCAGAGCGGAGAGCAGAGGAGAGGAAGAGAAGAGAAAAAGAAAAAGAAAATTGCTTGTTAAAAATATAGGAAATCAATAATGTAGTGTTAACCCCCCAAATGCCACATTTATTTAAAACAAACACTCTCAAATTCCTTCAGTCACCAAGTCATTTATCATTTTGACAACATCCAGGTCTTAGGGATGTGCAATCAGATTAGGAAACAATTACATTGTTCTCCAACTGTCTTCACATAGAGTACCTGATACATCATACTTTCACTTCCTTGAAAAGTCTCAGCCTCTGCAGGCCTGTTCATCTCCCTAGTGACAATGTGGAACTCATCTTAAGCCAAAAGGGGAAAAGGACTTTTTCTTGGTAACTCATTGGGTCTCTGTGCTTTGACTTCAGTATCTGGAATTAAATGTGCCTAGGTCTAAATATCTAACATAACACTTTGTAACCTACTTTTGCCGATCTGGATTTGCATTGCAATTTTACTACTTATTTGTGTGTTGAAAGTGAATTAATTGAGTATATGAAAACATAATCTGTGGGGTTTTGTGAAGCCACAATGCATAGAAATGGGTCTTACACAGTGCTTGGCATTAAGTACTTCTTTCTACTTTACTAAGTAAGTCAGAGCATTTTTTTTTTTTTTGGTACTGGGGATTGAACTCAGGGGTACTTGACCACTGAGCCACATCCCCAGCCCTATTTTTGTGTTTTATGTAGAGACAGGGTCTCACTGAGTTGCTTAGCACCTCGCCATTGCTGAGGCTGGCTTTGTACTTGCGATTCTCCTGTCTCAGCCTCCATAAGTGCTGGGATTACAGGCTTGAGCCACCGCACCCGGCTTCAGAGCATATTTATTAAGCGTCATCTATTTATCTAATTCTGCAATGTCTCTGTATGATGCCATTAAAGTTATTTATATATTTAGCAATCTATCATTGAATGTGTACTATAAGGCTTCTGAGTACTGCACAAGGGCCTGGGGGAAGGTAAGGAAATCAGTTCAGATATGATCTGGCATGTGGATACCTTCAAGGAACTCCCAGGCATGCATCCCTCCCATGTGCTATGCATACTCTGTTAGGTACCAGACATGGGAGAAGGGTGGCAAATATTCTCCTGACACTCTGTGCCTACTGATCACTCAGTGCTTGTTTGGAGACACTAAATGTGACTTTAGGACTCTAAAATATAAAGAAGCCCTTCACAGGGAAGATCAGGGATTTCTCATTTGCTAGTAAATAGGAAAGACTGAGAGACCTCCTACCTCCAGAAATGTGAAGACATCACACATGTACAACTTGAATCTTACTTTATCATCACATGGATTTAAGGAAGAGAATTGAGGCTTTCCTGCATTATTGCTCAAACATTTATTACTATTATCAATTTTTTTGCTAGAGAGGAGAGGGACAAACATTATGTTTCATTCAGTCATAGCCGTCTTACTAGTCTGTAAGGATGTAGACAAGCGATGGATAATTGGACTCTACATGACACAAAGGAAAAGTCTATGGATCTTGTTTGACTGTTGGCACAACAGTGTTTGCCTGTTTCTAGCAAGTTATTAATTTCTCTCTTATTTATAAAATGTGACAAAATATTATTACTCATTTTTTATGAGTTGAAAGGCCTTAAAACATCCAATAATACATTGTAGGTATCCAGGAAATATCAATCTTACCTTTATCTTTTCTCCTTTAAAACTCTCCTTTCCATTTATATAGACATTTCTCCACAAAATAAATACATATGTCCTATAAATACATGAAAAGATGTTCAAGACCCATTGTCTTTATGTGAAAAGAAACCAAAACAATGAGATACCACCTCATACCCATTAAAACAGGCAAGAAGTGTTGGCAAGAATGTGAAGAAATCAGAACTCTAGTACTCTGCTGGTAGGAAAATCAAATGGTGCAACTGTTGTGGAAACAGTTTGGCAATTCTTCAAAATATTAACCAGAAATTCCATTCCCTGTACAAGAGAACTGACACCAAATTCTCATACCTGGCTACAAATGTTCGTGAAAGTAGTATTCATAGTAACCAAAAAGTAGAAGCAACACAATTGTCTAGCAAGTTTGATGAATGGATAAAGAATGTGGTTTATCCATATGGCAGACTATGTTACAGCCTGAGTAAATCTCGAAACCATTTTGGTGAAAGAAGACAAACATAAAGCTTTATATGATAAGGTTCCATTTATACAAAATGTTCAGATAGGCACATTAACAGAGGCACAAAATAGATTAGTGGTTTCAAGGGGCTGGGAGGAAGAGTGAAAACTTTCTTTTCTCTCAACCTTTGTTTTCCATAACCCCAATTTTATGTTTTCAGTTTGATAAGAGGTAAAAGAGGATGAATATGGCTCAATCTTTTAGATTCTATATGAAAACCACAGTTGATTTCATGCTATGCTTTCATAAACCATCTGAGAAAGAAAGAAGGAAAACCTATCATGTACTTCCCCAAAGCTCATTGACTTATTGACAAAACTTTACTCCTAGGCCTTTGTTTCAGAACAAATATTGTTTTGAGAAACGTGTTCCATTCTATGTGACTGTAAGAAAGCAATTAAAGCTGAAGTGAAACACTCATAGTCCTGGTTCATTTTTGACCTTTATCTCTACATTTGCAGTGAGCAGCTATGTATCAAAGCATTCATGGATTATTCCATAATTTAAATACTAGAGAAAATGGTGGTAGTGTAATGTTATAACTGAGGAAATATGGAATTGTTAACAGAAATTCCAAGTAGAGTGCAGATAACCAGTAAGCAATCTTCTACATTTTTCATTTAAAATGGTGGAAATCAGGAGACTCCCCTCTCCTTACATTGTCTTTTGCTGTTTCGCTATGTGCACTATAGAGTAGGTGTATAGGCACATTCTTGGACACTTTAGAGTTTTGCAAAAGAGGGAGTTTCTCTCTTTTTCTACACTATCCTTGCATGTCTCTTCTTTTCTACTGGATGATTTTCTCTTGTACACATGAAGCAAAACCCATCCTTATCCATCCTGTTTAGTAGTAGTTCATCAAGAATATGATTTATAAGATTTAGTTTATGAAGAACAGGGGTCAGTAAACTATGTTCTGTGGGCCAAAACTCTGCTGCCAACTGTTTTTGAAATTATAATCTTACTAAAAATAAAAACAAAACAAACAAAAAAATGTCAAACACTTAAGATATCCACAAGCTCACTTAGCATAATTAACTTCTTAAAGTAAACCTAATGAAGGTGAATGAATATGTTATTTTCTTTACAAAATCACTTACCAAATGCATATGAGTATTAAAACAAAGCCCCTCCTTCTCCCACCTAATGTGTACTTGGCTCAGGTATCATCCTCTTGAGCTATTATTGCAGTCTCTCTTATCTTCCCTCAAAGACACAGCATTCCAAGTTCCCTTTGTCATAATCCTTATAACACTGCATTGTAAATGTTGCTTTACATGTTTCTCTCCTCTTCACCAGACTGCGAATATTGAAAGGGCAAGTTTTGATGCACAGCATGTATTCCTTTCATGCTTCGGGGCAAGAATAATGAATGAATGTAAATATTCCTTGAGAATGTTCATATAGAAGGCCATTTTCCTTGTTTACACATCCCTGATCAGAGAAGAACGCTAGCTTACAATCTCCCGAAAGAGAAGCCCATTCCTTTTCTCCCTTATGCCTTTCCCAGGGTCTTCAATCAGACAGGAAGATTGAAGCCATCCGTTTATTCTCCTTGTAGTTATTTTCCTCTTCCCTGAGCAAGGAAAGACATTATTCCAGAGAGGGAAAGAATAGAGTGTCAGATTCCCACACCAAATTGAAAGTTGATGCAAGGGGTTAATATAAACTGGGAAGAGATACTTGCAGATACTCTGAGCAGGTGTGAGAAGACCCCAGAAGGTCAAATTGCTAAGGTATACTTATTTAAAAACAATCCCACCAACAAAATAAGCACACAAAACTCAAAAACCTCAGCTATAGATAGAGTGATCAGAGACATTACAAAATTAAGTGTTCACAGAAAATGATAGCATTTGGAAAGCTCCTGCCTCACGTGCTGAGGAATGTTCTACAAACATGCCTTCATGTAGCAAAGTTCTCTCTGCCTATTGAAGTCCATCCATTTGCCCACAGGCAACTCAGAGTCCATTTAGCTGCACTCTTCACCAATACTCCCACCTGGCATTAACTTTGATCTCTCCCTGCTTCCTCACCATTTTACTGCTATTCATTATAACACACATTACTCTCTGCCTTGGGTATCACTTATTTTGGGGGGGTGTTTTTCATTCTAGACTCCCACTGGGGAAACTATCAGCCTCTTGAAGGAAAGGATTCACTCATCTTTTCTCCCCCAATGATTCACTCATCTTTTCTCCCCCAATGGCACAGGCCATGTAAACAAATACAGACACAAAGACATTGGTGTACTGTGATCAATAAAGTGTTTTCTTCCCATGACACCTTATTTTATTTATTTAGCTTTGGTACCAGGGATTGAACTCAAAGGTACTCTACCACTGGGCCACATCCCCAGCCTTATTTTGTTGTAGGGCCTCATTGAGTTGCTTAATGCCTCGCTGTTGCTGAGGCTGCCTTTAAACTCCTGATTCTCCTGTCTCAGCCTCCCAAAGTGCCCATGACACCTTATTGTGAAACCAAAAACTTCTCTGTAAACAGACTATTGCCCTTATGCAAGCAGGGTTATAAAAAGTGAAAAATTATGTTTGGAAACCATTTTTGGGGGGATGCCTATATAAGTAGAGATATATCCTTGCTTCATTGCTGTGGGGATATTATGCCAAATATAGAAGCCAGTTTGCCTAAAATTCTATGGACAGAAGGCTGTTTCTTTCTCTGTAAATGGTCTTCCCAATATTTGAAACCAAAATATCACCAATGATCAGAGCCATAAAAACTTAAGAAAATTGACCAACTATTCCCATGATATTGATACCATGCTAGGATAAAGACATGATTTTACCTTTCTCTTTCTTTCTTTCTTTCTTTCTTTCTTTCTTTCTTTCCTCTTGCTTTTTTTCTTTTTCTTTTTCTTTTTTTCTTTTTTCTTTTCTTTTTTTTTTGGCTTATCCAGGAAAGGACCCTTTCCATAAAACCTGGATATGATTCAAAATCTAATCCCAGACTGCCTGTAAGACAGTGGATTCATCATGGCAGGGGTGCAAGCACAGGCTGCACTAGCCACCACTGGTTATTGGAATACATAACCATTAAGGTCACTGGCAGATATGGAAGGCAATTCCTGAATTTAATCCAGAGGAAGATCCAGAATGGCAGAATAGATACTCTGCTCTCCAGTCCCCTTGTTTCCCATGGCATCCAATAGGCAGTTGGTAGTGTCACGATGCTACACAAATGCATGGTGTAGGCTTCTAGACTCAGCATGTACCAAACACACTGACACAGTGTCTTAGGCAAAAATTAGAGCTGTGAAAGCTGATTAATTTTGCATCCAACTGGAATTCTGTTTCACAGCAAAGCAGTTCCCCAGCTGTGAAAGGATGAACACTATGACTTCAAAGAAATCAATGATTCTTCTCTTGTACTCAAAGCATCCCAATGATTCCCTTTGAGTGAGAGATGACTTAATGGTAACATTGTTCTGATAAATCATACTCAAACATTTCAACTGGTAGACAAACAATTGCCTGTAAAGTAATCCACTTCTATGTGTTAGGTATTCACTGACTCTCTGTTAGGAGAGCAGCATGGAGTTCACCAGCCCAGGCCTTCTGCTCACACACAGTTCTCAGCATTCAGCTTGCCTCTGTGTCTAGTGATTATAATTTCCAAGTGTTCAAGGGGTTCCAATAGTTCTGAGCAGCAACCTGTGTACAGTCTCATTCCAAAAATGGGAAACATTTTTAGTTAAATCTTCCTCTTGATGTAAAATCCGGTAAGCTTCACTAAACAAGTTGTATTGTCAAATAATGTATAAGTAAAAGTGACTCTAGATATAGCCATAAAAAGTAAGAGAAAAATAGGTCTTCAGTGGGGAATAGCTAGGTTAAAACATATTATTTCCTTCTGATGTCTCCAAATCTTCATATGAACTATAGCATTTTAAGAGGGGCATTTAGGAAGCAACATTTTGCAGCTTATTTGTCTGTGGATTTCTTTGTTTGTGGGTCCCCTTGAAATTTCAGTTCCATAGAAGCACATTTGAGGAAATGCTGAGCTAAAGCAAAACCTATGGATCTACCACAGCAAGGAATATTAATTTGTGGTCTAGAAAGTAGCAGAGGACCAAAGCCTTTTGCAAAATTCAGAGGCTGATAAAAATAGCACTTAACCTGGAATTGGTCCCTTTTTCATAAAAAGCCTAGGAGGCTACAAAATCCCTTCTATTAGCACAAATGTCAGGTCATGAGGAAGAAGAGAGGGGGAGACAGGTGAAAAGAGGGGAAAGTGTTGGAGAAAAAAGCATAGACAAAAAGTGACCAAGTCCAGCAGGTATTTCTGGGCACAGCCAGTAGCAGCAGGACTTTTACCAGGCTGCATATGACAATGATAAATTCTCAGGTCAGCAGTGAATAGAGATGAGTCTAGCTCTCAAGTCATTGAATAACAATTGATCGAGCTTCTATTTTTCAAGTCCAATCATTGCAGATAATGAGATTTCTCTGCAGTAAATACAAAAGACAGAAAGCAATAGAGTTGAACTTGGGATCTTGTTTAGTAGAAAATACAGACTGGACCAGTGGATGACCAGAACCAGAAAGTTAAGTGAAGGAGTGGGCAACAGAATTATTCCCTCAATCATAGCTAATGGTCATCAGCAATGCTATTTTAAGAGAATTATTAATTATGCTAAGAATCCCAATGTATATTACTATACTTCAGATGCTATCTTGGTAGTTATTTATGTTGACTACTTAGGAAGCCAGATGAATAAACTTGCATTGGCAGCTAAGGGTTTGTTGTCAGTGACAGGACACCAGATAGGGCAATGGTTTGGAAAAATATTGTTTATTGAAAGGCTTAAACCTTGTCCCAATTTTTGACTTATCTATTTACATGTCTAGAGAAAACAAGCTCAAATATAGAAAACTATGACCCTGTTCAAAGATGTGTATTGCTAAATTATTTATAGATGATAGAATAGAATGTGGTACACATACCAATAGAGGAATTATTAATCTATATTTGAGTCACATGTGGGACTGTATGTAGTTATAAAATGTGCTGGTTCTGAAGCAGCTGTTAATTTGACTATAAACTTGATTATAACACATTAAATAATGAAAATTAAAATGTAATTATGTATTCATGGCTATGAGAAAATTATGGTCAATGTGGAAAACAAATGAAAAATATAGCAAAGCATTTAACAATAGTCTAACAGTTGTATAACTACACATGATTTTTCATAATTTTCTTCTTTAAATTTGTTCAGAATTTTCATTCTTTCCTTTCCAAATACCATTTATTCTTCAGAAGCTACCATATTATATGTATGCATTTATATAACATGACATTTGTGTATGTGTATATAAATATGTATATGCGTACACACACACACACACGTAATACTAGCCTAAAAATGTATATACTTAAAATGGTGCCTAAACTGGGATTCCTTATTAAGGTATTTTCCACTATTATTTGAATACTTAGCAAACAATCCCAAATGTGGAAAGTATTCATGGCCATAAATTTTCACTTCTGTAATAAAATATCATCAGGAGAGTGAAAAAAAAAAAAAAGAGAGAATCAATCAATGGATGCTAATGGTCTATACCTCAAGCCCACTGCAGGTAATCAGTGTGGCTCCAAGTGGGGTGAGGAGGGAAGCCCTGAGGCCACAACTCCAAGGCCAGGAAGCAAGGAACAGAAGCCTAGAATGGAAGCACAGGCCTCCAGCTTTCTGTGATGGTGGCTCATGGTGAGGCCTCCATAGCTGGCACTCTTGGCTTCCAGGAGTCTATTTTACCTGATGACATGCAACGAAAGATTAGGAAGGGAAACTAAGTGACATTGCCAAGGTGAAAGCACATTAGACATTTGGTTTTAGAGCCAGAAATGTCATGTACCTGAGGAGTTACTACTGTGAAGGAACAAGACTGAATGTCCTATGTGGTCAATAAATTTAGTCTCATTCTTTAAAGTCACTCTTGGTATGACAAGAGATCTAAAAATAACCTAGCCTTTGCTTTAGAAATGTACATTCTCTCTAATGCCTATTCAGGATATCTTTTGTTTCAATCTAACCCCAACTAGTGCTGTAACCCTAAAACATAGTTTCAATTCTTCTAAAAAATTGTTTTAAAAAAGCTAAGCAATCAATTTCCTTTTTTTGTAAATGACGGAGAAATAAGGTAGGGAAAAATAGAATGTTCAAAATAAATATTAATTAAATAAATTCACAGAAAAGGTGAGACTTTTGTAAGTGACCACAATGGATATAAAATTAACTAAATTCTTCTCCTATAGGAAGAAGTCTATTTTAAAAGTTTGTTTTTTCAGTAGAACGCAGTCTCTCAATAGAGTAGCTTTCTGGCTCTAGCCAAGGAGAAAAGAAGCCACTCTAAAAATATCTCAGCAAAAATGGAAAGAGCTGACATTTCCTTCCATGTTCCTGGAACAGCCATCTCTAGGACTGTATGGGCCTCAGCTGTCCAGTTGCTTTACCCTTCACTCTCCTTTATAGTTTTGCTTCTGGAGGCAGAGAAAGGATGCAGAAAAAAATGGCTTATATTTGTGGTATGCATGAACTTGCTTTAATTTCTTCAAACTGATGAGTTACAAAAAGACACTACAAACAAGTGCCAACAACAAAATCTCCAGCATTTCAAAAACAAACACTGAGAAAACCATCTTCAGGGATAAAAACTTTTAAACTTGAAACTCTTGGCTCATTAATTTATAACATGTTCCTACAAATCCTCCTCTGTTGCAGGCACTTGAATACGTCTTATTTGTTCATTCATTTATTCAAATGAATTTACTGACATACCTGGTGCTATGGAAAGTCCACATGAGAATAAGATATGACTAGACATGATCCAGTATACTGAAATAATTCCAAGGCACTTACAGCCTTTAAGCCCTATTTGTGCCTTGACAAACAGAAACTGAGAAACTTGCTCAAATTATTTATGGATTTGAACACAGCCTACGGGAAACAGAGAAAATACAATTCTCTATATTCATGGATGGGGTAGATTACTGGTCAATCAATCAGTAAAAAAATAAAATAAAACTTATTACTGAGTTCAGAATGCTACTCTAGACACAGAGAGGTATGGCTGAAGGTCTCAACTTTTGAGGTTAAACATATAAGAAATATCCAAATTTGATCCTAGTCCAAAATACCAATGTGGAAAGATATTGTCTCTTCTATTTCTTGCAAATGTCCTTTTAATGAACCTTTGAACCAGGGTGCTGATTTCAATAAAATAAGAAATGATATTTTTGTTCATGAGATAGATGCTGTTATCTACAAATACCTATTCCTTTTACCATGTTATGGACTCAGTTATTCTCCCTTTATTCATAGATTGAAGACTTTGCCCTCAATGTCATTGTTTTTGGAGACAGGGCCTTAATGAAGATAAATAAAATATGATTGTAAATGTGGGTCCCCAATCTGACAGGATTTTCTTTTTTAGAAAAGAAAGAAACCCCAAAAGAATGCATGTGCATAGAGATACAGCTCTGTGGATCCTGAGGGGGTAGACTGACTGCAAGGTAAGGGGAAAAGTCACTGGAGAAACTAAACACTTTGGACTTTCAGCCTTCAGAGCTGTGAAAAAATATTTTTTTGTTATTTAAACTACCTAGTCTGTAGTATTTTGTTATGGCAGCCTTAGCTGACTAATATATAACATAGGATACTTCATGTCAAATATAATAGTCTATATAAAAATACTACTTGTACATTTCAGCTATCATGTATAGACACAGGAAAGACTGAAGACAATTGCATTTGGTTTGCAGGAACAGCTAAAGTGTCATTGCTTTGTGACCAGGGAAACCAGGGTCCCCTGTCTCCATGATTTACTCATATCTCTGTCTACTCTAAGGGAAATTCTTTGGGGTTTAATTGACTGCATGATCATTATAATAGAGAAAGTATTTTTCATGTTAATGAGAAAGATGGATAGATAAAGCAAGGGGGTATAATTTTAACCCATGCCTTTCTTAATCTCTTCATCACAGTCCCAGGTATCTTCTGCTGAAAGCTCAGCCCCACCTATTACTGAGGCAGCTTTTCATACTGTGAAGTCAGAAGTCAGGAATGATATAAAGGGACACACACACACACACACATACACACAGAATAATAAAGGTAAAGATAAAAAAAAGAATCAGTCTTCTAAGGAGACTTTATGTTTTGCTTCCACTCTATTTTTCCTTATTCTTGATGTTCTTTCTATATATGCATTGATCATCTTCTATATAGAATTATCTATATTCAATCCTAAAAATAAAAGTGATGTAATAAAATAAAAGTACTTTCTCTTATGAAAAAAAAACAAAAAAAACAGAATTGTTATTACAAATTTCTGTCATCTTTTTCCTATCATACTACTGATGCAAAGGACAGTCACAGGGTTTAGAGGCCTCTGTCCTGTCTCCATTCTAATTTTCCTTTTGGCATGAGAGCCTAAAACTTTAAGGTACAAATAATCTAAAATTCTGCTTTCCCTCACTCATCTGCTACATCACAGGCTTATATGCTTCTCCTTAGCCCAAGGTCATAATTCCAACCAACTGAAAACATAGAACAAGGTGTCAAGGTCTAAAATGACTCCATATATCACTTTCTAACTTTGGTAATGCTAGCCTTTACTAATTAAGATGTATCAGGTAACAGAGTAAGCTGTCTTTAGGGATTGCCTTATTTTTTAAAAAGATGCTTTGAAGTAGCTATAACTTTTTTCACTAAAGAAAAGAAAACTGAGAATTAGAGAATTAAAGCTATTTGGCAAGGGCCACACACAGTACATGTAATGAGAGATTCTGGCCCCAAATATAGTCACAGGTTAACACTCGTACCTGAGAAAACTTAAAACACAAATAATAATATGTGCAACAATATCAATTAAGACTCTACATCTCAAGAAGAAAAACACAGTATTCTGTGAGGACTAGGAAACAAATCATCACTGAAAATCATAATGTCCGAGATGATAAATACCATAGTTACAATGGAAGGCATATTAGACACTGCAGAGCAACTTAGTGGAGTCCAGTAATGAGCCACTTAACAATGAGAACATCTGCTGAGAAATGTGTCACCAGGTGACTTCCTCATTGTGTGAATGTCACAGAGAACACTTCCTCAAACTAAGATGGCTATGATGTCACTAGACAGTCTCATCAGACGAGACTACTCTCCCCTGTGTGGTCCATATACAAAGAGTCAAATATCAGTGAAATGTGGAACAACTTCAAACTACAAATTAGACTTCAGGCTCATATGAAAGTAATTGGATCAAAAATATTTTAAAGTGTTAAAATCAATTTAAAAATTGATAAAAACTATATGTTCATAGAATGAAGAAGCTCAACCTATCCCAAGCATGAGAAGATGAAGATGTATCATAACCAACTTTCTATCAAACCACCAATACATAGAAAATCTTACAAATGACTAGAGGGGAAAATTATATACAGGATAATAAAGGTAAAGATAAAAATAGAATTCCTGTTAGATTCACTGCAACCCTACATTCAGTATGTCAGATCTTTAAGGAGTTGAAAGGAGAAAACCAAAGAAAGGGATGGGGGATAAGAATAGCAAAAACAGTGGAATGAATCTGACATAACTTTCCTATGTACAAATATGAACACATCACCAGTGAAACTCCACATCATATACAGCTACAAGACTGGAACCTTAGAGTAAGATGTACTCCATGTTTATATAAATATGTCAAAACAGATTCTACTGTCATGTATAACTAAAATGAACAAATAAAATTTAAAAAAAATTTACCTTAGAATTCCTCACCCAACTAGCAAATCTTTCAAAAACAGAGATGGAATAAAGCTTTGTTCAGGTGTACAATAGCTGAGAGAATTTAGCAGTAGCAGAACTGTATCACAAGAAATATAAAGGCAGGAAAAATTACCAGCAGGAAATATGGATCTACCCAAAGACATAGAGTATTGGCAATGGTATTTATGTGGGAAAATAGGCAAGCTTTGTAAATTTAGATACCTCCAAAGAACAGTAAGTGTTCAAAATTAAAAAAGTAACAAAGTATTATGGAGCTTATAGGATGGAGAGAAATAAGATATTTGATAGCAATGGCATAAAGGCAAGGAGGAAAGAAATGGAAGGGCTCAGTGGAATTCTTACATCATAAGTACAGTGATAAAATATTGTTGCAGATAGATGGTGAACCTAAAGGTTGTACACAACCAACTAAAAAACAATGGTAACATAATCCTGGAATTAATGAAGCAAAAAATTAAAGATAATAAGACAACAAAGGAAATAAAAATGCAAATGAAAAATCAGAGATTATCATATTGGATAAAAAATCAAGATCCAATTGTATAATTCCCACTTTAAATAGTCTAATATTATGGATTGAAATAGACCACACAATAGTAACAAAAGAAAGGTGGAGTAGTCATAGTGAAACCAGACAAGATAGACTTCAGGACCACAAAAACATCAGGGATAAAGAGAAATACAATGTAATTAAAAGGGGGTACATGAGCAGGGTGCCTGTAATCCCAGCACTTTGGGAGGCTGAGACAGGAGAATTGTGAGTTCAAAGCCAGCCTGAGCAACAGTGAGGCGCTAAGCAAGTCAGTGAGACCCTGTCTCTAAATAAAACACAAAATAGGGCTGGGGATGTGGCTCAGTGGTTGAGTGCCCCTGAGTTCGATCCCTGGTTCCAAAAAACAAGGTGGGTACATGAACTCCCCAAGGATCTGTAATGATTATAAACTTTTTTTTTTCTTTTTTTTTTTCTGGTACTGGGAATTGAACTCAGGGGTACTTGACCACTGAGCCACATCCCCAGCCCTATTTTGTGTTTTATGTAGAGACAGGGTCTCACTGAGTTGCTTAGCGCCTCGCCATTGCTGAGGCTGGCTTTGAACTCACGATTCTCCTGTCTCAGCCTCCCTAAGTGCTGGGATTACAGGCTTGAGCCACCGCGCCCGGCTTGTAATGATTATAAATGTGCATGCAGCTAGTCAGAGAGCTTCAAATTACAGAAGCAAAAACTGATAGAACTTCAGGGAGTATTGACAATTATAATTTGCTATCTGTAGAACACTAGAACACCAGTGTCAACCAACTTGAAGAAATTAACAGTTATAGAACATTCCACCCAACAAGAGCAGATAAAATTTCATCTCTACTGTATATGGAATGTTGACCAGAATAGGTCACATTTTCGTTCATATACAAATCTCAATATATTTAAAAGGATTCAACTCAAGCCATATATACTTTCTGAGAAATCAATAACAAAACTATTAGAAAATGAATGATATAATTCTAAATAATCAAATAGCAATGAATAAGCAAAAGAATAAGAAATTATATTACACTTAAGGAAAATGAAATCAGAACATATCAGTATAAATGGAATATAGCTAAAGCTACCCTTTGAGGGCAACATATGCACTGAAAAACTGTATTAGAAAAGAAGAAATGCCTCATTTAATTATGCTCATTAAGAAACAAGAAAAAATACAAATGAAGCACAAAGAGAGGAAAAGAAATAATGTTGATGAAATCAGCAATTAATAAGAAATAGAAATCAGCAAAACCAAAACTTGATCATTTGAAGCTATCAATAAAATTGATTAAATTCTACCAACAGTGGTTGGGATGGGGTGAAGGAGGAGATAGTATATACAGATTGTCCTTATAAGGAATGGGAAAGAGAACATCACTGCCAATTCTTGAAATACTATAAATAACTATTATAAACACTTTATGCCACTCAAACACTGTGATAAAATGAATAAATTAGGTGAAAGACACAAACTACGAAAGCTTATTCAAGAAGTGGGTAACTTGTATTATGCTAAAGCTAATTATTGAATTGTTCATAGTAGTAAATTGTAATTGAAAATCTTCCCACATAGATAACTCTACCCCCAGATTACTTCACTGGGCAGCTCTACCATTGCCTCTAGGAAAAAATAACACCAATTCTGCACAAGTATTTCCAGAAAATTTAAGGGAAGAGAACAGTCTCCAATTTATTTTAAGAGGTCAGTATTCCCCATCCCCCATACCAAAACTAAACAAAAACACTACAAGAAAATTATGGATCAGGTGTGCTTGAACACAGGTACAAAATAATTCTTAACACAGTTGTAGTAAATTTAATCCAATAGGAAGTCAAAAAGAAAATAATCCATGTACAAGTGAGTTTGTACCAAGCATGCAGATTTTGTTTGACATCCCAAAATCAATTAATGTAATTTACCATGTTAACAGATTAAAAGGGGAAAAAATCCCATATGATTAGCCCATTTTGTGTTTGTTAAACCATGAGTAGGCTCCATCCTGGCTGACACTTGTGAAGTCCCCCCTATGTCTGAGTCTTCCTTATTTGATGCGGTTTTGATTCATAAAAAAGAATCGGTCTATGTAGTACATGATTTCTCACAATAAGATCAAAGGCAGACATGCCAATTGTGTACACGTTTGTATAAACAATGTTAAATAGAGGACATTTGGAATCATCAGTTGTTAAAGGTTATAAGCAACATTGTCATAATTTAGACATTGAGAGTAAAATAAACTCCTGCAGAGAGTCCAGAAAATATTGCCCACAATGATTCCTGTTTTATATGAATTATGCAGAGACTGTACTTTTTCTCCTCTTCCTCTTCTTTATTCCCCTTCTTCTTTCTATCCATTATTAAGATGGTATTCATCAGAAGACTCTAGTTAACAGCTCTCCAGATGGAGCCGCTTTATTCTAGCAATTGGAAGAAGAGCTTCTTTTTAAATGATTTTTGATTTTTACAATTCTGTTCACACTACATTGCAAATGTTATCCTATCAAGTAGCATAAAATGTAAATGATTTTCTGCATTATAACTCTGACATATCAGTAAAGAAAAATAATCAACACTTCTCTTTCCTCTACAGATTGCAATTCACCAAAACGTTCGTCTTCCTTACTAAGTCAGGGGAAGCCAAGCTTTCATTACTAGGATATAAGGATTCTCCAAGACTAATAACTTGTCTATATTTTAACTGAATGCCTTGAATTTGTAAATTCACAAAAAACCACACAGCAAATTGACGAAGGTTATGAATATCAGAAGTACCTAACTTTAAATGTCTACAAAGC
>CM053404.1:37879349-37923680 GCA_028644305.1 Xerus rutilus
GTGGGGGGCAGGAAAGGGGAATGGGTATAGTAAAGATGGTTGATAAAAATATATATAAAAATATATATATATATATATATATATACTGTTCATTGAAAGTGCATATAAAGATGTTTAATATGAAGAATGTAATCTGCTTATAATTTTGTGCAAAGTTAGAAAAATTATGATTGTAACAATTTTTTTCTATTTGCCTCAATAAATGTTTTCAGTGAATAGTGTGTACAGCTTCTGAAAATTTGTTTTTTTCTGTTATGTTTGCCAACATGTATTAAAATGCAACTTTTGGGAAAAAAAATAAAATAATAAAAAAAAAATGTCTACAAAGCAAACAAAAGTGCCAATACAGAACCTAATCCTTTCAATAAAATCCAATAAAAATTTTCGGAAAGCCAGAACTAAGCAATATAGCTCCTGTATTTAAATCTCTCTGACTCCTTTCCACAAGAATTTGCTTCATTTCCTATTATCTGAACTTAATTGAAATCACACTATCTGCTCATACTTTCCTCACTATCCTAGGTCAACTATACATTAAGCACAATACCACACTGAAAGTGTGAGGAAAAAAATTCTAAATTTTAGTTATAATTTTTTCATTCACCATTGTAAAGTAGTGCAATACCTAACATATCATGGGGACTGAATAACTACATCTTCTCATTTGCACAAATAGGCAGTTTTTTTACAAAGTATTCCAATTTAGAGGATGACTAAATATACTAGGTCACAATAAAAGAGTGAATTAAATTCAGAACCCACATTCCTCAAAGACTAAAAACTGTTCTCTGCTAGGGTAACAGAATATATATTACTAAAATATTATAATGAAATTCTTTCTTTTCTGAAATTTTCTTAGCACTACAGAAGCATATCATTGTCACATCTATCATCGATCTTGCCAGGCTATTAATCTCTAACTCAGATAGCATTTGTATACCTCTGGTGATTTGGCAACAGAACAAATCCTAGGGACTACCAAATAGGGAAACAACTGTCAGTCTCGGGACAAGAAAAAAAGGGCCAAGTTAACTGAGTGGAGAAAAGTTTTATACCATCAGGAAATAAATAGACATATTCTTGAAGCCTTTTAAAGTCTCTGTTTTCTGGTGCAAAATGTTTTCTCTGTTAGTGTTTATAAAGGACTTGTGCATATACAATAGCTGTGCCTTATTCCTAGCAAGACACATCATATCTTGATTTTAGGGTCGCCTAGTAACATGAAACTATTGGAGAGTCAAGAATGTGGCAGGGGGGCTGGGGTTATGGCTCAGCGGTTGAGCGCTTGCCTCACATACGTGAGGCACTGGGTTCGATCCTCAGCACCACATAAAATAAATAAAGGTATTGTGTTCATCTACAACTAAACAAAATATTTAAAAAAAAAAGAATATAAAATGTGGCAGGTTAACCCCCAATTTCTCAACACCCAAAATCATGGTATTCCCAGCAGACAATTAAAATATTTATAGAGGAAGAATAAGGCCGAGATTAAAAATGCAGGTCCTGCATTTAAATCTTCAGTCTCCCATTTCTCAGTGGGGGGATCTGATATAATTTGTTACTTCCCAACTATAAATAAGTGAAAATAATAAGCACCTCACAGGTGGTTTAAAGAAACAACATAAATGATGTACTTAAGGAGCACAACATATTTTCTGGCTCATCAAATAATGCTCCCTGATTTGGTAGCCTCTCTGCCCAAGACCTGATACCTTGTTTCTACCTAGTACACACACACCCTAATCAGCTATAAAATAGTCAAAATTACCTAGGTTAGACGACAAGATAAAGGTTATCTGAATGCTAGACCTCAAGGAAACCTCAAGAAATTACAAAGTCTTTTGCTTCATTTTAAAGAATGGAGTGACTTGATTAGGTTTGCCCAGCTAAATATTCAATGTATTCTGAATGAGTTTTAGATCTCTTGATGTAAAAATTGATCTAAAATTGACCTCCAGTTTTTGCTAAAACACCTTCTCCATCTAACTTTTCCTTTTTCTCTCCTCCTTTCTCATTCTGCTCTTCTTTGTTTTGGAAAACACTAAGGTACTTTACAAATTATCACAAAGGAACTTCCCTGTCATCTATAAACTGGTCCGGTCACCAAAGGCCAAAAACATCCAACATGGTTATAGTGTACTGGCAAGTCTTTACACCTTCATGCCTTATCTATGCAAAATAAAAGCATATTACTTGGAAAACATCACTTGAGAAGAGGTAGAATTTATTAAAAGTTTGGCGCTATGCACTCTCTGCAAAATCAACACTATCTATTTGATAATGAATGGAATATTAGAAGACAATTGGCAGGTTGTTCTAAGCACTTGATCCATCTACACTTCTCTTTACTCTGAAAGGTTCTGAAAAATGGAATCAGTAACCACGCCAACACAGCCATGTTCTCCAGCCCAGAGCAGAGGAAAGCAGTCTGTTACTAGAAGATTAAGCCAAGAAGCCAAATTCTTTCTGAAGCTACTCAGACAGACAGTTCTCTAACCGTCTGTCCCCAAACAGATTGACAGATTGAGCTGTGAAGTCAGCCACAGAGGACTCTATTAGCACCACCCACTCTGGATAGCTGCAGGCTCAGCTGGCCCTAACCCTTTCCAGGCAGGCGGCTGCAGCAAAGTAGTTGATTCATTAGGAATACTGTCTCTGAGCACTGGGGCTGGGCTTTGCCAAATACAAATTATGCTCCCAGAAATGGTCAAAGCAGGCACAGTGAGATTTCTGAAACCACTATTAAATAGGGGCCATGGTGATCTAGTTAAGATCTCAGAATCAGGCATTCAAAGAACAAGGGAATATAATTCAGAAGAAAAGCAACACCAGGCCAGGGACAATAGAAAGGAGGAGGGCTTGAAATCCCCATGCAAATTGCATGCCTCTAGGTACCAATTTGCCTTGCAGAGGAATTTAGGCTTCCTAAAGTTAAATTATGCATACAACAGCCTCATTATCCACAGTGGTATTTTCATATAAAGATCTGAAGACAAAATGTAAGCTTGCCTCTCAGAGCTTTTAGAAAAAGCCATAGACTAATCCGCATATGGAACAGCTCCGGTTCCACCTGCTGCTGTCTGTACAGATGGGAAAGATGTGACCAAGGGGACTTCTTGCAGCAGCCAGCAGCACAGGCCCAGCTCTGCACATCACCGTCCCGGGCCTCTCTTTCTGATGCTGCAATTTTGCAAAACATTTTAAACACATTATTCTAAAGTCACAGTGCACACAGCTGGGTTGCAGTAAGAGATATTTCCTATAACAGTATTTCATGGGTTTTGTTCTCATGTTAATATGCTCTTTCTGGTATTAGACCAACATAAACATGTTTGGGAGGTCTGTTATTTCTGCATCAGAAAAAATTCAGTATGTATTATTGATAAAAACATTCTTTAGGAGTTACTTTCCCCAAGAGGAATAATATTGTTGGTGGATGAATTTTTCACTCATTCAACAAATATTTATTGAGCTGCCATTCAACTGAAAGCAAGACTTGAAAGACAAACTAGACGGTGTTCCTGCTTCCAAGATACTCACTTTACTGGGAAGAAAAACAGGCCAATTCTGTTACAATACAACGTGTTCTGTGCTGTGGGGGCTGAACAGAGGCAATTATGAGAACGGATGACTTTTGTGCTACATCTTGAAAGAACAGTGAATATGTCAGAAAGACCCTGTAGGCAAAGTGTAGTATTTACAAACAAGTGAAAGTGGTGTGGCCCTCAAGGCATGTGTCTAAAGGGCCATGTGCAGTATTATGGCCAGAACACAAACTTTAAGGCCATCATATTAAGGAGTCATGCCATTAGTAATCTCTCACGCCACGTTGTTTTTCAAATTTTTCTACTGAGAATCACAGGAAATGATTAAGAGTTTTATGGGGGATATGAAACATAGTCACATTCAAATCTCTCTCTCTCTCTTTTTCTCTTGCATATACCATGTACATGTACCACATTCAGGAAATGTGGAAAATAAACTACAGGGACACAAACCACCTGTGATACCACAAACTTGGTCTTATGTTCATGCTCTTTTTCTGTGTTGCAGAGGGGGTTATTTGGAACTGAACTCAGTGGCTGACATGCTATGCAAGCAGTCTACCACTTAGAGATACATCTCCTACCTCTTATTTATTTATTTATTTATGGCAGGGTTTTATACAAGTGGTCAGGATAGCCTTGAACTCACAATCCTCCTGCCTCAGCCTGCTCAATCTTCTAGCAACAATCCCTCATCAGGGATTACAGATGTGCACCTAGCTAAAACGAGACTCTTGAAGCAGTCTGCAGAGTGTTGGTTAGAAAAAACTGGAAAAAGAAGATTTTTTTTGCTATGATACAAGAGATAAGAAAGAATAGAATTAAGTGAGCAGTGGCCAAGGATGGAAGGATTTGATGAATAACAAAATGGTCAACTCTGGGTGAATGCAGGTAGAATATGATCTAAGGGGAGAATACTCATTTATCCATTAACTCACCAAATATTAATGCTAGAAACATGCCAAACAGTTTTCTAGGTGTTGAGGGTAGGACTAAACAAAAAAAGTCCCTTTTTTCTATGATTTGACATCTTGAGAAAAACAAAATAGTTTTCCAATATCTAGTTTGGGCAATTTGGATTACTGCTGTATTCCTGAGATAGGAAATTCATGTCAGGTATAGGAAAAAAAAGTCT
The DNA here is from genome assembly GCA_028644305.1 of Xerus rutilus. NCBI lineage: Eukaryota > Metazoa > Chordata > Mammalia > Rodentia > Sciuridae > Xerus > Xerus rutilus. Next base: position 37,884,033 of record CM053404.1, read on the forward strand.
ATTCTGCCTTGGACATATTGAATTTGAAATCTGTGTCTTCTAGAGCTTACTAGAGAGACTACACATTCTGAAGGACATGAAGACTTTGAGCATTCTAAACCTTCTGGAAAGCATAGGACTGATATTCCAGAAATAAAATTTTTCAATATCTGGGAGCTAGTGACAATGAAGGTCATAGTCTGCTGACTAGAAAGTAAGTTCACTGGCAAGAAAGACCTGCATGCCACATATATGTGCTAAAGTCAAAGTGAGAGCGACTTAAGGGTGACAGTTAAGTCTGCTGAAGGTGCTGAGCCAGAAATCTGGCTGATGAGGGAAGTGTGGCTGGGGACAGGGAACATACCTTTAATGCAAACCACATGGGGTAGGGGTGGATGGCTGAAATGAATCCTCACTTAAAGCAGATTCCTGTTCCAACTGCTTCATTTTATCAGGAGGGAAAATAAAAGGTCCATGGAGGCAAAACTATTTGTTCACATAAAAGGGGCTGCTGAATTTGATTTGGAGACAGGTCAATGCCCTGTTTACTGTCTACATTTTTGCTAAAGCACCAAGATTTTCAGTAGGATTGGTTTCCAAGTGTGTCTACTCATAAAATACATCAGGAGACAAAGAAAATTATTTAATTTTATGACTATTAATAGAGCCATTTCCCTCACCAAAATTTTTTAGTGACAAAAACAGCAAATTAACCTCAATAATTTTATCATAGTTATAGAAATGTATTGCATATTCTTCCAAATTCTTAATAGCAGTGTATTAAATATTTTTTCTCAGTTTTCTTTAAACATGCAATGTGATCTTCCCTTGGGGACTGAGACTTCTTTGATACAGGATGAGAAGGATCAGCTTGTGGAAGCAGGGCCCCCATTATATCCCCCAGGACCAGTCCCATCTTCTTTTGTGAGCACCATCACACCAACTTTCAAATAAAAACACATCTCCTTCACCTCTCCTACCACAACACTGGATACAATGGTAAAAAACACATTTTCTTTTTTTTTTTCACCTTTGACACAAAGGGATATGGTTGAAAGGTAACGTACAATTTCAACAGAATCCACTCATGCACCCAAAATAATGTCAACTTTTACAAGTGTCACTTTGGGAGGTGCTATCCACACAGGGGCAGCCATTGCCTTCTCATTTTCTGCCACCTCAGTATAAGACGCTTGCAGAAAGATCAAGTCCTATTACCTGCTAAGAACAGCTGGCCTCTGACTAAATGTAGTTTTGCCAATATTGACTGCTATGTGTATTTTCACTTTAGGCCATTCTGAAAACCCAAAACATTTCTTAAAGATGAAGAGAGGCTCTATTGTTCAATAACCAGCACATGACAGAAGGTCCCACAGGGCTCCACAAAGGGCTCAGAAAAGGAGTTTTAAAAGTACTCTGAGCAGTGAGTATTTTGGTTTACTAGGTAGGCATTGGCTTCAGAAGACTTCACACATTGCTAATAACAGACCTTATGCTGCTTTTATATTTATGGAGCTCTATTATATTAACACTTCACATGTATACACATATTTTTTTAAAATTTTTTTTAGTTGTAGATGGACACAATGTCTTTATTTTATTGCTTTGTATGTGGTGCTGAGGATCGAACCCAGGGCCCCATGCATGAGAGGCAAGCGCTCACCACTGAGCTACAATCCCAGCCCTACACATATTTTTAATGTGGTTCATACAAACATTATGGAAATTCCATTAAGCTGATCATGGGCAGAGAAACAAAACTCTGTGCATATATGAACATAACTTCAATTTGGATAAATCCACACATACATATACACACTTATCTGGCAACAATGAAGTCCAAGCTCATCATTTTATAGTTGAGGGAATAAAGTCTCATAAAGTTAAGAGCAGCATATCCAGCAGCAGGGATAGAACACAAAAAAACCCTGGGGCAGCTCATCTCTCATGAACTTCTGTCTTTTATTGCTCTTTGTCTCTTTCTAATGTTAGTTACAGAATGCTGGAAACAAATGAGTCAGTCATTTTTCTTACCTTGGCATTAATTTCCCATTCTAAAAATGAGAAGGTTGGGATGAGATGATCTCTGGGGTCCCTCCAAATTTAAAACTCTGCCATCTGGCAGTTTTAGAAGACTGGGCAAAATCCAGATAATGAATGAAAAGTTTGGAGTGTTATCAAAAGGTGAAGAAAGGTAATTACAATTCTAAAATGACATCAATTTCCAACTCCTTTCTTAAATAACATCACATGTGTATTAAATTTCTGTAGTCCAGGAATAAGAGAAAAAAGGCAATAAAATGCCTCCTTATGAATAATTCACAAGTGGTAACATTTATTGAGTATTTAATAAGTGCTAAGGACTTTGCTAGACTCTTTTATTTAATATCATTATAAAAGCTTAAAGAATATATTCCAGGGGCTGGGATTGTAGCTCAGCAGTAGAGTGCTTGCCTCACATGTGTGAGGCCCTGGGTTCTATCCTCAGCACCACATACAGAGCAATAAAATAAAGACACTGTGTCCATCTACAACTAAAAAAAAAATCTTTAAAAAAAAAGAATATATTCCAATATTATCCCCACTTTGCCCATGAACTAAGTGAGTGGTTAAATAACTTTCCCACAGATATATAGCTAGTTAGTAAGCAGCAGACTTCATATTTCAAAATCATTTAATCTGGTCATTCTTCATTGGAAAAAATGTGATACAAAAGAGTAGGAAAGAGAGAGAGAAATCAACCTCCTTTCTAGGACTTCCTCATCTTCCATACATTTCCTTCCAATGCTTCAGTTGCAACAGAGATGAATAAATGGATATGAAGTCAGGTCTTGAACCTCAGGACTGTTGGTTTGGAATGCACACTCATATCTGTCAACTATGACACAGCTAAAGACCATAACACATGTCCATAGGATGTTTGCATTACCAGTTCTGGGAATTGGGCCCCTGGTGTTCCCACATCCATCACGTGGCTGTTTATGGACTACTTCTGCTTTCAAGAGTACCTCCACATAAACATGGTGCTCATGCTCCACTTGACCTGGACAGGTACTCCATGGTGACTTGGGCAAGGTTATTTCAAGAGATGGCAGCTCAGACTCTGAGTAACACAAACCCAGCTCTGCCTTAGAGAACTGGACTGACACCCTGTTCAACATGAGTTCAACTAAAAGATGACATAATAATCATACTGATAAGCATAATTCCACTCATGGGGATTTTCAATTATCAATACACTTTTATGAATTATTTTCTTATATAGAAGAGATAAACAAAGAGAAGGTGTAATTTGTCTAACAAAGAGAATGTGTAATTTGTCTAAGTCTCGTAGGCTAAAGATTTTTGTGTACAATATCCCTTTTTATGATTCTTTGACCCTGCTTGCCAATAATTCATTTCATTTTGTAATACTGTCTAGTCAACTACACGATTACAATAACCAAGGGAAAGAATGAAATCACATAATCTGTACCTTGATGTGAGTATAATCACTTTGGATTTGTGTCTTTCAGGACTGAAATTTCATTGTAGGTGCTAGGAATTGGAGAGATATAAGATACAAGTAGGTAAGTTGAAAATGTACCATAGTGTCTTTATCTCCTATTTGATTTAATTTCAGATTGTCATTTAATCATTCTACCTATATATCTATGTTTATGTCTGTATCTACATGTCAATATGTCTTGAGTACCCTTCTTCAAAAATGACAACTGCCAAAAATTATGTGAATCTAGACTTCCCCACTCTAGCCCTTCCTTTGTTTTGATTGTTTACATATGGGAGGCTTTCTTTTCCATTTGGTGATACAAAATAAGCAAGAAAATGTCCTTGCTCTTGAATATTCAGGGAAAAGGAAATAATCTCTGGACAAGAACTAATATATATTACGTACCTAATCTTGCACCCTAATTCCATTGCTGGATGCCTTATACACATTACTTCACTGAATCTTCACACATGTATGTTTTCATTTGGCTGAGAAGTTAAATATTGTCTTTAAAGTAATACAGTGAGAATGTGCTACCATCATGATGAAGCAGTTGTCATAATACCTGTATGGTTAAATTTACACCATGTGATGATTATGACCACAGGGAATGAATCTCACATCTACTTGAAGAACTGTGGGCAATATGATTGACTTCACTATGCCTTGGTTTCTTTGTCTGTGATATGGGGTAATAATTGGAAATAAATTCCTTTCTAACACAGGGTGTGTACCCAGTACCTGACATATGGAAACTGCTTGATAAATTTCTGGTAAATATCAATTAGCAAGTCCATACTTGCACATCTCCCTTCCTTATCCTATCTAACACCCTGCATGTTCATATCCTCCAGATTTTTTTCTTTGCTTTGTTGTTGCTCTATTCTTGTTTTGTTTTGTTATAATTATAACAAAAAAGATACCCATGTTTCAGCACACCCACTAAGTCCTTTATCAATTATAATAAGATTTGTTTCACAGCTATTAACTTGGTCAGTCCCCATTTCTACTCAGGTGGAGAAGAGAACAAGTCAAGAGAGCATTATATTATGTTGCCCGAGAGCAGTTAGGGAATGTAGCATGGTCTCATTTATTTAAAGACAATTGTTTAAGATAAAGTGTTGGCATCCAGTGGAAATAAAAGGAAAAAAATGCTTCATATAATGAGGGTCTTTTTAAAATTCATCACATGCATGATGCTAGAAAACTTCATTACTTCTGCTAGACATCTCACAGTATAACATCTCATCTATTGTTACGGGAGAAGCTGAAAGAAATATCTCTCTCACTTAACCCATCCTTTACCTGAGAAACATGAAAATTTCTTCAAGTTTGGCCTAGCTATCTAATTTTGATAGCAGTAGAAGACTAGCTATCTTCTACTGCTGATGGTTTACTTGCATTTGGAATTCCTTCCACCTAGACAAGAGACCCTCCAAGTAGAAAGAAGATAGGGGAAACAAAGATAGCAGGGATAGAGATGAACTGAAATTGTTATTGCTACTCAAAAATAAAATCTGTCTTTCTAGTTTCATATTCTGTCTGCCAAAAATGCAGCCCTCCCTGGATATAGTTCTTATCGTATTTTGTGATGGAAAAAATGATTGAAAGAAATTGCTGGCATATTCTACCCAACTACCCTTATAGCCCTTTCACATAGTGTAGTCTAAAGTAGTTGATGTGTATATTGTGGAAAACACAATATTTTTCTTTGGTGCTCCAATGTCTCAATGTTATTCATTTTATTTCAATTTTATTTGAATGAAAGTTCACATCTCCTGACTACTTTGATAGTTGTATAAAAATAGTTCTATATTGTGTAGAACTTTTCTATCCCCATAGCATAATAGCACAATATTTGAGGTGTACTCATTATTTGCAGGATAATAGATATAAACCAGGAAATGAACAGTATTCGATCGAGTCAGCCTGATAGAAAGATCCATAACTCACCTCTTTGAATTACTCAGGAAACACCGCACAAGTGACATCACCTTCGGGTGCCTGCTGCAAACTCTCACTTGTGAAATAGAAAGTGCAAGAATGAAGGAGATGAATGAGGTTGCAGCAATGGCACACTGACAATTGGAGGTCACTCCTCTATGAAAAGATTATTGTAACAGCCATGAGAAAGATAGATAGGAAGCAGAGAATGGAGGCATCCTTCCACACAAAGCAGTTAAGGGGTGACAGCAATTGTCCAGGAGATATAATAAGGGAATGAAAAAGAAGTTAGGCCAAGAATAGGAAGCAAGTGTGACTGCAGAATGACCAGACATTGGTTAAATGGACTGAAAGAGAAGGAAAAATTGAGACTGATATGGTCATTAAAATAATGATAATAATAATTGATAATGATGATAATGATGATGTAAGAAGCATTTAAAAAAACAGAATAGGAGGCAAAAGTTGGGGCTTGAAAGGTGTTGAGTTTACGTGTTGGTTTAATACACTCACCATTTTGCCTGTTCCAGTCTTAGCCTTGGACTCTTACTTTCCTGACAGTGATTGAGACTTTGCATTTCTATTTCTAATAAATGCTTCTGGATTATCCCTTTGTTTTAGGTAAATTCTTTAGACACTCTTCTCATGTTGACCTATGTTGGCTCATGACGTTGAATACAGGTAATTTCCCTCCTATTGTTTTTCCTCCTTTTTCAAAATTAGACAGCTTGGATGTAGGAACTGGACTTGAACCCTCAGTGCCATTAAACATATTCAGTGTCATCAGAAAAACATTCAATCAATGAAGGGCACTTCATGGACTTCTTTTTTTAATGCAAAGCAATTTGTGAAATAAAAAAACACAGTCACCTTCAATGCAACTAGGAGACTTTGAAATATTGCAATATCATGAAATTTTCCAAATGATAAAATATAAACAAGTTTTCTTTTAAATTTTCTTCTCTGAAAATATATAAAAAAGTATGTTAATTCTGTACCAATTTATTTTTATCCATTTCTGCAATCTCATAGAAATTTGTACAAAGTCTATCCATGGATGAAATTAGGAGGAAGGATGAGAGATGGTGCTTTAAAAATTTATGAACATCCTTATCCCCCAAAATAACCCAGGCAAGTGCTGGTGAAGTCTCAGTTACTGTCTATGGTGCTGAAGCCCATAGTTAACATATAAGTTTCTCTTTTATGAGCTCCAGAGAATCTTGGGAACTGATACTGGGAATTTGCAACTTAAGGACAATAAAGGTGGATATTAGTAAGTACCTGTCCTAATTTTTTAAAAAATTATGGATTCTGGGTGGGAGTAATATGCCATTAATCTATATGAGCATACCTGATTTCTACAGCTCCTAAACAGCTAAGGGAAAGATAAACCAGTGGTGAGTCCTGTGTATATCCAAGGCTGAACATATAGAAGAAAAGAAAAATAGAAGCTCAAGCTCTATAGTCCCAGAGAGCAGATAAAGAAAAGTTCTAACAAATATAAGAAGCCCTACAGCCAGAGAGAATAAGAAAAGTACAACACTCATGAACAATCCTAATAAAATATAGCTTCTAAGTGTTACAGACTAATACTTGAATAAAAACCAAGAGGCGGAAACATGGGAATGCGTATGGGTATATGTGATAGAATTGTTCATTTTATTCTTTTGTTAATCTCAAAGTAGCAATAAGAACAATAAAAACAACTTCAACAAAATCCATTTTCAGGGACATTTAGTGTCAGTATAATTTTCATACTCTAAAATATAAATAAAGGAGTGCATAAGTAGTTAAGATAAAGTAGCAGCTACATGGGAGGAAAAGGAGAGATGTCACATGACACATGTCAAGAGAAGCCAGAGGCAGAATAATCTCAGAGTGCCCCAACAAAAATATACTTCTTGAAAGTGAGAGGCTCACTTAAAGCTCAACAACTATACTTGTTCTTTGGAACAAGAAATAGAAACTTGTGGAAGTACCTTCTTAGACTGAGTTCAAGAAAAAAAAGTCTCACAAATAGCAATGGAATTTATCCATTGATGTATCATAACAAGAGAAAAATACTGTAATAAAGCAGAAGAAAATAAGACCCAGTATTTGGCAAAGAATTAAAGATAAATTAATGAAGTAATCACACCTACGAAGGGAAAAAACACAAAGCATGAATGTAAAATAATCTAAACAAAAGTGAAAACATAGGGAGAGATGTAATATGTGTATTAGCTGGCAAAATTCAGGAAAAATATGAACAGTTAAAAAATAAATAAATCTCGTAGGCAGGCACAGTGGTGTGCACTTGTAATTCTGGCACCTTGGGAATATAAGGCAGGAGGATTGTCTGTTCAAACCCAGCCTCAGTAATTTAGCAAGGCCCCAAGCAACTTAGGAAGACCCTGTCTTTAAAAATAAAAAAGTGCTGGAGATGTGGTTCTATAGTTAAGTGCCTTTAATTTCAATCACGGATACCAAATTATTTTTTAAAACAATAAAAATAAAAGTATAAAAATCTTATGACTAAAACATAAATAAATAAATTGGACAGAAAAAAAATGATATTAAACATGAGAAAGGTCTTCTTTACAGTTAGAAATAAAATTTCAAAAATAAAATAAAATAGAAATAAAGAAATAATTTTAGCCAAGTTCAGTGGTGCATGCCTATAATCCCAGGACTTTGGAAGGCTAAGATGGAAGAATCACAAGTTCAAAGCCAGCTTCAGCAACATGAGGTGCTAAGCAACTCAGTGAGACCCTGTCTCTAAATAAAACACAAAAACAGGGCTGAGAATGTGGCTCAGTGGTCGAGTACCCCTGAGTTCAATCCCTGGTACCAAAAGAAAAAAAGAAAAAAAAAAAGGAAATAATTTTAAATCCTTTTAGAAAAAGAGAAAAATGTACACAATATTAGCTAATGAAATTCAATAAATGTGATTTGAGTGTCTTAGCAAGAAAGTCACTAACTTGGTGAGCTGAGGCAGGAAGATCACAAGTTCTTCCAGGATATCTTGGACAGAAAAAGAAAGAAAGAAAAAATTAAAGCCAAAGCAAGGGAACAGCATAAACATTATATACTTTTAAATATGTTAAATGCTTCACAGATTTTTATAAGAAAATGTTGTAAAATAAGTCAAAACTGAAAATGTTCTAATAAATCAGAAAAAAAAATCGTTGAAAGAGTTAACACGGTGAAACTTCCTGGGAGAGAATAGGAATCTTCAAATGACTTCATAGTTTTTATTTTATTGTAAAAAATATTTACTTTTCAATTTTTAAAATGGAAAATATCAGACTGGTCTTAGAGTCCTCATATCATTCTCATATCATTCCACAATCTGTAAAATACTCAAGGAAAAGTATTATGAGCCAATGGTTCATGTCTATCCAGATCTGTCCCTTCATCACAAAAGTGTAGCTACACACAAATATTTGAATATTAAAAACCTGAGTTTATTTGAATATTAAAGAATATTAAACATTGAATATCAAATATTAAAGAACTGAGCTTCTGTGACAAGTGATCTCAATTCATTTCTTGTAAATAATGATGATTCTAAGTGAATAAAATAATAAGTACATAATTAGTAAGATGGATCTTGTTGACATACATGTACACACCTACATATATATACAATTATATACATACATGTGTTTAAAAAGTATTTGTCCAAAAATAGAATACAATTTTTATGTGCTCATGGGACATTCATGAATGTTTACAATAGCAAAAGTATTTCACCAAAAACATATACAGATGTACAGAGTACAACAAAAATATGATGAAATAAATTGAGATAACTAAATGAGACAAGGATAATATCAATTGGGAATATAAAGGAAAATTTTGTAACTTTGTATCAGTGAAAAGTTTAAATTTAAATTACAAGTTTTTAAAAGAATGATACTGAGTATTGGAACCTTCATATAGCTTAAGCTGGATGAAAAGAACAATAGTCTACCAAAATGTAATTTACCAAAATCCATTAAAGCAAAATTCAAAATGAAATTAAATAGACAAAATAGATAAAGTTGTGAAGAAGAACACCCGTCAATCAAATAAAACATCAGATTGGGCAGCAAATTGAAAGTAAACCCCTATCTCTCACCATGCACAAAATTCAACTCAAAGTGGATCAAGGACCTTGGAGTCAGACCAGAGACCCAATGCCTAATAGAAGGAAAAATAGGCCCAAATCTTCATCATGTCAGATTAGGACCATACGTCCTTAACAAGACTCCTATAGCACAAGAAGTAAGATCAAGAATCAACAAATGGGATGGATTCAAACTAAAAAGCTTCTTCTCAGCACAAGAAACAATCAATGAAGTGAATAGAGAGCCGACATCCTGGGAACAAATCTTTGCCTCACACACATCTGATAGAGCACTAATCTCCACGATATATAAAGAACTCAAAAAACTTAACTCCAAAAAAACTAACAACCCAATCAATAAATGGGCCAAAGAGTTAAACACAAACTTCATAGAAGAAGACATACAATCCATCAACAGACATATGAAAAAATGTTCAACATCTTTAGCAATCAGAGAAATGCAAATCAAAACTACCCTAAGATTTCATCTCACACCAGTCAGAATGGCAATTATCAAGAATAGAAATAACAATAAGTGTTGGCGAGGTTGTGGGGGAAAAGGCACGCTCATACATTGCTGGTGGAACTGCAAATTGGTACAACCAATCTGGAAAGCAGTATGGAGATTCCTTAGAAAACTTGGAATGGAACCACCACTTGAGTCTGCTATCCCACTCCTAGGTCTATACCCAGAAGACTTAAGAACAGCATACTACAGTGCTGCAGCCACCTCAATTTTTATAGCAGCTCAATTCACAATAGCTAAACTGTGGAACCAACCAAGTTGCCCTTTGATAGATGACTGGATAAAGAATCTGTGGTATATATACACAATGGAATATTACTCAGCAATAAGAGAGAATAAAATTATGGCATTTGCAGGTAAATGGATGGAGTTGGAGAATATCATGCTAAGTGAAGTAAGTCAATCTCAGAAAACCAAATGCCAAATGCACTCATTGACAAGTGGATGCTGATCCAAAATGTGGGGAAGGACATGGGAACAATGGTGGATCTCTGTGCACAGGGGTGTAAGGGGGGAGGGGGCATGGGGATAGCAAAAAGTGGTGGAATATGATGGTCATAATAACCCTAACTTTATGTATGACTGCATATATGTTGTGATTCTATATGACTTACAACTAGAGAATTGATGTTATCCTCTATCTATGTACAATGAATCAACTTGCTCTGTTAACATGTAAGCCTAAATAAAAAAAAAAAAAAAACATCAGATTGGGATGTGTCCATGAAAGACTTCCATCAGAGTTTTAAAGTAAATTATCATAATAATATTCAAACAGCTTTTTTATAAAAAAGAAAAGTTAACTTTTCAAACTAGTTTTGAAGAAAAGTATATTAACAGTCATTCAGAATTTGATCAAGATACCAAAAGAAATAAAACAAGACTGCATGCAAATACTACTTAAAATAGTAATGTATGAATTCTAAATAAAATATCAATATCAATAAATTGAATGCTGAATCCGCATATTAAAAGAATCATATATTATGATCAAGTAGTTTTAATAAGAGGGATACAAGATTTGTTCAATATTAAAAGATCTATTTATATAAACAGCCATATTAATAAATTTAAGGAGGATAATCAAATATAATATTCTCAACAGATGCCAAAAAACATTTAGTGCAATTTCTTTTCCAATTAGGAAAAATAAATAAATCAGATGTATAAAAACTTGAAAGGAGTAGGAAAACTATCACTATTTACAAAAGAATCACATTGTAGAAAATCTAAGAGAATGAACTGAAAAGTTACTGTGTAATATTAATATACTGGAACCAACATACGCATTTAAGAAAATAATAATTACTATAAAATGTTTTAGTAAAAGATCCCACCATAAAAATACAAAATATATTTAAACCAATAAGATATAAGTATCTTTAATAAAAAAAATTTAAACACTATGAAGTGAAAACAAAGTCAGAACAAATAAGTCATACTATGTCCTTAAACTTCTTCACATATTAGTGAATACATTGTCATAACACTCATAGAATTCCCTACAACTGTTTCCTTCCTATTCCTTCTGAATAAAATAAGCTTATTCTAATGCCTATTGGGAAACTGTATCAAATTAACATAAGCCAGTGATACTCCAATAAAAAGAGCAATGGGAGTTTACCCTCTCTTATATTAAAATGCATAGTAAACCTGATTTCAGAAACTGAGAATTAGAATACATATAGTTCAGAAGATCAGAAAAGAAATTCCAAAGATATCTAAATAGGTAGATTTTCAAGGTGGTCCCCAAGATTATCTGCGGAATCCCCGCCCCTTGAGCAAAGACAGATTCTGTTTACATGGGGGAATATAGCTCTATCACTAGACTAAACTATATGGAATAAAATAAAAACATTTTTCATATGCAATGAAGTTCACTAATCTTTGGCATTGAGGTAATCGAAAGAGAGAAAATCTCTAGGGAACCTCAAGGCCCCTTTCAGACTCACAGTGAAAAAGAAAGTAGGCACTTCACTTCTATATCTGACAGGAATTGAAGTTTGCCAACAACTACATGTGTCTGGAATAATATAACATAACTCTCTCCTGAACAATGACAATTAAAATCTAGAAAGCCCACTAGGAAAAAAAAAAAGACAAATTCAACTACAAAAATATTTTAAATGTTCCCTGGAAAAAGAATCTCATAAGAAAAATCACAAAACAAATGAAAAATCAGAAAAATGATTTTTAAAATATTTTTAATTCACAGAAAAATCATATGATGTTTCAATCATGTATATTTTGTGTCATGTTCAAAAATGGGTAAACATCTACTTCCTCAAACATTTTTAATTTCTTTGTGGTGAAAACACTTCCACAAAGAGTTTATTTCCTAGTAGGTAAATAAATCTTGGAAAATTAGAACAAAACAATGGTTAAGGAGAAGATCTAGACTAGATGTAGGCAATTATGAAAAAACAACTATGAATGACTTTAGGTACAAGAAAAGAGTTCAGTTGCACTTTCAATAAGAAAAGCAAGTTTAAACTGTGTGATATAATATTCTACCTATCATATTGGCTATAAAAGAAAACAGTACAAATTTCAAAATTGCTATAGGAGGATAAGTGTTCCCATAAATTTCTGGTGGAAGTGTTGTTTGGTGGAAACCCTTGGAATAGGAACAAAATATACAAACATACACCCTAATACCACAATTCTACTAGAACTGTATCATGGACAAATTTGCCTACATAAAACATGACACTCTCATTTGTTGCTACATTGTTTGAGTAGCAAAATTTAAAACCTTTATCCAAAAGGAGGGACCAGGTACATTTAGACTCATATCCCATTGAAGAGTGTTTAAATATTTTTTTTCTTTACTATTACAAAGAATAGCACTAAAAAACTTGAATGAGTCATAGGCCCCATCTGCTGGCAACATTTAAGGAATAATGTAAGATCCCACAAATAAACCAAAATAGAGCCTTCAGATGAAGTGGAGAGGGTAAGAAGGAGCCGTGGTAGGTTCTGTGTTATTCTACGTGCTTATCTCTGTGCATTGTCACATCACCAGTGATATGAAAATGTATAAGCATAGGCTTTTGGGAAATATGCAGAACTTTTTTAAATAAAGAGAGAGTATGGCAGGCTATTCAAATATTCTGAACTGAAAAAGTCCTGAACTACTTTATAAAACCTGGGTTTTAAGGTAGGGGCAGGAAAGGAGTCTTAAGCTTATTCTAAGATGTATCTGTCTTGAAGGGGAGAAAAGGCCTCCACAGTGTCTTCGTGGAGAAATTACATGCATCTTATTTCCATCTAAGGGGAGAGAGAAATGTTAGATTATTAATACTAGAAAGAATGAAATAAAAATGTTGAATCTCCAAATTATTTAACAACCTTAAGTAAAATTATGGTTGAACCTAGAGACCACATGTTTCATTGAACAGCTAATGAAGAATCTTAAAAAATAACAAGACTGTTGACACAGGTGCTTTGAGAGCACCTTGCATTAAGCCAGCCATTGCAGCCCATTATTGAAATAATGGCAAAAGCTTCAGACTATTTACAAGGCAGTTATCTTAAGGACATTAAGACTGTACACATTAGGCATATTGGGGCAGAAGTTCTTTCCTGTCAAATTTAAACTTATTCAAAACCTTGTCATCATGAAATAGACTCCTGAATAGTGCGTTTGCAAGACTCTTTTAGAGACATCCTTACATAACTAAAATGATTTAAGTTTAAACGACCCTTCACTTAAGAATTTATTTTAACTGGTTTGTAGTAGGAAGATGAATTGCTCTTTTCAATGTTTATATTAGAAAAATGAACTTATTTATTAATCATTTATGTCTAACCTACTAACAGTAACCTCACCCATCTTATTTTATACACTTAAATATATGTAACCTAAAATGTGTGTTAAGTAGTGCATAAAGAATATGTGTAGTATGTAAATACATAATATATTATTGTACTACTGTATACTATTTTATACTCTATACATAATTTTCTGCATCAATGTATACTGTATACATAATTTTCTGCATCAATGAAAATGCCTTCTGAATCTGCATTATTCAATATAGTAGCCAGTAGCCACATGACTATAGATAAGTTGAAATGTGGCTAATGAGATGAAGAAATGGAGCTTTTTAATTTGAATTAATTTTATTATTAAAAGCCATATGAAACTATAGGTATGATATAAATTCTCTTGAATAAATTTTTTTACTCATTATGTAAGTGGAGCTAGTAAAATAAATGTAGATTATAGTAAAATTATCATGTAAGCTACCATAGGGACCTTTTCTCCTGCAGAAGTTAATCCTCAGTGGAATCGCAGTGCAGAATTGTTGGATGACCATGTAAGAAAATGAAGGAAATAACAAAATGGAAAAAAGGCATCATGAAAGGACGAAAAGTGAAGGGAAAAAAACTAAAATGCACAATACATGTAATGTAAGATAAAATTACACATACTTCACTCTCAATATAAATGGAGTCAATTTTCAATTAAAATATGACCTATTAGAATTATAAAACAGGTGCAAGCCATATGATAATTTACAAAATGCAAAAAAAATTAAAGTGGAGTATTGATAGCTCAAAAAAGATCATTCAAGACAAAAACAAAATTTTATAGTATTCATAATAATTATAATAGTATCATTAACATTATCAGTGTCAAACTTAAAAGTATTAGTTTAAGCTTAAAAATAGTAATCAGGATAAAATGCTCCATTATTAAAACCAAAGTAACCACCACACATAAATGTGTATGTAATTTTCACATTTCACTAATAAAAATAGAAGCTAAATGTAGAAATAAAAAAGTAAAAAAAAGTGATAAAATTACAGCAGCACAGTTTACTTCCTTCAGAATAGATGGGAATTAATATACAAAAACTGCTCGAATATAGATGAACTGAATACTATAGCAGTAATTTCATTTAGAATTCTAGAATGCAGAGTTTATGTCAATATGGTTTTGTCTTATTGCTGTTTTTGCCATGCCTGCCTCAGGCACACAATAATTGTTCAAACAATAAATAACTAGATATATAGAGAGAACATTACTATTGTAAACAGAGACACAAATATTTTAATGTATTAAAATATTAAATATCTAGAAATTAATAAGGCAGTGATGCATAATCATTGAGCTAAATCAGAATTCAAAATGGAAATTATAGTGCTAGGGTAGGTCTAGATTGGTGGGGAAACATCAGAAAATTGTCCTTTGATATTTTTCAGAATTATCAGCTTGATTGAGATATGCAAACATTAATTTCAATAACTGTTACAAACCACTGTTAAAAAACAACACAAATATTACCTAGCGATAAAAACAATGCTTTTTGAATTAATTGCTGCAAGTGATATTTAATGTATATTTTTCTTCCTTTTTTAAAAAACAGGAAAATGATCTTCAAAAATGTTTTCACCAGTCAGATATCTACCTCCCTTCTAGTGGGTCTAATGTGAAGCCTACACATTTCATAAGCCACCCGCTGGGAAAATAAGAGACTCCAGGAGGGAGCTGTTTACTAGTTTTTGATTCTCTGTAGACAGGACCTATCCTGTACCACTTACACTTCTTACACGCCAGTTCATGTGCTGGTTGTAGCAAATAGTGAACAAAAAGTTGTTAAATAATTTGTAAGTAACCTATAGGAATCTCATCCTCCTTTTCTTATTTATGCCTAGAAACAATTCATCAATTCTTTTCTGATAGTATAAGGAAAATAAGGGAAGAACATGATTGTGACAAGAATATGATGAAAATACTGAATTTTTTAGTATTTAGTTCATGATAACATATGAACACTGTCTTGATAATTTGCATAGTAATTTTTCAAACTTCTGATTGTGAATATTTTCAAACACAAAATAGCAAGAATGGTATAAACCATCATAAGATAACTACTTAGCTTCTACAATTATGATTACTTTAGCTATTCTTTTTCATACTCCAGTGCATTTTTTATTTTTATATTTTTGGTGTGATATTTTAAGTCAAACCCAAGATAGTACACAATTTCACCCATAGATACTAAAGCAAGCATCTTGAATAAAATTTTTTACTCACATAAAACCTGGTAAGTAATTTCTAAAATATATTAATCCCTAAATTTAAAATGCACTTGTTTATATTTATATATAAACACATATGTATATATAAGCATATATGTAAGCATATATGTAAGTATGTATGTGTATATATAAAACTATGTATAAGTATAAAGTATATGTATATACTTATAAGTACATATATGTGTACATATATTTTTATCCACATGCACACACACCTACACACAGCATTTTTTCCTGAGGTGCTTACTAAATGTCTCATCTTGTTTATGGTTTCTAACTGAGGCCAAGAAAGTAATTAAAACAATCTTTACAGGTAGCATAGGATTGCTAATTGGTAAACTGCTCTCTTCTGTTTCTTCAATGAAAAGTCATCTAAGTATACATGAAAGAAGTGATGTTTTGTTGTTGTTGTTGTTTTGTAAGCCATAGAATTGGAGGATTTCATATATATATATACATCTATCTGTTTGGGTACCTCTGGTTGGAGCTTTGGAAACTGCCCACTTTAAGATTAGCAAACTTTTTCTGAAAAGGGTTACAGAAAAAATATTTGAATTTTTGTTGCCCACCAATTCTATTTTAACTATTCCACTACAATTCTGTAACATCAAAGCAGCTGCTAATAATACATAAATGAATAAAAGCCTGACTCTGTTCTAATAAAACATTATTCACACGCACACACACCAAAAAAACAAATGAACAACGAAAAAAAAGGTGGTGGAATACCAGAATTTGAGCCCTGGTCCACTGGCTATTTTAAAATATGCTGGCCTGTTAGCAATAGCTCATGAATTTGTGCACATAAACAGCAGCTACAGCCCAGTCGATGGACCAGACTTTTACATCAAGTCCTGACTCATTATTTCTTAGATGTGTGATACTGAGAAAGTGATTTAGCTTTTTTATACCCAATTTTTCCATCTGTAAAATGAAAATTATACAAATAGTCACCTTATAGTGTGTGAATAATGATTAAATTCACTATGTACATGTAAAATACTTAGAACAGCATTTGACAAATAACAGTGATAACATTATTGTGACCTTGGGGAACATTACGCTTCTTGTCATGATTGACTCTGCCTCTTGTTAACTCTTAGTTGGCTGAAGATCCCTGAATTTTTGTTGTTGTTGTTGTTTTCCACGTCCTTTATCTAGAAACTCACCCTTGTTTTAATCCCAATACCCACAGTAGAGTTGTTGCTATTAAACACACATGGCATGCCACTGACTCTCAGCTCACTTCAAGGCTCAAAAAACCAAGAAAGCCTCCTTCTGTATGAACTCTCTGCTCCATCATCTTTGAAATGATGAAGCTCGGCTTTTTCTGGGCAGCTTCTGTATAGTCTCCTTACAAAGTGCACGTCAGCTCGTTCTATGTAAGGCCTCTCCTACAACCCTAATGGAACCCTCTCAATATGAGAAGATGAAATCTACATTCCTCTTATCTCTCTCTATCTCCTAATAATCCTAATACTAGGGTAAAAGCAGATTTTTCTTTAATTTCGACCTCACAATATTGTTAGTTTCCCATACTACCACAAGAAGACAAGGTATTCTGTCTGCATTATTGAATTCCTCTGTAATTTGAATATGTTAAAAGGCAAGAGAAAGACATTTCAGCAAAATAGGGCTGTAAGAACACTGAACAGAGATCCTGGCTGGCAAGGTTTATTGTCCTTTTGCAGAATTTAATGATGAATGTCAAAATCTAAATACAAACTTGATGGGCTGGGGCTCTAGCTCAGCGGTAGAGCGCTTGCCTAGCATGCGTGAGGCCCTGGGTTCGATCCTCAGCACCACATATAAATAATAAATGAATAAAATAAAGATCCATCAACAATTAAAAAAATATTAAAAATAAATAAATAAATACAAACTTGAGACTCTCTCTTACTCCTTCTTCGTGGATGTTAACCTCATTCAAAAATGTTGCCAAGGATAGAAAAATGTGGAGTCAGATAAGAGTTTAGAAAAATTGTAAGTATTAAATTGTTATGAATGAAAATGAATTCATATAGTGAACAGACTTTAGAAGTTATACGTTAATATAATTATAATCCATTTATTAGGCATTGATAAATAAGCACAACCTACTAACATTTTTAGAAAATTATGAAATAGATCAAATATACATATCTTAATTTGATATGTTATTATAAACTATAGTTATACAATATAATCTATTAGGAGGACTTTTTTTTTTTTTTTTTGTTACTGAAGATTGAACTCAGGGGCACTTGACCACTGAGCCACATCCCCAGCCCTATTTTGTGTTTTATGTAGAGACAGGGTCTCACTGAGTTGCTTAGTGCCTCGCCATTTCTGAGGCTGGCTTTGAACTCGCGATTCTTCTGTCTCAGCCTCCCTAAATGCTAGGATTACAGGCTTGAGCCACCGCGCCCGTCTAGGAGGACTTTTATATGCATTGTTTACTATGTATAAAATTTAACAGAAACAATTACTCTATGCATACATGAATCAATAGTCAGAGTAATGAAGAGTCAGAAAGGTTTAGGCACTTTCTTTTTTTTTTTTTTTTTTTGGTACTGGGGATTGAACTCAGGCATACTCAACCACTGGGCCACATCCTCAGCCCTATTTTGTGTTTTATGTAAAGACAGGGTCTCACTGAGTTGCTTAGCACCTCACCATTGCTGAGGCTGGCTTTGAACTCGCGATTCTCCTGTCTTAGCCTCCCTAAGTGCTGGGATTACAGGCTTGAGCCACCACGCCCGGCTTAGGGACTTTCTTATGGGTGATATTAACCAGAAGTAGGGAAGATGCTCTTGATCATCCTGTACTTTCTTCTCTGCTAAGCACACAGACTTGTTAATGCATTAAAAATTCACTCTCCACAAGTTGATATGCACATTCTAAGCAATACTGACATTCATCTTCTGCTCTGATGCTGATCATGAACTTCTTTATCTCTCAATTTTCAAGTTTTATTGAATTTGTCCTTCAATAAAAACTCACATCACCTGCTTTCCTTTACCAACATCACCCCAGGTGAGAACACCTCTCATATAGACTACTCACAGGGCTACCTGGTTCACCTACATCCACGAAGTCAACAAATCCTGTCCCCAAATGGCAAGCAGAATGGTCTTGTTTGATACAAAACAGATCACATCGTGTCATCTTTGATCTTGCTATAATGAGTGATTTCTTATTGATGGTTTGATGGTTTCTTACTGCCTTTAGGTTAAATTTTTAATGCACAACACAAAGCATTAGGCACCACATAGGCTCATCCTTTGTTATCCAGCCTTTCTCTTCCTCTCTCAACAGCAGCCACAACTTTACATTTATACACATTCCTCCGAAATGCAAGACTTCCTCACATGTCATTTCCTCCGATTGGAATTCTCATCTTCCCACTTTTCACCAAACAATGCATGCTTGTCCACTAGATACCAGAAAAAGAATCATATTCTCAGGAAAGCCTGTCCTCAGCTCTGTGACCAGTAAAAGCACAAATATGGATATTTATGCAAATGCAAAATTATGCACATAAATATGCATTTATGTGCATAAGTTGCACAGGATTTCTTCTTCATAGCACTTACTATAGTGGTAATTTTACACTCATTTATGTAATTTTTAAGTGCCCTTAAGTTAAAGCTTATATTTCTGTTGTTATTCACGTTTATGTTCTCAGAGTTTAGCACTGCATTTGCCACATGAGAAATTCAATATATATTTATTGAGTTAGTGAATCAATTAGAAGATAAAAATTAATACCAAGATATCCTACCAATAGCTAGATGATACAGAAAAATCTAGATAGTAGAAATATGAGGACAGAATACTTCCAATTAAGGCCTGAGATTAGAACTGCAGACTAAATCCTTCTGAATAAAATCATTGTGTAATTGGAAAGGGCTGATAGATTTAAAGGGACAAAGAATTTTCTTTATTTTTTCCTGGAATATGTTTTTGGAATGTCCACTTATGGAACTAGGTAAGAGATACCAATGGCCCAACTTACAGGATATGGAAGAGAGTATGACAACAAGATTTCCTAAGTTTCTGAGAGACATTTGGTTATGGTTCCTTTCCATTTTACCCAAAACCCAGGAAGTTGTCTTCTATTAAAGATTACCCTTAATAACAAAAACAGACTTCACCAAGTTCGCAAATTAGAGATTTTGACACCAAGTTTACTGTCAATTCCACCAAAGTACACCTGCCACTCTTGAAAAATCTTGAAGGTGGCAACCAACCAATTCTATTATCAATCTTTGTTCTTTTCCATGGACTTCTATTTATGTTTTGATTGAAACTACTTGTATTTAATTTTTATTTTAAGAATTCAACTGTTGATGGATAAAATCACATTAGTTTAATTCTCTTACGTTTGGGAAGGGTTAGTGAAAAAAATAAATCAGATCTTTTTGTATTTAAACAGTTTACCATTTAACATTTATCATAAACAGATTGAACATAACATTTTTTACATCAATGTAAACAGCACAGGAATTCTATGTTTAAATTCTGTCATCTAACTTTTACTTCTGGCCATCTTGATTAAATTGCATAAGTTTATTTAAATTATTAGGATTTTATTTGTTTCTCTTTTATTCTTTTTTAAGAACCCATAACTATGAACTTATCATGCTAAGAAACTAAATAATCAGAAAAAAAAAGGGAAAAAAAACCAGAACTAAAACCTCTATTGATATGGGTATAGCTGCTGACCTCAAAAATTTACATTCCTCAACAACAAGAAAGATCAGTTTATACATGATGAATTCAGTTATACAAGAGCAGAAAATAAAATAACAAAGGAGACAAGAAAAACCACAGAAGAACCCAAGGAAATACGTAAGTTTCAGTTAGAAGGAATCCAGGTCCTGGAGATATATATATATACATATATACATATATATACATACATATATGTGTGTATATATATACATATATGTATATACACACATATATGTATGTATATATATGTATACACACACATATCTGTACCTGCCAACCTACACTCCACCAGTAGAGTATGGGTTTATTTTTATACTTTATAAACTATAACAAACCTTTATAAAATTATCTAATACTTCCTAGTCACCTTAGAAATGGCCCTAGAAATGGCAGAGTCAACAACTTCTATTTATCAGTATAAATGCTGTAGTCATCTTGGATCCATCCAAGGTTAATTTTATTTAAGGATAAATAAATTGGCCATTTTGAAGAGGAGTTGATACATGAAGAAAGGTTAGTGGGAAGTGAAATATTCCAAGAATGAATTCCATCAGAGAAGAATGAGGCAAAATGAAATTAGAATACATGTCCAGGACCTTTGTGCCCTTTCTCTTTTTAAATGAATCCCGTGGAGCTGAGGGAGAGTGTGGGGCTGGGATACTTCTTACCTTTGGTAAGTGGAAAAGCAGAGCATATTCTGGGAGAAGCCTAATGGCCAAGAGCAGGTAGCAAATTCAAACTGGCCCATTCATTAGAGGGCTGAGAAGAAAAAGTCAAGATGGACTAAGAAAAGAACAAATTTGTCAAATCATGCTTCATAAAGATAAGGTTGGAGGAGATTTAGATAAATTTGCAAAATAGAGACTGTTTCTCCAATTTTTCAAGTCCTTCCAGCTCAGGCCTATGTAATTATGATACGTTATAAGCTGGAACAGTTATACATCAAGAAGTATGCATTTATCTTTATTCTCTTTTTATTACAAAATAAATTTAGGGTGGTATCTAAAAATTCAGAAACTTTAACAGGATGCATTTATTAAAAGTAGGGTAAGGAACTAAGGGGGAAAAATTATATCATAATATACCCATGCATTGCTAGAGACTGGCCCCAATTTAGCTCTAACATTTCAGTTATCCACAAGAAGAAAATCTGATCACATAACTCACAATGCTCACGGGAAATTTAATGCCTCAAAAAATTTTACAATTTTTGAACTTGAGGATGATGTTTCTTGTAGGATCACCAAAATATGATTCTGTAAATATAATTTTGTTATGACTTAATAATTGAACCCAGACACTTAGCTTTTTCCTTTCTAGGCTTGTTATAGTGGCAGGTTTCTAGAATCATAGGCTTCAAACAATTTTTTCTGAACATTGCTGATATCGAATAAGCTTTTTGGTAAATGTTGTCTGTGCTGATGTCATTTTTGCAGTGTCTGCCAAGTTTTTAGCTTGCCAGCTAAATACAGATCTTCGTGACTTAGCAAAATATTGAGGTCACTGTAGAATCAACTGAGATAGAGGTTGAGCAGTCTAACTTGTGACTGAAAATAAAGGCACCCTGCTCTGCCAGGGGGACTTAGGGAACACTAACAGTGGAGATAAAAGTCTCCACAGAATTTTTGTTTTGTTTTAACAAAACTTGTTATTTTGAAATAATTGCTGATTGACATGCAGATGTGAGACAGAATATTGATGATCACCGATAGCTTTACTCACTACCTCCCAAAGGGAATATGTTATGAAACTAATGCAATGTTGAAACCAAGACATTGACATTGGTCTACCCTCAAGATATAAAGCATTTCATTAACCAGAAGGATGCCTTATATAGTCCCTTTATATTCACACTGATTTCCCTACTACCCTCAATCTCTTGTGAAATCCTTGAAATTACAGATTTTGTTTTCCATTTTTATATTATAGTCGTTTCAAGAAGTTACATAAATGGTATCATAAAATATTAAACATCTTGGGACTGGATTTTTAAACTCAGTTTAATTCTCTCTCAATTAATCCAAGTTCTTGGATGTATCAATTGTTCATTCTTTTTTATTGCTGAGCAGCATTCCATTGTATAGATATATCACAGTGTGTTTGATTATTAATTTGCTAGATTATAGTTGGGTTGTTTCCAACCATTAGCTATTCTAAATACAGCTGTTATGAACATTTACGTAGAGGTCTCATTTTTCTGGAGGAAATGTCCTCGAGTGCAAATGCAAAGTCAAATGGTATTTATATGCACAGTGTCAGAAGAAATTAGCAAACTGCTTTTCAGAGTGGTTGTGCTATTTCATATTCTCAACAACAATATTTCAGAGAGACTTTCTCTGCATCCCCATCAGCATTTGGTATTGTGCTTATTTTCTTTATTTCTTTTCAACTTTAGTAATTCTGATACAGGTAAAGTGATAACTAATTGTGATTTTAATTTGTATTTTCTTAACAGCTAATAATTTTAAATACCTTTTCATTTGTTTATGTGCTCTCTGTATGAAATATTTTTAATAAAATGTCTCTGAATCTTTTGCCCATTTTCAGTTGGATCATTTTAAGTGCTAAGCTTGGAGATTTATTTGTATATTTTAGATAACAGTCCTCCCTTAAGTGGTTTGCCAATATTTTGTTCCAGTTTTTACCTTGTCTTCTCATCCTCTTCATTGGGTCTTTTTCAGAGATGTTTTAATTTTGATAAGGTTCAATTTACCACCATTCTCTTTGTTTATTGTTTTGGTATCAGGTTGAGGAATACATATTTTTAGGTTTTTTTTCCTAAAATGTTTATAGTTTTCATTTTTAATATTACATTTTGTATTTTAATGTCTTATGACTTAAGCCCATAATCCATGGGGGGCAGATACTGGGGATAGAACCCAAGGCCTTATCCGTGGTAGACATGCACTTTCCCAGATCCCCACCCCTTCATGATCCATTATAGGATGAGTTTTATATGAAGTGTAATGTTTCAGGCTGAGATTTAGTTTTTTTTTTTTCTTATGATCTGACTCTTCATCAATAAGTATATCCTTCCTCCACTAATTGAACTTGTACTTTTATCAAAAGAATCACTGGTGAAAATTTGCATGAGTCTATTTCTAGGTTTTCTATTCTATTTCATTTATTTGTGTCTATCTTCTTGTCAAACTTTCTTTATTAGTGTCCTTCAATAAGTCTTGGTGTTCATTAAACTGATTGCTTCCACTTTATTAGTATTTTTCAAGATCATTGTAATTATTCCAGGATCCATCCTCATAATTTTAAAATAAGCTTATCTATGAAGCATGTCAGGAGAATTACCAATTTTCTTCTGTGAGATTTTCAATCTATGAACATCATGTCCTGTCATTTAGTTAGGTCTTCTTTAATTTCTTCCATCTGTACTTTATAATTTTCATCATACAGGGTATATATTTTTGTTTATGCCTAATCATTTGTTTTCTTTGGAATAATTATCAATGCTATCATATTCTTTATTCTGGTCTCTCTGTTCATTGTTAATAAATAGAGAGAAATGGGATTTTTCTTGTGTGTATATGTGTGTGCTGTGTTATTTTGATCTTGAATCTTCCAACCTTGCTGAAATTATTTATTAGTTCTAAAATCCATATATGGTTTTTATAGATATTCTAGTTCAACTGAAATAGCACTAGCAGAGAAAACATGTATGGCAATTGAAATCAGATGTTGATTTCAGACCAAAAAAAAAAAATGTGTGCATATAAAATATATCCTTAAAGTCATTTGAAAGTAAACCTTAGAGTACTACTTCTAGTTTATTCAGTATGATTTGCAACTTATAAGATATATTCAAATAACTGAATTGATGGAAAATATACACCAAATTAATAATTTTTTCAGCAATAATTAAGTTTCACATGGTCAGTTACATATAATTCATTATTTTACAATAAAATTATATTGGTTCTTTCTATATGAATTCACAGCACAAATAGATACAAAATATATAATATTGACAATATTATGATGTCTTTTATGATTAACAAAATATTAAAAAGTAAAAATTATTATTGGAATGCAAGGAGAAAACTCAATCTAACAATTAGTTCTGTCCCACTTCTATGTTTATAGCAGCATAATTCACAATAGCCAAAATATGGAATCAACCCAGATGCCCATCAAAAGACGAATGGAAATGTAGTATATATACACAATGGAGTTTTACTCAACTATAAAGAAGAGTGAAATAGTGGCATCTGCCAGTAAATGGATTGAAGTGAATAAAATCATGTTAAGTGAAATAAGTCAGCCTCCAAAAACCAAACATTGAATGTTTCCACTCATATGTGGAAGGAAGGTAGAGCAAAATAAGGGAAAGAAGGCAGAAGGGCAAGGAATCAAGATGTAAGGAAGATGTTGGAGAATAAGAGGGAGGAAGGAAGGTATGAATTTAACAGAATCATATTATATTTACATATAAAGATATCAAATGAAATTTCACTTTTATGTATGTGTAGAAGAAAAAAAAATTAATGGAGGGAGAAAAGGGAAAGGAAGAGGGGAGGTGAAAGAGGGGAATGGTGCTTGAAATCAAATTCCTTGCCTGTATGATTTTGTCAAAATTAACCCAATTATTACATATAATTAGGATGCTCTAAAATTTCTCTAAAAATAAAAAAACAAAATTAGTGCTGTCAAAATTTTAATACATGGTAGACAGAAAAATCATAATTAGAAAAGTAATATTAATTTCAATGTGACCACTAGCCATTTATCAGCATAGCCAATCTGTGCCACATCTATATACTATTCTCTTCAAGGTATTGAGCACAGGTTTGAGAAGAAAATTATGACATGCACAAGAAATGCATTAATAGAAGAAATATGAAGATGCTAAAGTATAGGAGGTTATGGACCACTTTTAAAGCAGAGGGCAACTCTGACGCCCTCCCTGAGAATGATGTTGCAAGAGACAAGTGTAGCTGTCAGCCACAGTGAGAAAAGATGAGCTTATAATCAGAGATTAATATCAGTGTGATAACTGAAGAAAATCCATTTTGAGTGATCATTTATTCAACAGATGCCATACTCTTATTTGAAAATGTCAAAATATAGTCAGAATTAGAAAGGCATAAATAGAACCATAGAAGAAAACAGGGCCACAGGGAATTGGGTGATGCTTGTTGTTCTAACAATGCTTAAAGGCAGACACCAAGTGGAGCACTAGTTATTATAGCCATTATTTCTTTTGCAGTACTAAATGAACTTTCCATTTTGCAGAAGTATATGTATACATTAACTGGGGAATCATTATTTGAAGTAGTCTGGTTAAAAATATTTACTGAGGCAAAAATGTTTTTTTATTTGGTATATATTTCCATGTATTTGAAAAAGATTACAAGGCATAAATGCATACATAATGTGAAATTTCACAAGAAAAATTGAGAAAGTTGGAGGAGATGAATATTATTTTCAGACATAAGAAATTCCCATGAACAGTCTATATTACTGTACTTCCTAGTAAATTAAATATTTTATCCCATTTCCAGAAAACAAATTTGAATGCAAGAGAGCAAGAGATGTGTTATTATAAAGATAAACTAGAATCTACTCTACTATTATTTTTTCTTTAATAAATCACTCATAGTTATTGGAACTAAATATAATGAGTATTTTATCCATTGAGCATTTGATTTTCTCTTTTCTAAGCAGATCACAAGATAACTAGTTAGCTATTGACCTTTTCTTGTGTCTCATTACAGCTGACTAAGGAAGGACAAAAGTTTTTCCTGAGAAAGGGGAGAGAGGAGGTCAAGATGAGGGATGCTACTCATACCTTTCCTGGCCCCATCTGCCCTGTGATATTGGTCTTTACAGCTGATGGAGTGAAGGGTTAACTTAGAAAGTGAAATAGCTGAAGGCCAGCCTAGTAACTGTAACCATAGAGAAAGAGCCATTGCCCAATCTCCCTCAGCATATTAGACCATAGAGAATCTGTAAAGAACAGAGACCAGTATTGAATAAGGAGGGACCAGTGCTCCTGGAAAGATATCATATGAATCATTCCCTAGGATAGAAAAAGGCATACAGATCCAACATTCATTACAACATATCTGTCAATGCTTGTTATCATTTGGATCTGAAACATTCTCCAAAGGCTCATGTGTTTGAAGGCTTGGTCACCAGTGCAGCAATGTTCACAGATGAGGCTATTGGAAAGTGAATGGATCATGAGGGTTCTGACCTCACCAATGAATTAAGTCATTAGTAGGTTCATAATTGATAGCATTATTTGGAGGTGGTAAAAATTATAGGAGGTAGGACCTAGTTGGAGAAAGGGACATACTCCATCCAACAACCATTTCCTCTCTGTGTAGCTCTGCTTCCAGGCCACCATGAGATGTGCAGGTCTACTCTACCATGCCCTTCTGCCATGATGCTGTGCTTCATCACAGGTCCTTTGCAAGAAGCCAGCTGACCCTGAACTAAAACTTCTGAAACAATAAGCAAAAATAAATATTTATTCCCCTATTGATTTTTATTGATTTTCTTACATATTTTGTTACAGCAACAAAATGCTAATATGATGCTAATGTAGCCAAATATGGATTTATAGGCTGACCAGGTTATAGGGAGGTCATAAGTAATGCTA
The DNA here is from genome assembly GCA_028644305.1 of Xerus rutilus. NCBI lineage: Eukaryota > Metazoa > Chordata > Mammalia > Rodentia > Sciuridae > Xerus > Xerus rutilus. Next base: position 37,911,445 of record CM053404.1, read on the forward strand.
AGTAAATGTTGACTCATCTCACAGTTTTATGTTTCACAATAATGTGGGAGAGACAGGTTAGCACTCATAGATGTATGATTCATGAGAAGGAATGTCAAATGTCTGAACAAGGAGTTGGTGTTCCTGTCCCTGAAACAGCTGAATTCCACTGAACATGAGCTCTAGAGAATTTCTTTTGTTTGCTATTTGATACACAGACTTGGAACAGTGCCTGGCAAGGGGTAAGCACTCAATAAATATTTGTTGACTGAATGAACACATCCTGCATAGAATAGCATCCTGGCCTATGTTCAAGCTGCCTCCTCGCTCAGTTCCTACTGTATTGTCCCCAGTGGAAAGTTCCTAGTCCTCTGCAGCCCAGCGAAAATGTCTCCTCTATAAATACCTATGAGCCCTTCCCATTTGTTATTAGAAAAATATAAAGTAAATTACTTAACCTCTCCAATCCTCAGTTCTTCCAAAAAAAGAAGAAGAAGAAGAAGAAGAAGAAGAAGAAGAAGAAGAAGAAGAAGAAGAAGAAGAAGAAGAAGAAGAAGAAGAAGAAGAAGAATGATAATAGCTACTCAGGAAGAGTTTTGAATATTAAAGCAATAATATAAGTAAAATTGGTATAACACCTTATCAATAGTAAAGTTTATCAGTAGTAAAATTCTACTCCCTCATCAATAATCTATAAGTAATTTATGAGAGTAAGAGAAATTCAGAGAACCAAAAAATGATATCTCAATTTTCTTATTAATCATGAGAAAATGAATGGAACCACATTTGGGTACCTCTTGTAATAAGAGAACCACATGTGTATAGTTTTGCATCCACAAAAATGCATCAGAATGACTACTTGAACACAAGACCTGAGTTCTAGGTGAATTAGACTTATGTAGGTCAACTTTGCTGATGAGGAGATCACTTCTGATGATCATACCCAGGATTACCCCTCATTTGATGACCACTGGTCCAATACTAGGATTGGGCCAAAGTTTCAAGAGCACCAAAGATGTGAGTCTTCTCTTGGGTTGCTTCGAGTAAGCCAACCAACACCCCATTGTCTCCCAGTTCTGGTATCTCCTTCACTAGCTTCAGTTTTCATCTGTGCTGATCGCAATTCAGAATTCAGCCTGCATGTGGCCCCACCATAAAGATCTTATTGCACATGCGTGCACACACACACACAAACACACACACACACACACAAAGAGATTATGAACAATAACTGAAGAAAATTTAGAAAGTTTGTAGAAATTTCTAGTACCCTTTCCAAGATGCTACCTACCGCAGCCCCTGCCCTACACCCCGAAGTCCTCCTCTTGTTGGACCCTCCCTACTCACTCATGCTTGTTCTACAAGCACTGTCCTCCTTTCTCCACTTAACAAGCTGCAGTCATTCTGTCAAATTCTCCTGCTATTCCAGTCCTTTAACTCTTCTGTTCAGCTGCTCCCTAAGTGCCAGACCACTGAATCCAAAAGTTCAGAATTGCTCTTTCTTACAAAATGTTCGTATCAGCAGATAAAAGAATTAAGTTGTCTTGATATTGCTGTACTGTTACGAATATTAGGTTTATAGTTTAAAAATGAATATTCAAACTTGGAATTGTGTGGCTTTTTCTTTTGTCCTTTGTATTCAATGATAAAAACTGGGATCAGAATTCCTGCCTTAAATGCTAACACACATGTGCACACACACACATCATCACTATCACCACCCTCATCGTGAAATGCTAAAGGCCACTAAAAATCCACAATTTCTGCTTTTTATTATATTTTTTCTTTTAAACTTACCTCAAACTGTTGTCTCTCAGTTTGAGCTCTTTTGTCAAATCATTTTGAAACTGAGTTTCTAGCACAAACTCTTAGACTTTTACCTTACCCTCCTGAACTCTTCTCCCTTTTTGGGAATATAAAGAGATTAAAAGTAAGAAAACTGAACATCCGAGGGGGTTGGTTCTTTGTCTATAAAATAAATGCTTAACAGACACACTCTGCCCTACCTAGCCATCTGCTTTTGAGTATCAGGGCTGTCTATCACCAAGGAATAGGGACTGGGCAGCTATTCCACATGGGGACCTTGGGTGTCCTAATATTATTCTAACAAGAGCAGTATGCTACTTCTATGGAAATAATCCTAGTAGTTTGGATGGAATAAAGTAGTCCTATCCTGAAGGTAAGACCATCTCTGACCTGTGGTTGGAAAACTGGATGAAGGAAAGGAGAGTGATTTGGCAGGAAGTCATGGGGAGACTAGGATTTAGAGGCAGAAAAACTAACTACATTGAACAGAAAGCATGATAATGAAAAGAAATCAGCAAGTTAGCTCCAACTTTGACTTTTCCCTCCCTTCCTATCCTCCAACCACCAGCCTTGGCTAGGCACTGTACTTCCATGTAGCACCAAATCACTAATCTGCTCTTTGCTCTCAGCATTCCTGTTAAATAATACCCATCATTTCCATCTCAGGCTAATTCTAATGAATTATAAAACTCATCAAAGTATTAATTAGGCCACCACATCCTGGGTCAACTAGTTGTTGGTTTTTTTTTTTTTTTTTTGAAAAAAAAAAAGAATTCTTAAAAGTCTCCTGAAAACTGAGCTGCACTTTGCTATCATAAATTTGGTAATGAAGTATTATGTTTAGAAAACAGGCCATATGAAATAGAGATTGAATTTATCCAGGAATAAAATTGGCCAGATTTCTCCTTCTTTGTTAAATTGTTTCATAATAACTTGATAATTCAAGTCTGCACCCCTGATCCAGGTGCTCTCTTAGCAACGTTGGGAACATAAGCTGCTGTCTTACACCAAAGTCACTTTCTGCTGATTGAATGGGAATCTGGAACATCTCCGAACCAGGAAGGGCTCTTGCTGATTGGGAAACATTTGGTATCCAAAGCTTAGGGGAGGGTAAAACCTTCCCTAAGTCCTTTTCAGAAAAAAAGAAAAAAAAAGGGAATAGCATTATCTAAACAAGTAGAAGTTAGAAAGCAGAGATTAGCCACGACCTGTTTTCCAGGAGGAAAAACATGACCAGCCAGGGAATTCTTCAGCTATAGCTAAAACATTAATTTAAAATCAAATGAGTTTTCAAAATAATGTATTTTATTGTCAACTTACAAGCATCAATAAAGAAAGAAAAAATGCATGCCTTATAGAAGCAGGGAACAATAACTTTCCAGGAAGTAAGTGGCAAGAACACCTGATGTTGAGTAAGGTTCACTTTAAATGCAAGCGATCATCTTAACATAGAATACAAGAAAATAGTGATCAAAAGAAAATAAGGAAGAAAAGTACCCACTCACCAAACCTGAGTTTTCAATGCCTTAGGCATTAGTGTGCTAAAATTATACTGGTATATAGGAAACAAGTTTTAAAAGATAGAAAATAAAAAGGGAAATATAAACAAATGAAAAATTAGAGAAAATTATTTTTTTTTAATCATGGAAGAATTAGAAATATTTTTCTATAGACAAACTGACCTTTCCAAAGAAACAGATTCAATGGAAAATGGATTTACCTGAATGCCCAGCCTAATAAACACTATTGCTGGTAAATAAAGTGCCCACCCAGCTGGGCAAATAGATGGACAGTCCATTTGTAACCATGGTCATATCAACACCTTTCATGTCCACTTTTATACATGTATGAAACAAGAATCTCCATAGCTTTCAATAAAGGAACCTGCTATGAATTTAAATCTATGACAGGCCATGTTTCTGGTTGATTAAACTAAGCTGTTTATGGTGTCTACAGTGTGAATTCAAAGCAGGAACAATTAAACAATCCATCTCGGGAGCAAGGGGCTTGCTGGCATTGGCATGTACCATTCATCACTTGCATGTACCTTTTCATTGTCATCTCAGCAGCTCCTTGATACGCAGATAGTGGCTCCCATGCTGAAGTGGGTTCATTTGTCACTATCATCAGGTGGCATAGAGTGAGTGCCACTTATTTCAAGGCTCTGAGCTTGCATCCTTTGTAAAACAATTCATAATGAAAGTCCACACTGAAAATGGCAATGGCACTCTCTCACTTGGTCTTTCTTTTACTGTTTCCTCCGTTTTTCTCTCTCTCTCTTCTTCTCTTTTCTTGTTCTGTTTTTTATTTTATTTTATTTTTTCCTAAGAAAACTTTAAGCTGTTGGAAAATAATGACCCAGACTTGATTTCTGCACTCTTTGATGAACCATTTCTCTAGCAATTCCATGAAAACTGCCATTCTCTGGATTGTCTAAAATGGAACCATGAAACATCAATAACTTCAGGTCTGAATTTTCCATTTTGAATTGAGACTAGAGATGCACAGAAGTGATGTCCTGTGATAAATGCTATGACAGAAGCACAATAGGTGATTTCCATGACCCATTTGAGACTGGGCATCATGGCATCTTTAAGAGTCACAACATGGAAAACTCACAAGCATCAATATATTTAGAAATAATAATAATGGATGTCATCATGCCTCCTTTATTAAAAATATGCTGTTGTGGCTGGGTGCAGTGGTGCACCCCTGTAATCCTAGTAGCTAGGGAGCCTGAGGCAGGAGGATTGTGAGTTCAAAGCCAGCCTCAGCAAAAGCGAGGTGCTAAGCAACTCAGTGAGACCCTGTCTCTAAATAAAATATAAAATGGGGATGGGGATATGGCTCAGTGGTCAAGTAACCTTGAGTTCAATTGCTGGTACCCCCTAAAAAATTATGCTGTTTTGTAGGTTCTTCCCTCATTCCTAGAATATCGATGCCATAGAAACTGAACTAGAGATTTCTTTCCCTCACATCTTTGTTCCTCTGCCTATATATAGGTTGAACTATTTCTGGTAAAAATAAATCAAGGTTGCCTAGAAAAATTTAAATTGCTGAGTTATAATAGCTATTTCCCAATAAAAATTTGACTTCACATACTTCCAAAAAGAATCACATGTTAATATGATCATTCATTTTCTTCAAAAAAAAATGTGGCCTGAATTCAAGATGCTCAGTTACTATTTGTGCAAAGAAATATGAGAAGCCATGATTGTCTCACTGAAAAGTATTCTATAACAAACAAATTCACTAGAGGACAGCACAGAAAATCAGCTCCAAAAGTGACTTAATGCCACTCTAGAACTAAAGGATTCAATCCTCACCCTTGAAACTCAATTTCTTCCTTTGTTTCTCAGGAGTTTTTCTCAAAACATCATGGCCAGTCTATTATTAGATGGAGACCGAGAAGACAGAACAATTTGTTATTGCAGAGTATGTATGAAGTGCCAAGAACTGTGCTGGAAATATTAAGTCCTCAAAGAGCACTTTGCACTTGTGAGCATTTGTAAAACAAAGAGATTGAGATTTTGATAGTTTATCACCAGTTCAAGGCAACATAGCTAGTAAATGCCAGAGCTGGGATCTAATCCCAAAGACTGAGTTTACTCTGCTCTACAAATAGTTCCACACTTGGGGAAGCAGCTGAATCACCTGAGAAGTACTTAAAATCTCAACTACCTGGGCCCTACTCTTGGAATAAGAAATTTTGTGAAGGTGCTAGTACACAGGCAGCCCAAGGCCCTGGACACAGGTGCCTAATAGACTGCCACTTGAGCAGGGATTGGGAGAGTAAGGTTCTACCCTGCTTCCCTATTTCTAACAATGAAGGCAAATATCTCTGCACTAATGCACATTGACTCATTTAATCATCACAACAACTTATTTGAGGTTTCATGGCTGGTAAGTAGCTGGCTCTGAGCCAACCTACATGCATTGAACCTTTTTCATTGTTGTGTTTTCAAACCTATGCCCTGAATCCCCAGTGCTCCAACTTCTAGGTGACCTGCCACTAATGGATCTACACTAGTGTCAAAGAAGTAACTTTTTAAAACATGAACCTGTAGCTATCATTAGCTCCCAATCACAATGAATGTTTTGGTATCTCACAGGCCAATTGCAGTCTACAGATTAACAACAACAACAAAAGGTGTATTGTTTCAAAACTAAGAATATATTACAAAACCATTAATTTGTCTGGAAAATCTCCACTCTGCATCTAGAACAATATTACATTAGGCTGCTTTCATTAGCCGCAGTCCCCACTGCCCTGCCTTTATATTTGTACTTGACCCTTGTAGGCAACTAATTGGGAACCTAAAGTCATACAAGAGGTTTGACACATAGTACTGGGGTTAAGAAAAAGAAAAAAAAAGTCCATCTTGGGGCTGGGATTGTGGCTCAGTGGCAGAGCGCTTGCCTAGCAAATGTGAGGTAACGGTTTGATCCTCAGCACCACATTAAAAAAAAATGATATTGTGTCCATCTATGACTAAAAAATACTTTGTAAAAAAGTCCACCTTGCTTGTTTTCAAATAGTTTCATGAAAAATCCAGAAGGATGCCAACTGAATCATGTGATCTCTGAAAAAGCCATGTCTACTGTCAAAACTCTCTCTATAAGTATTTCCAAAGAATAGTATGAAGATAAATTAAAAACACATACACAATGTACATATGACAGCTGCCAAGGAAACTCTCCATCTTCCTCTGTCTTCCCCTGATTCTCACATCTGGCCATGTCAGAGAGAGCACCTTCTGTCCTGTTCAGAATTTTCAGGAGGTATGATGAAATTTAGAGTAATTTTCGGGACTCAGTTCCAGGATCCATTCGAGTATCCTGGTCCTGACTCATCTTCCTACAAACTGCCTGATGAGTTACGTGCAGTCATGGTACCAAGGGTCCCTGAAAGCAGCTCCTCTTCCTCCTCCATTGCCTCTCCACTCTCACCAATCAGAAAAGCTCAGCAGTGCTCCAGAATTCTTATGTTGTTTCTTCTTGACCAGTGTATCAAATCTAGAATTCCAAGTCTCCTCTGAAGAATATCTTTTCAAGCCGGGCGCAAGCTTTCAAGTGGTGGCAAGCCTGTAATCCTAGCACTTAGGGAGGCTGAGACAGGAGAATTGCGAGTTCAGAGCCAGCCTCAGAAATGGCGAGGCACTAAGCAACTCAGTGAGACCCTGTCTCTACATAAAACACAAACTAGGGCTGGGGATATGGTTCAGTGGTCAAGTGCCCCTGAGTTCAATCTCCAGTACCAAAAAAAAAAAAAAAAAAAAAAAAAGAATATCTTTTTGTTTATCGTAACACAAGACCCTGGTGTCTTAGATCCTACGAATCTCCGTACTAAAGCTAAAACCACTTTTCTTCCTTTAGTAATCATGCCATATTGCTTAAAAATCACCATCTGGACATGTGACTGGACAACTGATGGTCATACTCCATTCCAGATGGAAACTAGCTCAAGAAACTATGCTAAAACTATACTATGACAATGCAAGTGCTAAAAAAGAAAAGAAAAGGAAGAAAAAAAGAAGTCATATGACCTATCCAGAACTTGGTAAGAATCAATACCCATCACTCCAAATTCTCTAGTCCAGAAAATCACCAATTTAAATTCAACATTATTTCTATAGTTTAATACCTCAAAAAGCTTTTATGAGATATCTTGCCTATAAGATAAAATGGAATTAAAAATAAGATCTATTATGCTCCAGTTATGAGACAATACTAGTTATTGTAATGTTTCTTGGTCCAAACATTCCCTCTTACCTAGGACAGGGATCATCAGTCTGCTCTGGGTGGTCTTCTTGGCACAGGATGGATTGTCATTTGGGATTATGAAAGATTCAATTTCCCTTCAGTTAACTGTCCATGTCTCATGCAAAGGTATGAATAGGAGTCCTTATTGGGAGCAGAGGATATGCAGGATGAATGAGCATAGAAGCTTTATTATTTCATGTAGTCCAAAAGCAGATGAAAGACCTCACCAAGAGAAGTCATGCAATATTTACAAAGTGATATTTCTCAAACACTTACAATCACCTCTTAAAATAAGGGCTGGGGTCAGATAACTAATACTCTCAGGTTATTGTATGTTGTTATCTTCCAGAGCATTTTCCTAAGCTTTGCACAAACTCTAAAAGGAAGGTCATCTTTTGATGTTTGATGGTGACTACCACAGGATGCAATGAAGAAACAGTTAGGATAAAGTCTTCCAAGTAGGGATTTTCCAGGAAGGGACAATATTATATCTCATTGCCAAAGTCTTTTTCAGTGGTGACATATAGAAAACAAAATTGACTCTGAAGATTCTGAGCCAGAGGGAACTCAACTGTTTAAATGAGCTGCATACTTTACCCTACTTACTATCATTCTCTGAAGTTCAATGCTGACATACAAGACACTATCTTCATTAATATGCATTTGGAAAATGCATATTCTTTTCTGAGCTTTTCCCTTTGAACAGATAAGGGGAACAGAAATTCTAAAATGTCCCTTCTGCTCTCCTTCCCTTCCTAATAACTCTCATGGCCCACTCAGAGTTTCTGAGAAAACAGCTACTAGATGAGCCTGGAGATCTCTCTCCTTCAAGTTAAGTTATTTAAATCCCATTGACCTCTAATTTACTTTAAGAAGTAGATTCAATAGCCAAGTATTTGTTCTGTTTTGAGAACTCTTCTAAGGAAAGGCCATTACTTATTGCAGTAAGCTGAGGATAGAAGCGATTTTACTGTCTCCAAGGATAACTAATTTGGATTGATCTAGTTAAGGTGTAAAACATGTTGCCAAGGTTAATTATAATCCATCAATCACATCAACACACTGCATTCACTGATGGAAAAAGCCTCACATGTTTGTTCTGAGGTATGCAAACAACATCATGAGTTTTAATAATCCTTTACTCCATGTTCATTGTCAAAAAAACATGATTTAAGGAAAATCATTTACCTATTCCTAAATGCATTAATGCAAAACAGTCTTACTTTTTTTAATTCTTTAAAAGAAATTCTACTCAGGAACAGAAATCAGTTGACAAGTATAAAAGGTTTTCAGTCAGTTTAATCTCCATGAAGTGTTTACTGATGTTGTGTGAAGCCAAAACATTATTTAGATAAATTCCTTTATTGTCTATGCAGATTTTGGAAAATAGAATCTGATGGCATCCTTTATGGATTCTTTCTAGGTAAACTTTAAGATTATAAACAAGTCAGCACTAGTGCCAGTTTGAAGGTTCTTTTCAACAGGTGCTCACAAAGATGAAAATCTTGGAGAGCTAGAATACAAATGACAGAAGTCTTCCAAGTTCAGGGCATATTTCCTGTAGTGCAGTGTGTTAGATGACTGGCATGTGCACTGCTGCATGGAAGGCTTTATTTTTTAATGACATCTCCAGGAAAAAATATCCATTCATTCATTCATTCATTCATTGTGAAATGACTATCCATGAGAACTTGTATGCTGGGTATTAAGGTAGGTTCAGTCAATTCAGCAATATACCAGCAAGATAATACACCTGTCTCCACACAGCTGAAATCTCATGATGAAGACAAACATTTAAATAAATTATCATAATAAAATGTGCTGTGCATCATTGTAGGAGAGGCACAGGGCACTGTGTGAGGATGGAGAAGCAGACATCAAACTCTTCTGGAGGACAAGAAAGGTGCTCCAGTGGAAACATCTTTAAGTTCAGAAAGAAAGAAAACTCAGAAGTCATCAAGGAAAGAAAAGGGAGTACCAAGCAGAGGTGGTCAGGGCTTCTTATATCTTATTATCATTTAGCAGTGAGCACCTTCAGCCATATTGCCAGAGCAATGTGGAATACAGAGCAATGAATGCAGAGACATGAGGCTGTCAGTAAAGGAAAAGAATCACAACCAAGAATTAAATACTGGTCTCTTTCAGTCACCAAAGAACCTGTTTATTATTTCAGACAGCTCTAGCATCAGTTCTCAAATCAATTTGTTAACCAAACCAGCATAAAATTGCTCACTTACTCTGCTTATGTCAATTCTGTTTGCATAGATCTGAGAGAAAGCTTTTTGTTCTTAGCTTAAGGCAGCCTGCCAGAGGATATTTTCAATGGAAAATAGAGAACAGGGGAGAAAGGGTGAAAGAGTCATCAGGAACTAGTTCCCAGGTAACACTGAGATCCCCAAATAACATTTCTCTAAATTCAAAGCATTCCATTCAGCAGCATGTGCTACAGAAGCCGGAAAATAATTCTTTAGCAAGATGTGTAGGTTCTCAGTGATCAGAAGTGCCCTGCACTTTCTCTGGGTTTCAATTATGTGATTTTAAAGTGTCATACAGCCAAACCCAAGAAATCAAGAATGTGAAAAAAAAAGTGTTGTCCATCACTTTAAATTGTTCATTTTCTTGCATATTTAGATTACCTTGGTGTGAATCCTCATTTAAAAATATGGACAAATTTATTTATATCCCCAAAATCTTCATATATTTTTATCCTGTTCATTTCTACATTTATATATGTACACTCTACTGTATTTTAACTCTTCTTCTTTGGGCTTCAAAGATATCTAGCTATGGTTGAAGTTAGTAGAAGATCTAAAGTATTATGGTAAGAAATTACATTCCATAACACCAAGTCTATTATCTTATTAGCTCATTTCCAAAGGCTTGAGGATTGTAGACCAACCTATTTTCCCACTATTTCCCTCAAAACTACAATATCCCACTTCCTGGAATCTGGTAAAGGAAAAAAAAAAATGTACTCATCTGTTTTGGCTGGAATCCAGCTAAAGCATAAAAGCTCTACATTGAAAGATGAAACCTTGAGCATCTTTAGATAGAATTCTACGTGCCTCCTGCTAAGTTATAGCAACAGTTATGTCTTGATATAACCAGACCAGCATGGAACAGTAGAATGCAATGTCCCACAACAGGAGCTTGCCACCCAGGTCAACAAGGATGATGGGATAAGGGTAGCACGGATAGAGCCAGGAAAGAGACGTTCCTCTCCTACTTTTAGATCTTGAATTTCACCATGTTTCCTAGTAAGAAGGTTATGATTATTACTATCTATCTCCAAAGCAGAGATTATTAGTGATCAGTTGTAACTAATACATACGTTGATACTGGAATTATCTATAAGTAAAACAAGCATGATTCAAAGCACGAGTGTAATTTTTATCATTTTCTAAGTCACGAGTCCTGTTCTAGAAAAGACTTATCTAAATTGGATGGGCTAATCCTACACTTGCAATCACATCAGGGTGCTCTTTTTCAGTGAGAAACATAAACAGGAATCTTATCTAAGCTAATGCTTCCCTATTAAGATTATGCATTTTTCCATTTATTTTATGATCCAAAATGCATTTATTAATCACTTAAAGGCCTCTTTAGATAAAGTTTCAAAGAGATATCAAACACAAATATTCTTGTTATGAAAATGTCTATTAATGATCAATTGATATAAAAATATAAATATGCACATAATGCAAAATATTTTAGTACATAATACTCAAAATGTTTTAATGGAACTTATATGTGTGTAGAATGAAGTGTAATCACCAGCCTCTTAAAACATACCACAAAGAAGACAGACAGTACATTTTCTTCCTTAGCATTAGGCTAAACTTTAAATTTTTGTTGAACTCAACAACTTACTATGAGGATTTGAAGTTTAAATTGTCTAACCATATTTTCAATGAGGAAGGAAAACATATTAAGAAAAAAATGTTATTATTTTATAGTTCTAAAACTATATAGTCACTTTAGGAGACTGACAAACAACAACATCAGTTCAATGTTTAACCAAATTCTAAAAAATATTTCATATTATTCACTAAGCATTGAAGAAATAAAGATGAGCATGCCACTTTTTTTCTGCCTTCAGTGTTGTACAAGTTCTCTATCATTATTTATGCAGTCAGGATAAAATAAGATATTTACTTCCATTTATACATTAGCTTTTCTGAACTCTTTACTGCCAAAACTTAAAAGTTGGAAACCCTGTATTCCATTAGTGGTGACAATACCAAGAAGAATCATGTTAAAAAGTTATTTTGTGTAACTTTACACCTTCCTGGAAGAAAATATTTATAAAAATATCAGCCAATTATATAAGGTAACACATAGAAATATAAAAATTTGTTTTCCTTTAGCATTTAAAGTTATTTTTCATGAAGTATATATCTAATTGAGAATAGAGACCCTGCGGCTAATTGAGGAGAAAGTAGGTCCAAATCTTCATCATGTGGGATTAGGCCCCGAATTCCTTAACAAGACACCTATAGCACAAGAAATAAAAGCAAGAATCAATAAATGGGATGGACTTAAACTAAAAAGCTTCTTCTCAGCAAGAGAAACTATCAATGAGATGAACAGAGAGCCTACATTCTGGGAGCAAATTTTTGCCACACGCACATCAGATAGAGCACTGATCTCCAGGATATATAAAGAGCTCAAAAAACTTAACCCCCCCC